>OW285236.1:48200057-48800057 GCA_935421215.2 Melolontha melolontha
TAAGTAACAGCGTTTTAGTAAAACTTAGTTAAAAGCAGAAATTTTTTAGGAGAATTATCATATTCCAATAAGATATCAAAGCATTTTAGAATTAAAATGAGCGTTCAAAGTTCATGAAATCAGATTCGAAAATAAGTCTAAATTAAATTGTCGACAATTGTGAATGTAATTTCGGACTTAATAATTTGGCATTCCTTAGATTTATTTTCTTTTATAAAGGTGGTAGCGACGATGGTATTAATTGCGCTATAATGTTAGAAGTTCTCCGCAAGATATTACAATCCAACAGCAAACCTAAAAATAACTTAATATTCTTGTTTAACGGTGGTGAAGAATCGAATATACAGGCTTCCCATGGTTTCATTACCCAACACCCGTGGGCTAAAGATGTGAAGATAGTGATCAACTTGGAAGCTACTGGAGCTGGCGGAAAAGAAATTTTATTTCAAGCAGGACCCGATCAAGCGTGGTTGATGAAATACTATAGTCGAGTGCCTTATCCTTTCGCCCACGTTGCTGGGGAGGAAATTTTCAAAAGCAATATAATACCTTCGGACTCGGATTTTCGAATTTTCAGAGATTTTGGTGGTGTTATCGGTATGTATTATGTTATTATTATTATTATGTTAATATGGTCGTCATGCTTAATAACTAGAGAACGGATGCAATTTCCATAAAACGCAATCGGCAATTGGAATTGTGTATAACGTCGGTCAGTACATCCCGGCGTAATTCAATGAAGTATTTGTTTGACTTACTCGGCCACCTGGTCTCGCAGCGATAACAATGCACAACCCAGCTATTGTATTCGGAGAATATAGTGTTTTCAGTGGTGTCGTGTACGTAGATAAAATTAATAAATTTATCGTATTTCGTAAGAGAAATAGCACGTACATTCCTTTTCTTTGAACCTGTTGGAATCTGACAATTTTAACGAAGAACTCTGTGAAACTTTTATGGCAGCTAATATTCCATTATTTAAATTGAACAATCAAATTTTGAAGACATTTCTGAAAAAATATACTGGTCGAAATGTTCCTGATGAATCAACTTTACGCAAATATTATGTTTCTAGGTGCTGTACGAGAACAGTAGAACGCATTAGAATTTATATCTAATTTATATCTAATGAGCGGTTCGGCTTAATGTCATATACAGATACAGATTTATAAAGATTTGTATCATTTGTATACATTGCTTCATTAGCTTAGCTGATGACGCCTATAAATGGCAGAAACATATATCTGAAGCAGAAGTAAATGCCGAAAATACGAGGTATTGTCCAAGTATACAGTTACAGATATGTAAATTTATTTACATGTCTGTTTCATAATGAAACAAAAGCTTTATACGTGCATATAACGTATAGACATATTTAAAACATTTTTGTATATCTACCGCCATGGCTCGTTTTAGAAGGACTACCCGTATTCCTTTCGGTTCTTATGAGCATAGCTTGTCAATCGAAAGATCGCTTTCTTTGGTATAGTCTCTTTCGTCCGTAAGATGTCACTCACACAAATAAGTGCCACCTTATAGAATGAAACTTGCTAGAACTAAACTTGCTTGAAACTAATGAGCGGTTCGGCTTAATGTCATATACAGATACAGATTTATAAAGATTTGTATCATTTGTATACATTGCTTCATTAGCTTAGCTGACGACGCCTATAAATGGCAGAAACATATGTCTTAAGCAGAAGTAAATGCCGAAAATACGAGGTATTGTCCAAGTATACAGTTACAGATATGTAAATTTATTTACATGTCTGTTTCATAATGAAACAAAAGCTTTATACGTGCATATAACGTATAGACATATTTAAAACATTTTTGTATATCTACCGCCACCTGGCTCGTTTTAGAAGGACTACCCGTATTCCTTTCGGTTCGTATGAGCATAGCTTGTCAATCGAAAGATCGCTTTCTTTGGTATAGTCTCTTTCGTCCGTAAGATGTCACTCGTAAATAAGTGCCACCTTATAGAATGAAACTTGCTATATCTGATGAGCGGTTCGGCTTAATGTCATATACAGATACAGATTTTATTTATAAAGATTTGTATCATTTGTATACATTGCTTCATTAGCTTAGCTGACGACGCCTATAAATGGCAGAAACATATGTGTTAAGCAGAAGTAAATGCCGAAAATACGAGGTATTGTCCAAGTATACAGTTACAGATATGTAAATTTATTTACATGTCTGTTTCATAATGAAGCTCTATATGTACTCTTACTTTTTGTGTAAATGTACTAAATATACTCTTTTTCTAAATTATATAAATGACATATCATGTGATACAAATTAATATGAAATTATATTAATAATGGCAGGTAGAGCAGACCAATTTCCGTGCGCGCCATGAGCGCCGGTATGGGAGTGTAATTCGTAATATATTAGAATATGCGATAGAATAGGGACGCAACATGAGCTTGTTACCGATATAACTATAGAAGTAGAGACATTTATTCTATCAGAAATAATTAAATATACATTTGGTTTTCTGCTATTACAGTACATAATATGCATAAACACACGAAAAATAAGAATAGTACATATTATAGCAGCATTGTATGTATGTACCTATAAATAAAATGTGATTGTGTGCACGACAGAGGATTTAAAGAAACACTTACCGTTTTAAGCGTCTTCCAAGGATTGACAAACTGGAGAAACTCGATTGTATATTTTAAACATCAGGTGCGTTTCTAAGGTTATTTCTGAAAAACATGTCCGCCGTGAGGAAAAAATATGTTTATATTGCGTCTTCTACAGCACACAGTTGTGCGTGAACATCTTTAACGATTTGCAGTGATTCCGCTAACGACAGCGACGAATTTTCTAATTTTGTTATTGCTTCTTCGAGTCCCAAGTAATTCTCACGAATACTTTGTAAATCCATTTTAATCTGGGCATCTTGAAATTTTTTCTGGCTTGTCTTGATAGCTGCACTTTCTTTCGGATCGAATGATAAAACCACGTCCTTAATTTTTTCAAAATGTTCATGATAGTAAAATCCCGCCCGTAACCATGTACCCCAACGTGTCAGAATCGGCTGTGGTGGCTCAGGGGTATGGGGACACAATTCGTGAAATTTCCGAATACGTTTTGGAGATTTCAGGAATACTGCCTTTGTACTCGATATTCGAATCGGCCAAGCCATGAATATATTCAACAAGATGAGGAAAGTATTGTGTGGCAATGACCTTAGTCTGCGTCTCAAGATCAGGGTATTGAAATGTTACGTGTTCCCGGTGCTGCTGTACGGGATGGAAGCCTGGACGCTAAAGCAAGACACTAACAAGCGTCTAGAGGCATTTGAAATGTGGGCATATAGGAGGATCCTGAAGATAAGATGGATAGATAGGGTTTCGAATAGTGAAGTACTTAAAAGAATTGGGAAAGAGAAGGAAATATTGAATACAATAAAGACAAGAAAACTACAATATCTGGGCCACGTGTTGAGAGGGAAAAGATATGCTCTGCTACAGATAATTATTCAGGGTAAGATACAGGGAAGAAGAAATATAGGAAGAAGACGTATTTCCTGGTTAAATAATTTGAGACAGTGGTATAAATGCAGCTCCATTGAACTATTCAGAGCCGCAGCATCAAAAATGAGAATAGCCGTGATGATAGCCAACCTTCTGAGAGGAGATGGCACCTGAAGAAGAAGACTCGATATTAAAGCATCTACCTCTGGATAACATCTACGAACCTATTCTGTCACAAGGTGTAGAGCATGGAGTTTACAAGTAATATGTAACAAGTTAGGACAATATTTTCTAAGAGACCGGCCTACAGGACACATGGTTGCGGCACCATCGGTCATAAACATTGGTCTTTCGAAAGTTTAAATTTTTCCAAAGTATCTAATAGCACCTCTGAAATTTTTTCGGCATTACATTGTTTTAGTCGTCTGGATGCTAATAAAATTGAATACGTTGGTTGATGTGGTTCCATATTACGCGCCATCACATTAACTACAGATTGTTTTTTGCTGTCAATTGTTTCGTCCACACATAACCACAGTTTTTTATTTTTCAGTTCGGCTTTGATTTTATTTTCAACCTGTTTACGCACCGATGGTAAATTCCTTCGTAACGTTGTCGTGCTCGGCAATGTTTGATTCGCGTATTTATTCCAAAATGAAATAAATGAATCATTACTTAACAAGATAAACGGCAGTGTACACACAATCATAGTTACACATAGTTCATGTATAAACTGTTGTCGATTAATTTTGTTATTATTGTGCTTCGAACTGCTTACGTGTTCTTTACAATGTGTTTTTGACCAACACATTAGATATGTATTGCACACTAAACATTTAATTTTTGAGCCATCGTATATTAAGTCCGGGAAATCCATAATAAACTTATTCACTTCGTCTGACAACGGTCGTTTTCTCGATTTATGTGTCGACTACATTTTATTACGTATGCTTACACTTACATGCAGTCTAAGCAAGTACCAAACACATACTGAATGCTTTTTATTAGTTCTGATGCAATACAATCATCCTCATATCGGCGCACAAGGCGCGCACGGAAATTATTCTGCTCTAATGGCAGGTAATAAGTAAAACGCAGCCTGTCGAAAAACGTTCCGTATTTGAACATGAAAAAAAAATTTAGCGACATCTACGACCTCTAGCTGCTAAAAAAAGTTAAATCATTCCAAAAATACGAATGATAAACTTGTTAGGTTCGTGGATATATTTCTCATGATTCCTTATGACGTCAAACATTTGCAAAAGTCTGTATTCTGAATATCATAATTTTCAATAAATTAAAGATTTTACGAAATCTGTTCGTTTTTGTTTTTGATCTTAGTATATACTCTTTTCATCAAGAGAAAATCTGATCACGCTACTTAAAATAATTTTGAAACAGATTAATTGTTCGTATAGTCCTTAGATTATAACCTTAAAATAAATATTGTAAGTTGCTATCACATACATCGGTACAATTTCAAACAAAGTAGGAAACTTAATAAAAACAAGTAAAGAAGAGACCATTTCATTCAAAACCAACAATTCCTTACAAAACGCTATAAAAAACAACAAAGATAAAACGGACAATAGATTAAACTCAGGGGTTTACAAGTTGACATGCGAAGATTGTAAAAAAGTGTATGTCGGGCAGACAGGACGGACATTTGATATTAGAATGAAAGAACATGAAAGAAGCCACAGAGACAAGAAGACAGACTCAACTTTTGCCAATCATTGCCTAGAACATAATCACAAATTCAACACTAATTTTAAAACTTTGCATGTTCTAGATAAAAGTAAAAAACTTAATATGTTAGAAAGTTTAGAAATTAACAAATATAATAAATTAGGTATAATTTTAAATGACCAACTAGACATAAATAACTCCCCCCTACTAAACTTAAAACTCATACATGTCCACCCCCTCTTAGAATGAGATTAGTTCTGTACTTTGTACTGATATATATATAAGATCTAATTGATATTTTGATTTAGTAATTTCATCCACCTGATGAAGCCACAGTGTGGTGAAACATATGTAGTGTGTTAACATTATATATATATTATTTTGAAACTATACAACTGTGTTTTATTATATCTATAATCCTTAAGTCATTCACTCTGTATTTTCTTTTTTTTTTCAATTTTATAAACCGTTCTTGCAGGTTATGATTTTGCGTACATCAAAGATGGTTACCGATACCACACAAAATACGATGGATTCGATAATATAGACTACGGACGATACCAACGAGCTGGAGATAATCTTTTACAGCTTGTACGAGAATTAGCTGACGCACCAGAAGTGGCAACCCCTGAAGAAAACGGGGGAGGTGCGGTTTTCTATGACATTTTTGGATTGTTTATCATATATTATGAAGAACGAACAGAAATGATTACCAATGTTACCGTAGTCGTTGTATCTATTGTACTATTTTTATGGAGTTTATATGATTTTCAAATAGGTAAGTAGCAAAAATCACTTAAAGTACTAGCAACAAACACATGATAGCCTATTTTACCTATTTTATATACAAAATAGGTGCTGCAAAGAGAAACATTATTAATAACTTTTGTCACTAGTCGGGTCGATCGAACAACCTTCGAAATGATTGCTTGCAATTAATTACATCGCTTCGCGACATCGATCGAACAGCGTTTGAAATGATTGCTTGCAATTAATTTATATGCTTCGCTTCGCGACATATTCTGAATAAAGTTTTAGATGTTTAAGTAATTTCAGCAAATGAATTTCCAAAGGCTAGTGTCCTTAAAGGGCCGATGAGATGAAGTGTGGTTACTATGGTCAATTAGAGATTGACAAAATAAAAAGAATTGTGGCGACAGTAAAAACAATTTTATTAAAAGATTATTTGCAAAAAGTACTCTAAAATGATACGTCACACGACTTGCTTTAGATAACCGTTACAATAGCATGTAAACGCGATAGATAATTCTTCTCCGCCAATGTGCATGTGACAGATATAATTTTTAACCGGTAGTGTCGCTTAGGGTCAAGCAAATTGAAAACGTAGTTATAATTAAGAATGAATTACATTACATATAAATTAAATGAATATTTCAGAAAACGCAACTCACAAAAGATAATTGCTTCTAGGGTTCTGGGGTGGAATCGCCTCTTTGGCACTGCTTTCTTCTTAGCCAACGCTTCGTCCACTGATGCAAGTGACATTTTCAGGGCTGCTACTTGCTGCACTGAAACTGAGCAGTTGCAGTCCTGAAAATATCCCTTGCAATAGTGTACGAAACGTTGGCGAAGAGGGAAGCGGTGCCAAGGACACGATTTCAGCCCGGAATCCCAGAAGCTATCATGAATAACGGACACGGATGCCTACAAGCCAGACTATTATATATTCCTAAAAGAGAGACAAATTTCTGAACAGACCCCCAGCCCTAATTACAACATATACATTAATTTTACGCGGTAAATTTAAATTTGAAAATCTGTCTGAAATATGAAATCTGTAGCAAATTAAATTGTATATGGATTGTTCAGGGATAAATCCACAGTTAAGATAGCAGAATGATAAATGTAGTAATTACAGCACATGAAAATAAATCTAAAAAACACATGTTATTTCATTTATTTGTTGAAAAAAATAGGTCAAATAGTACATGTCCTTCTTACTGATAAACATTGTATGTAATACATAATATGCAATACAGTAGGAAATAGCTTAAATTCTACGACTGTCCAGCATAACAGGCCAGACATCACGTTACGAGACCATAACAATAGCATTACGTACCTCATAGACATCTCTGTGCCAGCGCCAGCGAATATCCAGGCGAAGCACAGAGACAAGATCGACAAATATTTACCACTTGCCCAAGATGTTAAAGAAGTGTGGTGCCAAAACAAAGTGATTGTAGTACCCATCATCATCGGTGCTACAGGAGAAATACCGCTGAAGTTACATGAGGCTCTAAAGGCCCTAAACATACATCCTATGACATATAAACAGCTTCAAAAAATTGTCATACTAGAGTCAACGAGCATTGTGTGGCAGGTGCTGAGCCAGAATACATGATAAAAACAACCACGAACACATCTCAAACCGAAACACCATATCTCCGAAAACACGAACTAAACGACTCCTACGATCTAATGCGTCGATTATGAGAAAAAAAAAAAAAAAAGCCAAAAGAACAACGTTACAGTAGATCCATGAGAAAAAAAAAGCCAAAAGAACAACGTTACAGTAAATCCATGAGGAAATAAAAAAAAAAATTACATTTAATATACATGTATAATTCTATGTTACCAATGTTTCCATCCATACCAAGCAGGATAAATGTTGATATGCTTGCCTCGCGGCCGTGTATCAACTTTTTCCCTTTCTCCCAAAAGGAGCTTTCACATCAATAATAAACTTTATTCCGTATTACATCATACATGTATGGAAAATGTCAAGAAACATTAAAAAATGGTAAAAATAGTAAAATTAACATCACATTAACATTAATAATTGTTGACATATAAAACAAAAAAATGGAATCATCACTAACACTGTCGTCTCCAAGAGAAATTATGAATGGTTCTAACGAGCCATCGAAAAAATTCATAATTGGAGTAGACTGTGAAATTGGGTGGGTACTTTAACCACTTCCACATAATGACATTTATTATTTGACATTGAAACTACGTATAAGTTTGTGTCAAATTTTTCAAAACTCTTATTAAGAAAATTGTTTGTGTTTAGATGTAAATGACAACATTTTCAACAACTTCTGTAGCTATATGTAAATTTTGATTATGATTTCGATATTAAATAAATTATTTGTTTTCTTTTTTGTTGTAGTATCATTTCAATGCCATAACCTATTTTTACAATAAAACTGTCAAGCATCAAGTAATGTGTCATTATGTGGAAGTGGTTAAAGTACCAACCCAATTTCACAGTCTACTCCAATTACGAATTTTTTCGATGGCTCGTTATAACTTCATCGATAATTCCGTCAATATCTTTCATCCAAGCTTCATCTTTAATAACATGATTTATGCATTTTTGCCAAGTTGTTGCAGTTACATTATTGATTGCATTATGTAAAATTTGCTCAACGTCATTTAATTTAAAAGTTCTATTTTTTGCAGCTACCTCATTTTTTATTTGTCTCCACACAAGTTCAATCGGATTCAGCTCGCAGTGGTATGGAGGTAAACGAAGAACAGTCTTGTTTTTTGTTCTTCCCAATTTCGCAATTTCATCGATTACATATGAATTGTATTTACTTTTTATCATATTTACTAAGTTCAACAATTCTGCTCTAACCATATCCTCCTCATACTCTATTCCCTTATTTCGTAACCAATTTTACGGTGCATTATCCATTATTACGACAGCATTCTCTGGTAATATATATAAGGTAATATATTAGGGAACCAATCCTCAAACACTATGGCATTCATTTCCTCATGAAAATCAGAGGTTTTCTTCCCCTCAAACATTAACAAACCATTTTCGATGAAACCATCCGAACTGCCAATATGTAATATTATCAGGCGGCGTCCCTTACCAAACGGATTTTATAATCCTGTTGTAAGTTCTTCCACAAAGGCCTGTCTATTGCTTAAAACACTTGTGTCCATCCATATCTTCTGCACTGTATGGCCCTCATTCAACCAGGTTTCATCTAAATAGATAACACAGGTCTACAAAATTAAACTTTTTGGCAGATGTTTTTATTTTAAAAACTGATTTTATATAATTTTGGTAGGCTGATTTCAAAAATTCTATGCATATATTTGTATCACGTAAGGTTTTTTTGCAAATTTAAATGAAAAAAAAACGATATTTCTAAAAAAAATTATTTGTTTATTGAGTAAAAAGGCGGAATACAAGTTAAAAAAGTGGAAAAAAATACTTTACTCAGTCTTTTTTAAGTGAAATCTTTGTCTTTTTGCCAGAAAGCTGCGTTGTCCGGACATTCGGTTGTATGTTTTTAAGGGCATATCCCGTTTTAATATCCAGCCGTAGTCCGTCATCATCGTTATGCTCCATCTGCCTTGGTATCGCCGTTCCATTTCCTTAATGTCTTGGTGAAACCTCTCTCCCTGTTCTTCGCTAACTGCTCCAAGATTTTCAGGAAAGTAGTTAAGTGTGAAAACAGGAAATGCACTTTCAAACTCATATTACAACCTAGACGATGAAAGTGTTGTAACATATTTTGAACAATAATTTCGTAGTTTTCGTCCTTAGAGTTCCCAAGAAACTTATCAATTACTTCTTTAAATGAAACCCAGGCGTTTTTCTCGACATTGGTCATTGTGTTTTGAAAATCCTTGTGTTTGCATAATGTTCTTATCTGCGGCCCAACAAAAATACCTTCTTTTAACTTGGCATCGGAAAAGGCTGGAAATGTCTCGCACAAATATTTAAAACACTGTCCATTTTTGTCTAGGGCTTTAACAAACTGCTTCATCAAGCCAAGTTTGATATGGAGAGGAGGCAGTAAAACTTTTTTGGGGTCAACCAAGCTATCTCTTAATACATTTTTGCTACCAGGTGTAAGGCTTGTTCTAGAGGGCCATTCTATTTGAGTCCAATGTCGGATTTTTCACACAATGTCTTCTTTCCATATTCATACGTTCTAGAACACTTAAAATACGCAACAACGAAGACAACAAGCGCGCGGACACAGTAGCACGACGACTAACACAACCAAACTGCACATAAGCAGGTTTCAACGTTGTATTGACGCTTCTGCACCGACTCTGTTGCTTTGCTGAGAAATCTAATATTAACCAGTGTTGCCAAATCACATTTAATTTCATAAAAATCAATTCATTTAAAAATCATGCCTAACATGGAACAAACATATTCTTGTCATAGGTATGTATTAATAAATTAACATTTTTAAGATATAGAGCGCTATAAAAAAGAATTTACGTGATAGAGCAAAAATATGGTGTTTTTTGGAATAAATCACTGTAGACCTGTGTAATTAGTCTATTCTGGGATCAGTATAATGAAATATCTTTCAGATATTGTCGTCTCCATCTTACAATATAAGAACACTGTTTGTGCCACTTTTAAGGAATTGTAATATTTAGGACAGTTATATTTAGTTATATAAATATACCTACTATAAATAATCTCACTTAAAATTTAGTTGCTTCATTAAGCGGTACAATGTTGAGCGCCTCATATTTGACAGTTCGCTGCTATTATTTATTTGAGCCAGCACTTTATCTAGCGTGGGCAGTTCATTTTGTCGAAACATGTTGTGAACAATTTGACGAACAACAATTTCGACAGCCTCATCAAAGTATTCCAGTACAAAATGTCTACCAGTTATCTTTTTTGGCTCTGAAGTTTTCCCTGTTTTCTTGTATTCGTTAATAACCCGATATACTGTCGGTCTTGAAATTCCTACAATCATGTCTTGAAAGACGGGGATATGTTATATATGTAACATATTATTACCGCCCTGTATGTTGCGATTCCGGCTAGGATTAGGGCGATGATAAATGATAATCAAAATAATAAAAGTAATGATAATAGTATTGTACAATGGTGGTTGATACACAAAACCGGCGGCGTCGGGGTAGAATAAATATTCGTAATTGCAGGCCACAATAAAATTCGTATTAATTAAATAAGTAATAAAAGAGCAGAGTGTCCTTAAGCGCTTTATTTAATAGTAACACAAAAAATATTTCACACTACACTGATTATAAATAAACATAACAAATACAACAAATAATAATTACGATTCGCCACGTGTATTGTTAATTTCCGTTTAAAATCAACATACACAGATACGTTAAACTTAGTGAAAGGGTCACCTCTGTTGCGTTATTTAATTAGGGTTAAATAACGAAATTGAGAAACAAACAAATAACTAGAGAAAGTAAAAGGGTACTTAGCTTGTAATTGTCTGCTACGGTCTTCTTGTGATAGGCACAGGAAACTGTTGATGGTGTTTTTAGGGAAAACACAGAACAAGTAAATTCGGAGCACTCGAAAGAGATAAGATAGAGTAGGTGGATGCTGAGGTTTATATATCACCGCGAGGGGTATGGTTCTTTTTACTGACCGTGACCTAAAAGGGAGGGGTGCAAAAGAGTCAGAATTGATAAAAATCATGATACGCTCGCGGGATTGAGATATCGATTAATAGAGATATATTCGCGAGATCGGCGATAAAAAATGGATTCGAATGATATGTCACAGTAGACAGTTCGGAGTATTTATAATGAAGTTAGGCATGCCAGGTGAAACGATTAATTACAAAGTGCCGGGGAACGTAGTTTCATCAAAGAAAATGTGTCTAGATGATTTTTGAATAACCCTATGTACATTAGCCTACGGGTGTCGTTTGATATCTGGATTAATAACGACAATTACTACGTTATTGAAAATGGCGCGAAAATCACTATAGACAAACTATCAAATATCTTGCTTCAGCGATAAGCCAGACGTATGAGATTTTTACAGAAGAATGGGATTAATGTGTCTGAAAGACTCGTACCTTGCTTATAACTGAATATTAATTAGAAGGCGAGTAATCTCATGATGAATAAAAAACCCACGCTAATTTCTAGGCATCTAACAACGGAAAGTTTTCGCGGTTAAACGGAGGGTAGGTAGCTTTTCGTAGAATCACGGTCGCGCAGATGTGGTGCCGGTCGAACTTTCTCTTTAAGGAATGCAACTGGAAGGCTGTATATACTGAGTGTTTAAAAAAACAAGGCGCGTACAATTAAAAAGCGATGTCTTTTTTAAACTGAATTATTTGGTTATACGCGAGTGTAACATTCCCGTCCACTTAGAACAGCCTTCGTGGTGCATGACAAGTTAGTGGTGGGAGAGAGTTCGATCTGGTCAGCGTATATTAACTCTTAAGGACAAAAAATACGGCCAGGACCGATTTAACGTCGTTCTCACCTTAGCACACGTGTGCCTGCGATAAAACCTGGAAAGATCGCGCAAGGTGAGGGCGCGCTCTTAAGCATCAGAACTCCAGTTAATCGCGTTTAATGAAATTGACATCCGCGGAGGGAAAAAAACCAATCTAAAAGAAAACACGAGGAAGCGGGAACGGGTCTGATTGCTTAAGTCGCACTGTTGTTAGACATAGCCCGGTACATAATATTTTGCCCTATCTGATTCTTACAGTTGAAAGGAAAAAGAAAAAATCTAAACACTCTTATTCTAATGGAAAAAAAAACATAGCTAAAAATAAAATATTACTAAGTTGATATTACTACTAATGTTTATTTACGAAAGAAACTAAAAATAAGACCTAACTTTGGTGCTGCAGGTACGGTGTTCTTCGCGTATTCTCGTCCAAGAATACTGGAGTTCCAATGACGATCGCTCCTCGATGACTGAACGGTGCTCCATTTCCCCGATGACACACACACTGGCACAAAATTAGAGTTAGTTTTCGTTACACGGTGCAATTAATTTCTAATTTTTGTCTTTCGCGGCGTTTTAAACGTTCCCGCGGGGGAGAGGCGACTTATTTACACGCACTAAGGGTCTTGTTCCAGCGCTACGGGCGGTATAGCGTTACCGACGTTGTAATGTCTTAATTGGTCTATGTGGTACTTCACTGGACGGCCGCCATTGCGTCTTACCAAATAAGACGTGTCGCCAATGGCTTTAACGACTGGGTACGGGCCCAACCAGCGGGCGGCGAACGGTTTGTCACTTAAGGGGTGTGCCTTAATTAACACCATTTCGTTTGGACGATATGTCACTGGCATAGGGTCGTCATTGACATATCTTTGTTCCCTGTATCTTCGCTCGTTTAATTGTAGGCGGGCCAGTCTTTCCTCGGCTGTTTCGTGTTCCGTTAATCGTTTTTCCCTCCAGTCACCTGGGCGTGGCAATTCGTTACCGAATACTGCCTTCGATGGTGAATATCCCGTAGCGGCGTTTCGACGACTTCGTATATTAAATAACACCGCGTCTAACCGTTCATCCCACCTAGCGGTGTCTTGTTCAACCAGGTGTATTCGTAACCCTTTTTTGATCTCTTGATTCCGTCGTTCTACTGGGTTAGCGCGTGGGTGATATACGGGCGTCGTCCAGTGCGTCGCGTCCCAACGACGCACAGCGTCTTTCCATGTCCCGGACCGAAACTGCGGTCCGTTGTCTGTTAGTATGCACTGGGGATATCCAAATCGGGTGAACATGTTTTCCAGGAAACGGACGATCGCTTTCGTCGGCGTTGCTCCAACTGCGAGAGCTTCAACCCAGCGCGTACATAAATCCGTACAGACAATTATGTTTCTTTTTCCGCTTCGACTTTTTGGTAGTGGTCCAATTAGATCGACCGATAAAGTTTGGAACGGTCTCATTGGATGATGAGGTCGTAGGTGAGCGCGTTCTTGATGTGGTCCTCGCTTATAGCACGTACATATGGGACATGCACGGACATATTCACGCACATCCTTTCGAAGAGTTCTCCAAAAGAAACGGCTTTCGATGTTTCGGATTGTTTCGTCAGCGCTCGGATGGCCGGCAGTGATGCAGTCGTGGTATTCATACAAAACTCGTTCTTTCACGGCGTGGGGAACAACTAAGACTTCCTGATCTCCTTGGCGACGGCGTAGGTATCCATCGTTGTTCGTGTAGAGCTGGGCGAGCGCCTCTTCTCCGTCTTCGGTGTGTTGTCCGCCTCGAAGGGTGAGTTTCCTTGATATCCTGGCGACGGCGTCATCCCGTTGTTGGGCGTCCTGGACTTCGACGACAACAGGATTGGTGGCGTCAGCGGCTGCGGCAGCAATCTGAAACAAATGTACAGCAGAATCTGGTTGTTCACGAAGAGAAATGTTGTTATTATCAGAAATTAGTAACCGCGTTTCGTCGACAACTTCCGGTTCTATTAGACGATTTTCCGGCGTACGCGACAGTACGTCTGGCAATTCATTCTCCTTGCCTGGACAATGTTGAATGTCGAAACTAAATTCTTGCAGTAATAAGGCCCATCTCGTTAGTTTCGACTTGCTATCCTTGGTACGGTCCAACCAAAGTAATGCACGACTATCTGTCCTAAGTGTAAATTTTCTATCCTCGATGTACGGCCTGAATCGTTTAACTGCCCATATAACAGCGAGACACTCTTGTTCGTTTATATGGTATTTTCTCTCTGCGGCGTTGAAACGTGAACTTGCATATGTAATTATGCGCTTTTCCGTCGAGTATTCTTGGTACAGCACTGCAGATATTCCTTCTCCAGACGCGTCTGTTTGCACTACAAACGGTATTTTAAAATCGGGACGATGTAAATGCAGAGGGCGTGAAAGTTCGCTCTTAATCCTTTCGAACGCTTCTTGCGCACTGGAGTTCCACTGATAACCTCGCTTGGTTGTCAATAAGTCTGTTAAGGGAGAAAGAATATCGGAACACTGTGGTACATAATCTCTTAACCAATTGACTAAGCCCAGGAATTGTCGGAGCTGTTTTCGCGTCCGCGGCGGCGTCGCGGCGCGAACGGCGTCGATATGTCCTTCGTGCGGCTTGTTACCGGTCTCGGTTAGGACGTGGCCTAGAAAAGGTAATGTTGACGTACCAAAGACGCACTTGTCTGGCGCCAACTGTAGATTATGTTGTTGTAAGCGTTCTAGCACCTGTCTCACGTGTCGGTGATGATCTTCCCACGTATCGGAATAAATAATCACATCATCTAGGTACACTAAAACAAACTTACGTAAATATCCTGCTAATACTTCTTGCGACATCATCTTCTGGAAGGTCGTAGGACTGTTTTTTAATCCGAACGGCATCACATTAAATTCGTACGCTGCTCCATCCGGTGTAATAAACGCTGTTAAATGTCTCGATTCTTCTGCCATTTCCACTTGCCAATATCCGCTTTTTAAATCCAACGTAGTGAATATTCGCGCAGATCCCAGTTCTTTCAGTGATTCGTAAATCGGCGGTAACTGTGACACTTCGTCTTCTGTTTTGCTGTTGAGTTTCCGATAATCAATGCAAAATCGTGTCTTACCGTCTTTCTTTTTTACTAGGACGATCGGAGAGTTGTACTCGCTTGTACTCGGTCTTATTACCTTTGTTGCTAACATTTCCTCGACTTGATCAGCGATTATTCTTTTCTTTTCAGGCGAATAACGATAGGCGTGAACTCGCACAGGCTTTGTGTCTTTCAGTCGTATCGTATGTCGGGTCGCCGTTGTTCTATTAAGTTCGTTACCTGTTGTCAGTAATTTTCTGAAGTCCTTAATAGTTTTTCTGAAAGAATCTCGTTGATCCAATTCGACGGTGTCCAATAGGTTAGTTAAATCAACTTCGAATGGTAATTCGGGCATCGTCGTGAATGTTCGAGCGAAGTGGATGGTACGTCGTGTTTTATTTCCGATATGTATACATCGGCGTTGAAGGTCGATGACTGCCGCTTGACTGTCGAGCCACGGGAAGCCTAGAATTAATTCCTCTCGTAAATCCGGTGCAATAAGAACAGGGATGTCGATCTCATCGTCGCCGAGTTTTACGCTCACTATTCCTGTTCCCGTCGTAGTCATAGCCGCAGATTTGCTACCTAAGATCACATTACTAACCTTTTTTGATGTAATTCGGTGTACGTGGCATGGTCGGGCGAAGTTGTGGGACGCTGCGATATCAACTAATGCACTTACTGTGTCCGTTTTTATTTGTAACATTAGTCGCGGCGTTCCTTTTGTTGTAGGGTGTTCGAGAGAGTTTAAGGCCGGGCTACCCTTGAACCGGCCCGTGTTCCTTCCCCCGAATTTCTATATTTTTCACGGAGAATTGGGCAATCACGATGCCAATGAAACTCCGGGCAATGTTGACATTGTGGCGGCTCTCTTTTCTCATACCTCTGCGCTGTATTGTTTGCTGTATGTGAAACAGGCTTCGGCGATTTGTCTGCTGCCTTACTTTTGACTGCGTTGTTTGTTGTTATTTCGCGTTTCTTCGACGGCGCTTCTGTGGGATCGCCGTGAACGTAATTATCGATTTGTACACACGCTCTTCGCAGGTCATCGATGGTATTCAGCGGATGTGGGCCGAGGGACACTTTATAATTCGGTTGTAATTGCCGACGTATTAATGTAATGACGCGCACTTCGTCCCAGTCTGGATTCAACCTCTTACATAAGCGTCGTTTCCTTAAAATAAACTCGACGGCGCGCTCGCTTTCCTTCTGTGGTACGCCATAGAGCCTCTCCTGTAGGTGGTCAGTCCTTGCTTCGGACGAATACGCTTCCGCGAATAGCGTTTTAAAACAATCGTACGAATCTACTTGATTGTTTAGTGATTCAAGCCATCTGGCTGCGCCTCCAGTTAGGAATTGTTTAATTTCGTGCATCGTGCTTTCCGGTGTCAATTGTTTATTGACTAAGTATTTATCTAACTGTTCGATAAATACCTCTGGGTCCTGCAGTATGTCGCCGCTAAAAGCATCTGGCTTCGGTGGTAATTGCGGTGTTGTTGGAGACATCGTGCAGAATTGCTGCATCATTCGCATGAATTGTTCTGTAAATTGTGTGTTCTCTGTGGGCGTCGCTTGCTCGTTTATTCCGGAATTCGATGTGCCTTCCGCGTTTCCTCTTGTATTCACCATTTTTGTCGTGGGTTCCTAGATTACGCTTAATCTTAAATAGCTCTAAAAGTTGGGCGCCAAGTTTATTACCGCCCTGTATGTTGCGATTCCGGCTAGGATTAGGGCGATGATAAATGATAATCAAAATAATAAAAGTAATGATAATAGTATTGTACAATGGTGGTTGATACACAAAACCGGCGGCGTCGGGGTAGAATAAATATTCGTAATTGCAGGCCACAATAAAATTCGTATTAATTAAATAAGTAATAAAAGAGCAGAGTGTCCTTAAGCGCTTTATTTAATAGTAACACAAAAAATATTTCACACTACACTGATTATAAATAAACATAACAAATACAACAAATAATAATTACGATTCGCCACGTGTATTGTTAATTTCCGTTTAAAATCAACATACACAGATACGTTAAACTTAGTGAAAGGGTCACCTCTGTTGCGTTATTTAATTAGGGTTAAATAACGAAATTGAGAAACAAACAAATAACTAGAGAAAGTAAAAGGGTACTTAGCTTGTAATTGTCTGCTACGGTCTTCTTGTGATAGGCACAGGAAACTGTTGATGGTGTTTTTAGGGAAAACACAGAACAAGTAAATTCGGAGCACTCGAAAGAGATAAGATAGAGTAGGTGGATGCTGAGGTTTATATATCACCGCGAGGGGTATGGTTCTTTTTACTGACCGTGACCTAAAAGGGAGGGGTGCAAAAGAGTCAGAATTGATAAAAATCATGATACGCTCGCGGGATTGAGATATCGATTAATAGAGATATATTCGCGAGATCGGCGATAAAAAATGGATTCGAATGATATGTCACAGTAGACAGTTCGGAGTATTTATAATGAAGTTAGGCATCCCAGGTGAAACGATTAATTACAAAGTGCCGGGGAACGTAGTTTCATCAAAGAAAATGTGTCTAGATGATTTTTGAATAACCCTATGTACATTAGCCTACGGGTGTCGTTTGATATCTGGATTAATAACGACAATTACTACGTTATTGAAAATGGCGCGAAAATCACTATAGACAAACTATCAAATATCTTGCTTCAGCGATAAGCCAGACGTATGAGATTTTTACAGAAGAATGGGATTAATGTGTCTGAAAGACTCGTACCTTGCTTATAACTGAATATTAATTAGAAGGCGAGTAATCTCATGATGAATAAAAAACCCACGCTAATTTCTAGGCATCTAACAACGGAAAGTTTTCGCGGTTAAACGGAGGGTAGGTAGCTTTTCGTAGAATCACGGTCGCGCAGATGTGGTGCCGGTCGAACTTTCTCTTTAAGGAATGCAACTGGAAGGCTGTATATACTGAGTGTTTAAAAAAACAAGGCGCGTACAATTAAAAAGCGATGTCTTTTTTAAACTGAATTATTTGGTTATACGCGAGTGTAACAATATATAACATGCAACATATAATATGTTGCACTCTATAAAGTTACCTAGTACTTGAGAAGTCTGCTTAATCATGTCACCTTTTCTCATGTCGGGTGTATCAATCACAAGTTGTTTATAAGCTTTATAGCTGTTTGCTTTTCAGCATTACTCAAATGACTTGCTTTCTCTCGTTTCCTTGGAGGAGAACACCCATTTTTGCTTTTAGCAGTACTTGTGCTGGGTTCTGAAATCAACAGCTACAAAATTATAATTTTACAAGAACTGAAATTCTCTTATTACTTACATAATCTATTAATCTTCAAATCGAAGCTATAAAAAGAACTAATCTGCATCGCAAAATAGTTAAAGTAATATAATAATGATAATCATTTAATAATATGATAATAAAACTTTTGAAACGTAAACGTAATATAAAGATGTCAAAATATTTGAGAATTGATGGCAAAAAGGGAATGTTCGACGGTGTTATTTTGCCTTGCTCTGGACCAATAAGAAACAACTGTCACTTGGGTCTGTTCAGAAATTTGTCTCTCTCTTTTTGGAATATACCATAACTGAGAAGAATGTTTGCGGTAGGCACGAGTTGCTCAGAATATGGGTTTACGCTTATGATCAGCTAGATACTTTACACAATAGAAATTTTCCCTTTGAAACCGGCGACTTGTCCTCGCACGTATATATATTTCGTCAGTCGCTGCTGGACAACGTTGAGCGCATTTCGCTCGTAATAAATTATTATCTACTATTAAAAACCGAAGCGCACCGAAACCTATTTAAATAAATAATAAGGAATAATTTTATAAGAAGTGGTCGAACACTTACCGTTATGTGTTTCCCCAAACTGACTGCCTTGCGGAGAAAAAATGTGCTTATATGCAGAAAGCGAGCGTTCTACATCTACTGATATTATATTTGCATAATTAAAATAATCTTTAAAGCCAGTTAACGGTTCTGTTGACCCACCTTCACTAGTTTGTCTTAATGTGGCAAAATTTGAATCTTTCTCTAAAACACTTTCAAACCTTTCTAGAACACAAACATTTTTAGCGTGTTCTACCGCGCATGACTATGCGTGAAAATGTTGCACTATTTGTAGAGATTCCACTAACGACACCAAAGAATTTTCTTATTTTTCTATTGTCTCCATTAGTTCTGAATAGTTTTTAAATCTGTTTTAACCTATTTTGAAATTTTGACTGGCTTTCCTTGATAGCTTGAAAAAAGATGTGTTTCAGCACCTTCATGGAAGAACGTTTTATATATGGTATTAAAACTCTGTAATGTTTTGTTGGGATGGCTCGTTTCAATTGCCATAATGGCTCTGATAGCGTTATTTTTGGATGCCGTTAACAGAACAATGAGTTGGTACAAAACACCGGTACTTGCTATTGGTTTGTATAGCACCTGTACCGCCATATGTTGCTGTGTGATTTTGATGACATTTAATAAATATATCAAAAAGGTATGCAAATCCTATCCAAATTAAATTAAGAAAATGTAAATGTTTAAATTCGTTTTTTTTTGTTTTTTAGGATAACATCCCACACGCAAAAGATATTATATTACAAATACATTTGATTCGATTGATTTGGACTGTTGTTGTCATAGTGGGTATATCATATAGTATAAAATCAATATATTTATTTATGATTCCAACTTTGTTCAATACATTTTTCATGCTAATTATACACGTTTTCAAGCTCTACAATTCAAGTATGCAAATATCAGATTCATGCATAAGTTTGTAGCGCTTTTCATTTCTAGGATGAGGTCTTATTATTGTTTAATTAAGTCTGTTTAATTTCTGAATTGGTGCAAATATTGTGCATTAATTGTTGAGAATAGAAAATTGAACGTCAAATAAAAAAACAAGCACTTCCGGCATATCTTGTTGTGCGTGTTGAAAAGTTGAAAGAGAAAAATAATTTTAAAAAGTGCCAAACCCTCTACTACATTAATATTCGTATCCTAAATTGATAACTAAGTTGTCATCCTCAGTAGGTAAACAGCGTTTCATATGGAACACAGTAAAGCTAACACAAACATTGCGAAACACTTATTACGAGACGTCTATGTTCAACATTGTTATTTTTACCTACTGAGGATGACAACTTAGTTGTGGAAAAATAAATGGTAAAGAGTTTTATATCTTTTCTAAGTTTTTATTTAGCAACTTCTCATAATTTTGAAAAATTATGTGAACAATATGGAATCAAAGTTAATACCTCCAAATCAGTAAATGTTATACTTCCTTTAAGAAAAGGAATTGTCTCTGCAGTATCCATCAACAACATCGTTATTCCCCATGAAAAATGACCCTAAATTCACATGGACCGACATCTGAATTGGAACAAACACACATATGAAAAAAAGGCTCCAATTGGGCATGATATACAGAAAAATGTAGGTACTTGCTTATGAATTATAAATTGCACCTCAGCATGAAAAATAAACTGTTTATCTACATGTCAGTGTTAAGACTTGTATTGTTACATAGAATTCCAATTTGAGGTACAGCAAGTGAGCCAAATACAATTAAGATACAACGATTCCAATCCAGAAGTATTTCGTCAAATTTGTAATGCCCTTGGCGTACTAACAAAGTGATACGTCGCGATTTAGGCGTGCCTACAGTTAAGGAAACTATCACAGCTGTTAGCTCCAGATATTAAGACAGGTTGGCGATATATCACACATTGGCAACTAAACTTCTCATTGTTTAAAGAAGATTAAAACGACTTAACCGATTAGACACCTCGTGAACCTTGGAACATAGTTCTGTGCAGTATAATACTTCCCTAACCCCTTTGTATATAGGTTACAGTTTTTTCTTTTAAAATATTTAAACTTTAAACCAAATATAAAGTTAATTTTAATTTGAAATCAGGTATATACGAAAATAATTGCGACGATTGTAATTTTAAATATGTAGGCCAAACGAAACGTTCAATAATAACCCGGTTTAAAGAACACATATCACATATTAAATTCAATAGACCAGAAAAATCTAACGTGACCAACCATTCTTTAAATACACTACACAATATGTCGATTAAAGGGTTAAAACTTGTCAAAGCCATCAATAATCCCCGCGATCTTGACGCATACGAAAGCATTCATATCGTTAAAAACAAACAGAACACTATGAATGGTGACAAGGGGCCGATCCCTTATAGCTGTCTCTTTTCATTCTTAGAAAAGAGGTAGATAGAGAATAAACACATGTGGTTTTGTCGTAATTTTTAGTCGATATATTTGTATTTTTAAGTCAGTGTATACGTGGACGCCGTGTAAAATTGTTACGTGATCAGATGTGCTAGTTTTACTGTGCCCCATGTGCGACACTTTGATTAGTGGTTTTTACCTACTGATTATGACAACTCAGTTGTCGAAATACGTATTTAGGATACGATTAGTTATTGTGGTACGGGGTTATATACTTTTTAAAAGTTTTTACTGAACCACAGTCTCCAAAGAAAGACTTTTAATTAAAGAACTTTAAAAAAAACTTTGCCACACTCTCCAAAGAATATAGAGGAAAGTGCATCCTAAACCGTTAGAACCATTTGTGCCGTTTACGAAGAAATCGTAATTGGGGACAGTATAGCACCTAAATGATTTTCTTGATTTAAAAAAGGTTATTTTGACATGAATGATTCTCAACATTCTACAAAACCATTGGATCTTGATGAAGATCGTCTGAACGCCAATCAACTCGAGAAATGGTTATTATAGGTCTTTCACGATAACAGACGAGTCACCTGATAAATTGATACAAAACAGGGTTGACAAATCTCAGTCAGCTGCGGTTATTTATTTTATTATAAATACAAGAAAACACAAACAAAATCAAAATACATATTGCAGTGGATTGTGCTTTTGAATTGTTATCTTAATTTTTCTTAATGACTTATCTTCACAATGCACAGCAATTTCCCCGAACTTCACTCAGTCAGGTGGGCACCTTCCTTGAACTCCTTCCTCGTCAGGGTTTTTTCTTTCGAAAGTCGTGTTTTAAACGAAGAAATAATACAAATTAAACTCAAGAAATAAAACTACCATTAACAACACAAACATATAATTTTCTTAAAAAAAAACAAAAAAAAAAAAAATCTACTTTATCAAATATAAAGCAGAATTCGTGACTAAATAGCGTCTTAATGAACGAGAAAAAAACTCTTATAAATAATGACTCGAATAAGAGTAAAAAAAAAACTCAAGGTGAAACCCGAACAATAATTCAAAACACAATATAAACAAACTTTATTAGCTGTCATATACTACTTTATTCCCACTAAATATCAAACGTCAAAATAGAACTTTCTATTTTTCGCACGCAACTCAAATTACCCAAGCACAAATATCAGCTTGTCACAAAATAATTTTCCCGCCAAACTAATATACTAATATCAATTAAATGAACATAAAAAACTAACTTCAAAACAGACTAATACGTTTCGTAAATATTTCTAATGATTACAATACAATTACAAATTAAATTTATCAATTTAAGAAGCTTCAAATATCAATCGAATAATTATTATAACTATATCTATCAATATATCAGATTAGAATACATACATTTTTAGTTTTTTTCACGTACGTTGCAAAAACTATTTCACGAGAGATTCTGATAGACAAAATATCAAATTTAACACATCAAAATATACGTAATGAACTTAAAGAACAACAACTCAATCAAAACACACCGTAGCTATCAAAAGAATTAAATAAAATTAAGTTTTATTTAATTTATCAAAAAACACAACCAAACTTGAACACCTCTATCGAATCTCTAGATGAATTTCCTAGAAACAGCCAGCTTCTCCCACCTAATAAAATATAAATCAAACCGGCGACCTAAGAATAAAATATATAACTATATACATTTGATCATATCTTCGATTTGGCGCGTACAACAAACATCAATCCACACTCGTTCAACCTACAAACGTGTACAAAAATTATACATTACAATAAAATTATAATTAAATTTAAATTTATCGTTCCCCGTCTGAAATACAATATAAACACCAAAATAAAGTATATATATTTATAAATGTTCTACAAATAAAGTTCAAAATAATTCTATTATTTTTCTTTCTTGTCCATGGAAAAATCCATGACAATATGTGAATTTATTTATTTCATACTACATTATACTACAAAGCGTTTATAATATAATAGAAAATATTACCTGTCGCACAGCAGAAAGCGGTAGTAATGGTCCATTATTATCGCGTTCTCTTTCGAAATACCCAATAGAATGATTTCTTTCACTTGTTTACCTAACGGTTTCTACATGATTTACTTGTGAAAACAATTGATTCTGTATATAATATTGATGCATAAATAGAAAGAAATAAACTCGTTCTGAACAACTAATTCGAATGACATTTAACAGAGTCTAAGTTGGCAACCATGCCTAGTTCTGGCAACATAATATATTTACCGAATAGAGAGACATACCGTGATATCATAAAGTTTCTAGGACGAAGATGGCTTTGTAATATAAATTGTATGTCTGAACTTAAGTTAGGAACTATAACTCTGTTTTGTAAATTATTTTGACAGTGACATTATCTGTTATCCATTAATGTGTTAGAATTGCTGAAAGCAAGTTGAACGTCGAGTTTGAAACATAGCACATTCGAGTAAATTCAAATATGGTTTACAATATAGTGCAAAAAGCGTACATGATTGAAGCCTATTTTCGGAGTGGAGTGCGAATTGATGGAATTTGGGTGTACAGTCAACGTGCATGTTTGGATGATTTTAGAGAGCACTTTCCAGAGTTAGCTGTAATTCCCAAAGATTTTTATAATTGCCTTTCCAATTGTGTTGGTGTGTTTCGTGAGACTGGTTCTGTGGGTCATAAATCACGTACTGGTAGAGCAACTGTTCGTTCGGAACAAGTTATAAATGATGTTCGTCAACGTATGGTAAATGAACCCACAAAACCTTTGAAACGCCTTTCTCAAGAGATTGGACTTTCTTATGGAACATGTCAGAAAATTGTAAAGAAAAACTTACACATGCATCCGTATAAGATGCAATCACATCAGGCTATTTTGCCGGTAGACTACCCTAGACGTCGTGCGTACTGCCAGTGGTTTGCAAATAACTTAATAGAAGATGATGACCTGCTAAATTTGTCATTTTTCTCTGATGAAGCATGGTTTCATCTTTCGGGGTATGTCAATTCCCAAAATACTCGAATGTGGAGTAGTGAAAACAGTGGCGGATTTAAGCTTGTAAGGGCCCTAAGCGCTATGAAAATTTGAGGCCCCATTTTCCAGACTTTTTTACACCACTATAGAGGTATGACTAAAAAGAAGCGCATAAAAAAACGATGTGTTTATATTTTTCTCTAATAAACATAAATCAATAATAATTATAGATACCAAAAAAATAAAACAAAACTCTAAAAAATATATTTTAACAGGGTTAAAATCTTACATAAAAAACAAAAACAAATAAACATAAAAACTTTACTACAGAGCCACTCTTCGGACTTTTGCGCGCGAAAAATTGTCAATCATCTCGTCGTAATTTATTTCTTGAACTAATTCATTTTCAATAAATAATATGGCAAGACAACTTAAATGATCATTTAAAAGAGAATTCCTCAAATAATTTTTCACGCGTTTAAGCACCGAGAATGATCGCTCCGCAGTGGCATTGCACACAGGTATTGTGAGGAATATTTTTAAAATGGTTTCCACATTTGGAAATGTGGATCTCAAACTAGTTATTATTGCTTTGTACATTTCAGTGGGACTAGTAATGTTCATTTCTTTGGTAAAACGCAACCATTGTAAAACTTCATCTTTAAAAGTATTCTCTTGAATATCACTTGCGTATTTTTGACTCAAATTATTAATGCTTATTTCAATTTCTTCATCGGTTTGATCATGAAAAAATAATTGAAAATCTTTTAAAGTTTCGTCATAGATTTGTCTTCTTCTAATAAGTTCAGAAGATAACGCATCACAAATTGTATTGTGAACATTTACAATAAATGCTATTCTCCCAGCCAAGCGTATTTCATTACTGCGAGAGTCATCAAATTGCAATTTTCGCCTCTTATCCCTAGACCTTTCATCCTTAAAAGTTCGGTAATCATCTTCCATCACATTCAAAAGCTCATTTGCTTCATTTTCAATACTTTCAAAATTGTTTCGAACATTATTTACAAATTCAGTTAGGGATTTCAAAAGATTTGATCCGGTAAGCAAATTGCACTTTATTTCTTGAAGAGATTTACTGGTAGAATTGATTCTGGATAACAATTTGTTCCACAAAACTGTTAATATTCTGTTTCATATTCATCCATTTTTTTAAGTAAACCTTTAGCTTCCACCCTACTCACTGGTTGCTGGTTTGAGCTCTCACAAAACTCTTTCAAGGCTTCCTTAATGTTCTGGTAATCTTCGCGAAGAGCTAACACTGCATCAGCTCTTGCTGACCATCTGGTGTCACTGACACGTTTTAAGTGTTTAGAATTGGGACGAGATAAATGATCTATTACAATTTTCCAACGACTTGTAGAGGATGAAAAAAATGCAAACAGATTATTTACGAAGGAAAAGAAATCAACTGAAGCTAAACATGATACTGCAGCGCAATTTCCAACTAGATTGAGGGAGTGAGCAGCACATGGCACATAATACGCGGTTTCACTATGTTCTTTGATTCTTGCTTGTAAGCCGGTATATTTTCCTGCCATATTCGCAGCATTGTCATATGACTGCCCTCTACAATTAGTGACCGAGATTCCGAAGTTCTGTAGTGTATTTAAAACAACGTCTGTTAAATATGCACTGTCGTGATGCTCAATTTGGATAAATCCACAGAAACTTTCCTGAATCGCTCCATATTCTGTCACATACCGTAAAATAAAAGAGACTTGATCAACGTGGGAGACGTCTGGTGTCGAGTCCACGATGATGGAATAATATATGGCATTTTTGACCTTTGATGTAATTTTATCCAAAACAGATTGGGCCATAATTTTGATAAATTCATCAAAAATATGATGCGATAGATAATTGGTTTTACCGCTGCCACAGTTTTCGTATTTCATTAAATGGTTTTTCAGAAATTCGTCATATTCGGCCAAATATTCAATGCAACTCAAAAAATTCCCTTTTCTCTGGGAATCCATTCCCTCTCTGTGACCTCTGAACGCCACTCCCAATTTTGTTATTAGTTTTACAGTAGAAACAACCCTTTTCAAAACATTTCGCCAATAATCCTTTTCGGTTTCAATTTGTTGAAGAATTTGTGTATCAATTCTTCCCATTGTCGACAATCTTTTACTCAAGTTGCACATTGAAATTCTGTGTTCTGTAACATTTTAAATTAATATTACCTTACAAGCCGAAACAGGGAAATTAAAATATTATACCTGGCGAATGCTCATGTTCCTTTAAACATTTATTAACGTTCCTCCAGTCATTGAATCCCGTAGTAGCAAATTTTGAAGATCGAGAGAATAATTTCCAAACATAGCAGTATATTGACTTAGATGTTTCAGTAAAATCAACCATTCCCGCCTTTCCTTTTCACCATTTGCCTTTATGTAATATAAATTCGATTCTTGAAAGCTTCTGCAGTATGTTCTGTTTCTGTCCTCATATTCAATTTTTAAATCTGTAAGGTCGCCGATATTTTTAGGTTTATTTAACAGGTAAAAATCAATGATTTTATCTGTTATAAAACTAGGCCACAATGCAATATCACTTGGGTAGCTTACTGGAGTCATTTGTGATTTTATCTCTAATTGAACATCAACATCCAGTATACCATTTTTATTTTGTTCAATACTTGTACATGCACTGGCGTCATTTTCTTGTACTGGTAAAGAGTCAATCTCTTTACCAACGAAAATATCTGTGTTGGTTTCAGTCTCATTGTCACAGTCAGAAATATCATTAGTTTCAGTTTGCTGTTCACTTGCCTGAGTTCCCGTAAGAAATTTACATAAGGCATTTCGTTGTCGCTTGGCATCTTCTTCCTGCAATCTTTTTCGTTTTCGTTTAGCAGCACCGGACTCGAATCGCTTCATTTTATTTGGTAGAGACACAGGACATAGAAAGTTGTTGTTGTATGTTCATGTTGTATGTTGTAAAGCTAAGATAAAGTAAGTAACAGATTTTGTTCATAAAATAGTGGAAACAGAGAACAGAGGTTACCTATTATAATGATGGAGATGGGCGCTATAATGAGTCGCGCGGGAAGACGCTAAGCACTGACTACTGGATCTGGCCTGGAGTGCACGTGCACCGACTGCTGCAGCCAGGGGAAGAGAAAAAATAATTGCGCGAGACTAGAAGAGCCAGAGCGGCAGTAACAGTAACCTGAATTTCCAGAACACATAGACGTGCAGAAGAGTCCCGCATCTTGTAAAATTCTATAAGGGGGATGCTTTAAAAATTTGGTTTTACCTGTTGAAATTTGGCCCCCCTCTGAGCGAGGCCCTAAGCGCGCGCTTAGTGCGCTTATGCTTAAATCCGCCTCTGAGTGAAAATCCTCATATTTTTATTGAATCGTTTCTCCATAATGCGAAACTTGGTGTTTGGCTAGCAGTTTCTCGCCGCAGAGTTGTTGGCCCTATTTTTTTTTAATTTCACAATTAATGCTGAGAGGTATAGAAACATTCTGAATGAATTTATTTAACAGTTGCATGATGATGAATTGCAATATGGATACTTTCAACAAGATGGTGCAACGGCACACACAACACGAGAAAATATTGCTTTTCTTCGTGAGTTTTTTGACGATCGGATCATAAGTTTACATACGGAAGTTGAGTTTCCACCACGATCACCTTGTTTGACAATTATGGACTTTTTCGTGTTTCCTCACCTAAAGAATAGAATATTTAAAACTCCTGTTGC
The DNA here is from genome assembly GCA_935421215.2 of Melolontha melolontha. Lineage (NCBI taxonomy): Eukaryota > Metazoa > Arthropoda > Insecta > Coleoptera > Scarabaeidae > Melolontha > Melolontha melolontha. The sequence continues at coordinate 48,228,441 of OW285236.1, forward strand.
TAATTTGCAAGATAAGCAACAAAGAATTATTGACGAATGTGCATTAATAACGCCCGCAATGCTGCAAAATGCCTTTAACAGCATGAAAAGGCGTGTCACATTGGGAATTGAAAATAACGGACAACAATTTCAACATTTGCTATAATTTTGCCTTTTTTTATTAATAAAATTTTGAATACAAGCTGAGCTTGTTGTTTTATTGTATCTTTATTAAATCAAATGACATATTTATTGATGTCACGATGACACTATCAAAATAATTTTCAAAAATTAAGGTTAAGTTACCAGTATGATAATATGGATAAAGTTCAGACATATATTTTCTATTTCAATGCCATCTTGGACCCAGAAACTGTATGATATCGCGGTACTAGGATTATTAGGTACTATTGTAATTTAAATGTTGCTTGGTCAGAAGTAACTGTTTATCAGGTGTCTCGTTTGTTATCGTGAAAGACCTATAATATTAATTTTTGTTATATTTAATACATTTTTTGAAAAACCTTTAAAGAAAATATCTGATGTGATAGAGCAAATTTTAAATCAGACTCAGAATCACCATGAAGAAAGACATAAGCGTACACGTATTGGTGTATAATAAAACCAAACTGTGTTGACCAGTGTAATTAATAATTTTTGGAGTTAAATAAAAACGCTACGAGCTTATGCATCAACTCAATAAATCAATACCTACTTTGATATATTTTAATGAATGTTTTTTAAAGAGTGTTCCTGGATTTTTATTTACATATTGGGAGAAATTATACCAACTCTTTTAATCAGTGCAGTCGCATATCATATTTTATCGTTGTTTATACCGATTTGTGGAAGATACGGAAGTTCTTTAAATCCAGAATTCATGATAGGAGCTTTTACAGTCGCAGTAACAATTCTAATCATTTGCTACTATGTAAGTAATTTGTATTCGTATTTAAATATGGTATTATACTTAACTCTCTAAATGCAAACTCGATTTTCAAATTGTAATATTAGGTTCTGCATGAGGTTAGTAAAGGACTTACGTTCGATAGCTAATTATGTTACGATTAAGCTGAAAAACATTATCCCACGTGTTATGTTAAATTGTTACTGCCCTTGAGGGAATACCTGGTTATATTAGATCACAATAGACAAAATAATAAGCAATTAATTAATTAAAAACATTAAAGATTCCGGACACATAGATAAATAAAATAAAATAACAATAAAAAGAAAAAACAACAGTTATCATTAAAATTTTCATTAATTAATTTAAATCAAATTCAAAACTAAAGCTTCAAACAATATAAACGACAAAAATATGAAAAGTAAAAAATTAATTAATAACGAAAGGCTGTAGAAGCTTAAGTTGCAGGAAGAACGATTAAAAAAAATATCGAATAATATGTCAGTATTAAAGAGGCGAATATTACGCTGCGCGCCAGGATCGTAGTATCTATATCAGAACTTCGTAAACGGTCTCGATTAAGCAGCGTTACCAGATCTACCGATTTTTCGGTAGATCTACTGATTTTCCCAATGTTCTACCGATTTAAGAAAGAATTCTACCGAAAGGTTGACTTTGCCCATTCTAATATTTTTATTTTTGTTTAATTTTATGTATTTTTTATTTATTAGTATTTTAATAAAATTGCAAAACAGCTTAGGCCAATATATTATTTTAATTGATTTCGGTACTTGCCACCAAGTTTGAACTAATTTTTAGACTCCGCAAAGAGGGCAAGTTTAAGCTAAATAAAGTTGGTACTCTTTTCAAACAACAACAGCCATCTATACGTCGCGTCGGGTACTTCTGGCTTATGTTAGCATAGCCATTTAATATAACGGGTGTTCAGAAACATTCGAAGTCAAAGTAGTCCTTGAAAATATGAAGTCATGTCTGAAATAGATTGATTTTTGACAGACAACAGTTGACATTTAATAATTATTACAAATCAGATACTTAAGTAAAGATATACGATTATTTGTTCAGAGCCCACTTGACTTCGAATGTTTCTGAACACCCGTTAGAAATTATTAATAGCAAATTTTTATTCCTACCCATGCAAAATCGAATTTGATGAACAGCATATGAATCCTAAGTGTTTAGTAATTTTTAAAAGTAATTCATTCTTGTAACGTCAAAATGACATTTGTCACTTTTTGATATCCAAAATGGCATGACTCCGGCAGACAAAGTACAAATTTTGTTAAATTTGGAAAGTTGTACCATTAAACAAGTCCCATAAGAATTTCATTTGAACAAATCTACAGTACTACAAGTTAAAAAGGATGGGAAAATGAAGGCAGTATATGTTGCAAATGAGGAAAAGATAATATCAACTGATATAGATCACAATTTGTTTGAATATTTGAGAGAAAATAAAAAAATTATGAAGCAAATTCATAGATCTCGTATAAGATTTGCTAATAGGGAACAATTATGGAAATCTATTGAAAATATCTGGGAAAACATTGTTGAAAAACCTAATTTTTTAATAAGTCTCATTGATTCTGTACCTAGTAGGCTAAATTAGTTTATTGTGTTTTCTAAATTGTATTAAAAAATTACTTTTTTACCATTTGACTTGTCGTTCAAAAAAAGTTTAATAAACACTAAGCAATATTAGAAAATTTCTACAATTTTGACAAGTTAGGTTATACAGGTTATACTAGATTTACGCGAGCTTAACTGTATAAACTGTTATATGTATTAAAAAGTGATAAGTACCCAACTCGACGTATAGATGGCTGCTATTGTTTGAAAAGAATGACTATTGTAGGAAGTAACAAGTGTTCATTTTAAAAGTCAATCTAGTAGCATGTGATTTACTGAGAACATTTTGAAGTATGTCGTAAATTAAAATTTACTACTTAACCTATTCGTATATTTTGACAGTTTCATACATACAAATAAATAACAAATAATAGGTATTTATTGAAAACTATAACAAATGTTGTCCTTCAAGATCAATGCACTTTAAAATCCTCCGTTCAAAATTTCTTTATTTAAACCAGAATCGACGCACGATTATTTTATGCACTAGCTGATATTTGTGATGGACATTAAATCAAATGTCATTTGGATTTACGTTTACGGAACAACAAACACATACTAATATATTTGCGTCTTATTTTATCAAAATTTCAAAGTAACCTAGATTGACTTTTTAAATGAACACCCGTTACTAACCTTATAAAGTTTAAACTTGCCCCTCTTTGCCGAGTCTACTAATTTCTATATTATTTACAACGATTTTCTTCGGGGATTTTTTTCAAATTATTACGATCAAAATTAGTAAATCCTCGAGAAAAATGTCCCGCAACGGGAAAATGAGTATTTTCGGCCATAAATTAAATAAAGACGAAAAAAAGAAACAAATTAAATAATGCAAGAATTGCTACACTATTCCATACAAAACAACTGATTAATGAAAATAACTGCTATGAATTTGCTATCGAAAATAATATGATTAATAAAAATTTGTACTTACCCGGAAAAGATTGAAAATTAAGTCGTATTGCTTATTATTTTAACTTAGAAACTTATATCTCGGTATTTTATGCTTAATTGTCTTTTTTTCTAAATACATTTATTCATTTTCTGTTTTATTTTTATTATTATAGATTTTAGTTTTATTACGTTTGTAAAACTTTTAACTTATAATAAAACATATAATTTTGTACGTTTTATTTTAATGGCAAAATTATTTTTTAATCTATCGAATTTTGACATAATCTACCGAAAAGTTATCTACCGACAACACATGCGCTCCTCCAGGCAACCCTGCGATCGAGAGTAATAATTCGATCGCCGACTTGGATAAACGTGTCAGGTGTGGTGCGTGTTCCTTCCGATGTGTAGACTTCTATACGGATTGTTGTACATTGTATGTATATTACATACAAAGATTCGGATTTTCCACATTAAGATAAATTTATTGGCCACCTGAATGAACAACCTGGTACACTAACTATCTGCAGCGTAGGGCTTATATAGGCATCTCGTTTGTGAACGGGCGTGTCTAGGAATATTCGCAAATAAAATAAATACCCTTTTATTATGGAATTATGCACATGAAATTAGTCATTAATTTATAATATTCATAGACAACACAAATACTGTGTTAACGCAAATCTTTCATTTTTATGGATTATCTCGTTTGAAAATCGAATTAAAATAATCCATTGTGTAAGTTGTATATTAATACCCGGTCGGCTATGAACTGGGGAATGTATAGCAAACGCCAATTAAGTTGGCGCGAGGAGGGGGTGCGCAGAAAACGTTTTTGAAAACGTCTACCCCCACTACTCAAGTAATTGTCAGAATACATTTGTCATTGACGTTTGACGGAACATAATGTATTTGCTAGGGGATCATAAAGTGATATACGCTCAGAGGTTAGAATTATCTGACATTTGATGTAAAACCAAATACAAATCTCCCCACTACTTCTAATCCTGCGCGAACTTACCCCTCCTCGCGCCAACTTAATTGGCGTTTGCTATACGTCTGTCATAGATCCATACTGTATTATCTCAAATGTCAAATTATAATTTATTTATGGCTGCCCGAGACGTAAGGACATTTTGAATTTTGAACACTGGTTACATAAACTGTGAAACCTATCTTAATTTCAAATATTGGTATACATATTTTCGTTTGATAATGTCTTGCTGTATGTCCATACTATATTCCTGCAAAAATCAAATATGTAATAATTTCTTATTAAATATATTGTTCCTTTACGTTTACTTGACTTCTGCCAGAAGATTTACGCAATATTTATGTCGACACGGCTAAAAACCTATGTACTGTCGTGGGCAAAAAAAACGGGACAGTGTCAAAATCGTTATGTCAATTTCCTTTATTTTTTTAGCGTTGTAATTTTGACGATATTGGATTAATTTTCAAACTCTACGTCAAATTATATATCATAATTGATAATTCAAAATTGAAAATGCCGCATCTTTCAAAAACTGATAAAGCTAGACTTGTTACTATTTTGAAAAATGGGAAATCATTAAGAAGTATATCGGTTCAATTTAATATTGGTAAAAGTTCAGCCGCAAGGATATATAAAAAAAAATGGAGGGAAGAGGATAATTTAGATCGGAAAATAATTTCGGCACGTAACAAAATTTCGAATACGCAGAAAGACGAAACATTAGTTACTGAGATTAGGCACAACCCTTTCAAAACATTACGGGAAGCTATAAGAACAACACAATTTCCTGTATCATCTTGTAACACAATGGTTACAAGAGAATGAAATTTAAACTTGAGATATCCAGCCCTACAGTCCTTATCTAAATCCCATTGAAAATGTATGGGGATTAATGAGATAGAGTTTCTACCCAGGAAGAATTTTTGGAGACTGTTCATAATGCTTGGCATCAAATTTCTATAAATTTTGTACAAAATATTGTCGCTTCAATGTCTACAAGATTAGATGCAGTTAATAATAACGGTGGAATGACGAAATACTAAGTATTTTAATGTAATATGTAATTATTTTAATTTAATAAATAATCTTTCTCTATCGTTTTTAGTAATTTTTATTTACATTTATTTTAAAAATGTTTAATAAATGTCAATAAGACACATATTTTTGACAATTCCTGACTTACTATTATGAGTAAAGATAGCCACTTAAGTAGTCACAATTTAAACCCACGCAGAAACAGTGTCCCGTTTTTTTTGCTCACGACAGTAGATATAGGTATAATTAAATTAATGGTTTACATATTTATTAAGTACCTACTGATGTTGCTAATATTTTTTGTCTGTGAAGATGCATGTCTTACGAGAATATAATTATACTGTTAATAATTAATTAGTAAATAGAAATGAAAATTAAAACTGTAGCAATAAAATATTTTTAGGTACCTTTATTTTTGCTTTTATCCAGACAAGTATATATCTTGATATTTTTGGGGGCGTTTTTTGTTGCATCAATAATAATAATTTTAACGCCAATAGGATTTCCATATAGAGGTCACACGGATAGACCAACGCCTCAAAGGTTTCCTATCTTTGTAAGTCCTACAATATTTCAAATAATATCGGTGTAACAAATTCGATTGAAACATTTCCATAGCACACGCGACGAATATATCACGATGAAAGCGGGAAAATTATTAAGGACGACAGTGGGTTTTACTTTAGAAACATGGACTATAATTCGCCAAGAAGTATCAAAAATTATGTTTTGAAATTAGAAAATATTACTTCATTAAAAGATGATTGTAAACTGGCGTTATTCTGTGGCTTGCCGGTAACCTATTCACGTGATTTTGAAGAATTGTAATACTAACGACATTAATTTATTTCCTTTTTATGTAATATTTAATATTTTAGAGAAGATAATTCTTGGATACCAGCGGATAACCCCATTTATAACGATGTACTGCCAAGTTTGACTTTAAATTACATTGAAAGAATTTCAAATACCTTACGAAGGTACAATTTTACAGCAACTGGTCAGTAAATGAATTTCTTTTTATATTGTCGTTTGCCGGTAGCGGTGTTCAAATTTGATACAATGAATTTTTAGGCCCGGATAGTATGGATTTATATTTTTCTCCAAAAGAAGGAATTCAATTTTCATCTACAAATTTAAACAGCTTTATACCTGATGAACAGCCGTTGTGGAACAATCGACCAACTTTATATATCCTTTACGTTTATGGCAAGGAAAACGCACCTCTTAACTTTTATATAGATTTTGAAGTACCGCAAGATTGGAATAATTCAGTTGTCGATGTAGCTGTAACAGGAAAACATATTCATGAAGAGACTATTACAATGACTGATGGCTTTAAAAGTTTTCTGGCATCATTTCCTGATTGGACTGTTTTTACAACTGTTGCATTAGGATATTATGAATCTTGGATTTACTAATAAAATTAATCAATATAAATTTTAATAAATTTCGGCTCTTTATTTAATCCAAATAATATTAGTAATTAAAACTGGATTTCCTATTTTTATTTCAAGAGAAGACGTGTATTAACAATTAAAGTAGTTGCTGGAATACTATGTAAAAAATGCTTTAAAATATTTTTAATTAGCCCGAATTCATTTCATTATTTTCAAATTTAAATCCCAAATTTCAAGTTATTTTATTTAACAGCGACATCTACACTGCTTCATATGATTTTGTACAATTTGGCAACTTCGTAATTTAGCTTTGAGGTTATTTTTGTCATTTGAGAAAATTTAAAATTTTACTTAAGAAAGTTATTTGATTGTTGTTATGTTTTTTTTTTAGTTAACAATAAATATCAATGGCTAGTGTCTTAAAAATATTTCGACAGAGTTCTACTCGAAGAACAACAAATGTATTTAGACAATTTCATAAATCGTCTTTCGTAAATGGATTTAGTATACGTCCTTTACAAGTTATTACAGTCATCGGAGGAACTATAGCACTGTATTCACTATATAAAACAAGGACGTCTCAAAGTTTAAAAGCTTTAAAATTGAAAAATGTTAGTAATTGAATAGGTTATATTCGTAGTTAATATTAGTTTGTAGGAAGACAAAGCAGTAATAAAATTAACAACTCGCGAAAAACGATTCATTAGGTTTGCTTCTGTGCAATATGATGGTCAGCTATACATGACACCTCAAGATTTTTTGGAATCTGTTGTTGAAGCAGAACCAAGACGTGAGTAGCTAAAAGCGAGCATTTTCTGATATAATTTAAAAATACTTTAGCAAGATTAAAAAGGAGACTATTAATGACTAAGGATTTGGAAGAAATTAAAACCGTGACACCAAGTTTAAAAGATGGTAGCCCCAGATTATTTAGAGACTTAAGAGATAAGGGTATTGTAAAGCAGAATTATAGGAGAAATGAAAAATATTCAGTATTAATATACTTATTGATTTTTAGGAATTATTTCATATACCGAATATTTATTTCTGCTTTCGATTTTGACAAGTAAGTTTTACAATATTAAGTATATTATATTTCTTAGTTCTGAAACTTTTATAGAGCCTCAATCTGGATTTAGAATTGCGTTTAATATGTTTGACACAGATGGCAATGAAAAGGTTGATAAAAATGAATTTTTAGTGGTAAGTGCATTCTTTTTATACATTTCTTACATAAACTGAAAAATTAAAAAAATTTAAACATATATTGAAATGACAGATTCGAAAGCTATTGGGTGGCAAACACAGAGATACCGAAGAGATATCAGTGAGTTTTTGATAAAAGTTTTATTTTTATGCGTCTACTAACGCAAGCAAACAAAATCTTTGGAATTTTACTATACAACGTAAGCAAGCATTATTACTGTATCTTTTGTATTTTACTCTAACTTCTGCAAATGTGTATTCAGATTTTTAATATACATGACTGTCACTAACTTTACATGAGTATTTAAATCAAAATCTGAGTTAATTTTTGGTTTAGAGATTTATCTCATGTAATTTAACAAAATAATGACATTTCTCTTGTTTTGAAAATAAAGTAAATGTAAATTTCAAACAATAATTTAAAAAATTTGCCATGAATGTATTACCAATTATGTTAAAGGACATCTTTTGGGCAATTGATTAATTTTTTTTGGAACCTAAGTATTTTATTTATAACTAACTACTACAACACCATCTTGGGGACAAATAGTTATTTTTTAATAAGAAAAATTGTTCCACGATAAAAAAAAAGCAAAACCCAAAAGGGAAAATATGCTCGCCTCTAATTTTAACTTGGCTTCGAAAATTTTTTAGTCTGTTTTCCCGGAAACGAAAAGCGATAACCTTCGGACAGACAAAAACGTTGTTAGAATAGAATCAAAATACATACTTGAAATTGTATTATAGTCAGAGTCTCATGTTCAAGCTATTCACAACAATCATACACTACTGTGATCAAAAAGCATTGAATTTGGTTAAATAAAACTGTAAATATTTATTCTTTTTCTGAATATATTTTATTTCCGCCAAAAAAGTAACTCCCTTCCGAAGCAATACCCTTATTCTAATATTTTGCCAATTTCCATAACAGTTTTGAACATCGATTTCCGATATAGTTTTCAGAGCGGGTTTCAAAATTTGTTATATCTTTTCAATCGACTGAAAACGGTCTCTACGGAGCGAGCTTTTCAGCCATGGAAATTGAAAAAAATGATATGATGCTAAATCAGGTGGCTATGGAACAATGTGTATTGAATGCTTGGTGAAATAATCCCGAATAAGCAATGTAATGTCACATGGTGGATTATCGTTGATGTAAAAACGAGTTATCTTTCCATAATTCAAAGCGTTTTATAGGTATGGCTTCTCAGAATACTTGAATAATATTGATTGTAGTTTGGTGAATCTATAAAAAACCATAAATAGTATACCGATAGAGTGTGATTTTAAATGATTGAGGATGGTTCAAATTTGTCGCCATACTAAATTGTTGAAATGTTGGCCACACTCAGCCTGTATCCAATGGCAACTGTTTAATTAGTTTATGATAGATTTTATCCCTTAGGGCAGAGGCTTTCAAACTCGACAAGAAATGTGAAGATTAGATCTAACTATGGAAATTTGCGTTGCGGCTGGGTTATTGGTTAATTAATTAATTGATTGTGCTGTGAGTGAATGTCAAAAAAGTAAAGTTAGCCAATCAAAAAAGTGATTCCATCCAACTTTACTCCTTTGACATCTACTAACAGCACAAGAAACCAATCAATTCTCACATATTTTATTTAGAAAACTCCCCATTCGGAGTGGTAAAAATAAAAAGAAAAATAGTATATTTCCTTATATTGTATTTATTCAAATATGTGATTATTACACTATTAATTATTATTGTTATCAGATTACATTGTAATATGATAACAGTCGTAATATAATTAGAATTAAATATTAATAACGTAACATAACTTCTACAATGACAATCACAAAATAGTCATAATTTTAGTTGGAGGGATGTACTTGATGGATTGACAGCAAATTATCAATATTTGGCTTCAGTTTTGTTAGGAATAACCGCAAATCTCCCCGTTCTGTGATATTCAATCTGCTCCTTTTTTTTTGTTAAAAGGTTTGTAACGACACTAAAACTTTTCTCGACAAGATATGACGAGGGAAACGCTATCAAAAGCTTTTTCGCAATTCCCCACAGTCCAGGATATTTTTCGGGTATTTCTGCCTGCAGCCAAAATGTTTGATACCGTCTTTTAAATTTCACTTTCAGTTCCTCATTAGTGCTAAGCTCGAGTAGCTCCTCTTGTAATATCACATTCTCCACTTCCGTTTCATCAAGTGGATTTATGATCCATGGTGGTATTTCCATCGTCAGAATATCTTCAAATCTGATTTTAAAGTCATCATGCAGGGCAATTAAATGTTGAACGTATGTGTGAATATCCTCATCAAGGCATTCTACCTGTGATAAGTTTGAAAACTGGGAAAATTCGCGCCGACTAATATTTTGCTTCATAAATTTCAATTTTCCAAGGAAAACTGAAATTACACCCTTTGTTTTTATTAAATTGAGGCTGTCCCCTTGTAATTGTAAGTTAATGTCATTAAATTTTTTGAACAAATCTATCAAATACTGCTTTCAACTGCTTTTCAAAGTCTGCTTTGAAATTGAGCAGGTTTTTTTTTAAATCTGGATCTTTACTTTCCAGAAACTCTAAAACTGATTCAAAAAGTGAGAAAAATCTTGTTAAACATGCACCTTCCGACAACCAGCGTACTTCAGTAGGTATGTAAGAGCAATCGTTGGAAGTCTTCATCATTTTCATCGCACAATTGTGCAAATAAACGCGTATTCAATGCATTGCTTCTTATTTTGTTAACTGCATTAATCACAAATTGAAGCGATTGGTGCAATTTAGCACTCAAATTTTTCGCTACTAGGTGTTGTCGGTGGATGACACAGTGAATTCAAGTTACCTCTGGCATAATTCTTTTAAGATGGCTTATAAACCCACGACATCGCCCGGCCATGGCAGGAACTCCATCTGTTGCCACCGAAATAACGTTTGTGAATGGAATCGATTTTTTCTTAAAAAAATCACCCAGGACATTAAATATTGATTCACCTTTAGTGTCCGTCTCCAAAGTTTTCGCGAATAGTAGCTCTTCATGAATTTCTTCGTCCATAACAAATCGAGCATATGCCAATAATAATGCTTCATTACCAGGTAAAGTTGACTAGTCCAGTTGAATAGAAAAATGAGTTGTTTGCAGATAATTACACAAGAAACTTTCAATATCAGAGCTCATTTCGTCAATACGTCTTTGTACAGTGTTGTTACTCAAAGGAATTCTTTTGAGTATGCGGGTAAAATTAACTGTTCTCCAATGGTGTGCGATTTTCCAGATTTCGTTATAAGTAATGAGATATTGTAAGATGCCCGCAAGCCATCATCGTTACTTTCCGACGTTGAAGCGAACATAGTGGGTCTCTTTTCATATTTTTCCTTCAATGTTTGAAAATATTTCAAATCTTTACCTATTTTATCAGGATGACACCTTCTTAGATGATCTTCGAGTTTCGATGGTTTCATAGAGTCATTGCTCAAAACTTTGTTGCATAAAAGCCATATGGGCAATCGCTTGTCTGCCTTTGATGGAAGAAAGCCATATTTTAAATATTCAAGGATATGGCTATTTTAACAGGATTAATTGATTATTGCAATGAAATAAACAAAGTACCGGCGGCAAACTGATTCTAATTATTAAAAGCAATAAATCGCTAAGATCAATAATTGAGTTTTATGAAAACGGCTGAACCGATTTTAACGTAATGTAAAACATTATTTCATTAATTATATTTAGATATATTTCTGTAAATTCGATAGAAAATACATGTAAATAATATTTTGATATCAAAACTTCGCGATTTTAATTATTTATTTATTACTTTGATGCACGTTACGAGTATGTAGTATATAAAGACACGTACAATTTATGTAAATATATTTAATTAGTGAACCACCACACAGTCGGGTAATAAAAAAATTACTAATAAAGTAGGGACAAGAAGTTCAACCTTTCTCGGCTTTCTGTTCCTTTATGGAAGTATCTAATAATGGCTCTGATCAGTATTTAATTTTTAATACGTACCTACTACACGCAAACATTACAAATATACTTATTACAACATAAATATATCTCCTATCGCAGGTGGGTTGGAAGAGATTTCTTTTAGGAATAAGCTTCACCTTTTGTACCTACGTATTTTTTTGTAATTTGTCCATTTTTTGTTTACTTACGTGTACAATAAATTGTAAAATAAATAGATAAATAATAAATAAAATAAAAGTATGTATAACAAATAGGCAGGTATGTACTTACTTTTCCGACAGTGGCAAACACTAACATCGATTCACTTTACTTTACTTTTCTTTTCGAAATTCGGGAAACAAATGAGTAACGTTTATCCGTGGCATTCGTATTTGTATTGGTGAAGAATCAAACAAGTTCATGCAAGATTGCAAGCACACACACCACAAGTCGTAGTTCGTCCCTTTGCACGTCTGAACAAGCATTGCGGACGGCGGCATCGGCAGCGCTTTGCAAGTCTCGATACGTTGTACTGAATATGGAATATGCAAGATTTTACAAGTAACAGTCGCTGAGCTTCTTAAAATATTATCTGCCTACATTGATAGGTGAACTCAAGCCAACATTTTAGTTCTTCACTATCGAAACCAGATAAATTTTCGTGGACCCCCGCTTACGAATTGTGAACCCCCATTTTTTTGTCACGCCAACGTAGACCCCCGTCGAGTCTCCCGTGGACCCCTGGGGGTCCACCTGGACCACTTTGGGAATCAATGCCTTAGAGTATTTGGCGACATCTTTTGCTTCGGTAGCACTCATCACTCAATTCATCTAGTGTCTAACGATACTGATCTATTACCTTACATTTAAGTGCCCACTCGATGGTTGAAACAAACCTATCATTAATTGTTAGAATGGTTTGAAATGGTGCAATAACGTTAATTACCAGCCTTCCTCTTCTCATCATTATACTAGTATTTCTAACATTTTAAAATATCCAGTACAACAAACCATATAATTTATAATTCAATAAATAAGCCCATATTTTTCAGTACCTTTGAATAAAAATAAAAGTGATTTTGCTTGCTTACGTATGTGTATAGTAATTGTAAACATCGTCGAAATCGCTATTGTAACTGTACCACGTCTTACATCTATAAGCGCGAAACATACTAATTTGTGTTAAACAATGCTAAACTGTGTACAGCTTTGGTGAGATTGTCACGTCATTCATTCTCAACATTCGGCAGTATATGAGATATTCATGAAAAGTGCTCTACTTACATACACCATAAACGCTTAAACTCTTAACTATGTATATAAAATATATAATCAATTCCATTTAAAAATATAAAATGCTTGTTGCTTATGCGCAAATGTAAATTATCGCTTAAAAACGATTCATTATCGTAACTATTGAAAGAGAAAAAAAGATATTTAACGAATGTATAGGTAAGGATCGTATTTCTGCTGAATATATGTTATCTATTTGGAAAAATGTTTTCAAAGACCCATTTAATCATTTTTTATTATATTAATTTTCGTTTATTTTTATATCTAAATATACAGTGTAATTCTGAATAAGTGTCACAGAATTTAATTTTAGATTAAACGTGTTATTTAATATATAATAATTTTAAAAAAAATATCTAAAAAGTCCGCAGTGTAATTTTATTTTTAATTTGTTTAATAAAACCGTTTTGGTACCGCACGAAATAGTCAGCTGTCGTATCGAGAGTCCAATGAACCCTACTTACATCAGCGATATCGCACGTTCACTATTTGTCAATGAATCATTCTTTCTTCCATAAATAAAAATTTGTTTATTCATTCATGGAAATGTGCAGGTGCCTCGTCTATTCGTTCAATGTCACACAAACTAGTATACGAGAACGACGTTTTCAAAATAAGTTTTAAATAATTGGTTTTTATTATTTCTATTAGTGCGTTCGTACCTATTAGTTTCCTTTAATATTTTATTCATTTAAATAATAATTTTGGAGTCAATTGTATAGGGCGAAATGAACCTGTTATATGGCCACCGAGGTCTCACGATTTGACTCCTTGTGGTTTTTACCTTTGGGATCATATGAAACAAATTGTGTATTCCGTGCCAATTTAAAACTATGTGTTCGTATTGAAATTGTTAAATCTGGTATTTTCGAATGAATTCGAGAATCTATTGTTCGTCGACTGGATGCTTGTATTGTGACAGAGGGACATCATTTTGGACACTTACTATGAACTATTTAGAATTTACTGCAAGTGAGAATTAATGAATATTAAATCACATTCTTACATGTAAATGTCGACTTATTTAATGCGTTCGAAACTACAATCCGACAAACTAAGTTTGTACTAGTATGCAGAACACACCCTTTCGCGACAACGAACTTCCTGGTGATTAGGTTAATTGTAAATGTAAGAATGTGATTTAATATTCATTAATTCTCACTTGCAGTAAATTCCAAATGTTAACTATATATACAGAAAGTATAGAAATGAAAAAGCAATGTCCGTCATCGAGGGAATACCGTACATTGAAAAGTTCCAACTAGAACGAAACGTCGTCTGTGCGTTTCCTCCCGTGGATAGACTTGTTTTTTCAGTATTTCTTAATTCTTAATTAACCTAATCACCAGGAAGTTCGTTGTCGCGAAAGGGTGTGTTCTGCATACTAGTACAAACTTAGTTTGTCGGATTGTAGTTTCGAACGCATTAAATAAGTCGACATTTACATGTAAGAATGTGATTTAATATTCATTAATTCTCACTTGCAGTAAATTCCAAATGTTAACTATATATACAGAAAGTATAGAAATGAAAAAGCAATGTCCGTCATCGAGGGAATACCGTACATTGAAAAGTTCCAACTAGAACGAAACGTCGTCTGTGCGTTTCCTCCCGTTGATAGACTTGTTTTTTCAGTATTTCTTAATTCTTAATTAACCTAATCACCAGGAAGTTCGTTGTCGCGAAAGGGTGTGTTCTGCATACTAGTACAAACTTAGTTTGTCGAATTGTAGTTTCGAACGCATTAAATAAGTCGACATTTACATGTAAGAATGTGATTTAATATTCATTAATTCTCACTTGCAGTAAATTCCAAATGTTAACTATATATACAGAAAGTATAGAAATGAAAAAGCAATGTCCGTCATCGAGGGAATACCGTACATTGAAAAGTTCCAACTAGAACGAAACGTCGTCTGTGCGTTTCCTCCCGTTGATAGACTTGTTTTTTCAGTATTTCTTAATTATGAACTATTTAGACAAAACTGATGAATGAATATGTGTTTCCGTAATAATCTACTGTAATATGATTACTTCGTACGTGTAAACAAATAAATGTATCGTGTAATAAAATTATTGTCGGATTATCTATTACCTTGTTTTCACTGTGTCCAATGTATCCTTGTATCAATGTATAACCTATTTCAAAACATTAAGCGAACTTTCCATTTATTTATGAAGACAAAATAAAACTACTTTTCTCATTGCTTTGTAGAGGTTTATTCATAACTTGCTTAAGTATAAATACATTCATTGTAAACAAATACATCTGCATAACCTGCAAGCAACATGGAATATACATATGACACATATTGACTGCTCAAAGAGACCAGCGGTACTCAAAATTTATCAGTTTAAATTTTTTTAAATTAATAATAATTGATACATATTTTGGTAGTATAGGTAATAAAATAATTAAATTAATGACACGTGTTCTGAATAATCCTGTATATATGGCGTAAAGACTTTTTGTTATTATTTTCCTTCATTCACTATAACTGAATTATAATTTTATTAACTTGGTTGTGATCATTTACGTTGGTGGAACAAGAAATATAAGACTTTTTCTTAATTGGGATCAGGCGAGATGGAGACAGTAATTTTCTACTCAGAGAAAACATATGTTTTAGTGTTGTAAAATACTTACGAACACTAATTTTCCTATTACATGAAATCATTCACTTCGAAAAAGGAACAGAGTACACAATCAAAATGGGATGCATTCATGTACACCGTTTATTGTAAAATCCTCATTTACCCACAGTAATTGTCTCTTGCGTTTAATATGACGGCATCTATGGTTAAATGACGCAAGTTGTGAGAGCGTCGGATAAAGGGTGTCGAAGATTCGAATCTCGAGACCGCCGTGTGAGAGGTAGTTCTCAGCCAGTCCCCATTTATAGAATGAGTCACGACAAATTCCATGGAACGTTCTTATTCTATTGAGTGTCTTCCATTTTTGGTATGTTAGAGTCGATGATATGGGCCACTTGAGCGGGTTTCAAAGCTTCCCTGTCGCCAGATGGTGGTAGGTGCAATATGGCTTAGAACCGAAAGCCAAGGTAGAGGTGTACTTTTAAAATAACCGTCAATTGTCGGGGAACTCATCTGGCGCAAATTTTCTATAATTCAATGTCTGAACAATCTATTGGACTCTTAATTGCCAAGCAATTAGTTTTTACATAATCCGGCGATTTACTTGAATCAGTGTATCCACTTGTCTTTGATTCTTCTCTTGCGTCATTGATACTGGTCAGCCTGAGCGCTTTTCCTTAAAGACCTTCACTTCACTTTTATGACAGAGTTTGGCACATCGAACCTACTAGCGAACATTCTTCAACATCCATACAATTGTTGCCATAAACAGCTTTCAAACGCCTATAAATTTTAACGGGCGCTCAACCTTCCAGCATAAAAATTCAATCACGGATCGTTATGAATCTCAGAAATCGAACTCGTTATAAGTAACACTGTTACTCACGTTACACAGGAAATGAAACTTTACATGTTAAGATGAGATACTCGAAATTACCGTTTGCAGATTAGAACTTGTTTGTATCCCCACTACTCACACTATGGTGTTATTGGCAACCTTATGTATCAATCCGCACTTGTATCATTGAAATATTGCTTAGAAATTATTTCCTGTTCTGCTGGAAAGAAAGCCTCGACCTCGATACTCTTCGAACAGACTCTCTCTTTCAGTGTCAAATAGTACGTCGTATTTTTTTGTTCTGAAATAAATAAAGTTCATAATTTATTTATTTATTTCGAATGAGATGCGATATAAATACATAAAATAATATATCAAAGGCAACTTCAAAGTAGTATTGTCTCCATTGATCTACCTTGGAAATGTGAGTTTTCTGAAGACAGAGGATAACCAGTTCTTCGCCAAGCGATGTACGAATATATCATTAGGGTAAAGACAACTGGAAACACTGAAAACTGAAAATACCGCACAACAACTTGGGTGTGCCGTACTATGCATGGCATATATCTACGCACACATACATTTGTCACCGCAATGTGTCAGAACAGTAACCAAACTATACTTTTTTAAGTAAGTTAAATACACATTTATGTTTTGTGTTTATTCAACAAGTTGATCTTATAAACAGTAAATAGATAAATAAAGAGAACATTCGAAAATTAACTCTAAAACAACAAAAATAGTTTCCTTCAACGGCAAAAATAAAATAAAAAAATTCCTCAACAATAAATAGGTAATAAATGTTCTAAGTTCATTACTTATTTCAACAAATTTTCAAGCAGCCCACCCCTTTCAGCTAAACAATAACCTAATCTGTCATACAAACCCTGTTGAACATTTAATAACATTTCGGTTGTACCTAATCCTATGAAGTGCTTCCACTATCTTTTCCTTAGTTCTGCTAAATTTATGTCTCTATCTTGTTGGAAACCATTGATTTCTGATTTTATGTGCCCCATAAAAAGAAATCGTTTGGCATCCGTGGACCTAGCCTGCCAATGTATTCCACTCCAATTACGTAGTATACGTCCAGAAAAGATATCATTTAAGTAATTTCGTACATTTCTGAAGTGATGTGCAGGGCATCCATCTTGTTGGAATCATATTTCATCAAAATTAATGTCGGGTAATTCACTAATAACAGGTATAATATAGTTCTGCAGCAAATTTAAATATTTCTATTCATTCAAATTCCCATCTATAAAAAAGGGTCCAATAATATTATCTCCAAGTAACCCAGCATAATGTAAATGACGGTTTTCTTTAGACCAATATCGCGCTCTTGATGGACTGTGCTTACCATGCAATGTGAAAGTACTTTCATCGGTAAAAAAATATTTTTTTATGAAATTTGCATCCACATTGGCTTTCTCAAATATTTGATTGCTGTTCGTCGTCCGAAAATAATTCATTTGATTTTTTTAATTTATTAGATCAATAGTTATTTTTCTTTAAAACACTGCGAACTGTTTTTGCAGTAA
Source organism: Melolontha melolontha (assembly GCA_935421215.2). Taxonomy (NCBI): domain Eukaryota; kingdom Metazoa; phylum Arthropoda; class Insecta; order Coleoptera; family Scarabaeidae; genus Melolontha; species Melolontha melolontha. The sequence goes on from OW285236.1 coordinate 48,246,712, forward strand.
CACCGAATTGCTCTGCGATGGGTCTTTTTGATGTGGTCGGAGTTTCTTCTACACTAGTCTATCTCGTTCTTCAGAATTGTCAATATTAGCTCCCCTAATCCTTTTGTGATGCCGCGGAGAAAGACAACCACTACTTTCAAATCCTTTTATAATTTTATGAATAGTACCACACGGCGAACGTACATTGTATTTCTCTTCAAATAAATGAACTATATTTCTTATTGAATTACCTCTGTGATATCACTCTGTAATTTTTTTTTCTAATAAAGCTATATTGTGCTATTTTATATCAATAAATTAATAAATAATACTTTGAAAAACTCAACACTGACATATTACAACAATAAAAAAAAGGTTTTAAATATATCTATACGTTAATATGCACGTATAACGCTTTTGTTTCATTATGAAACAGACATGTAAATAATTTACATATCTGTAACTGTATACTTGGACATTACCTCGTATTTTCGGCATTTACTTTTGCTTAAGACATATTGCTATGTATTGTGGAGTTGATAAATTATTTAAATTGGCCCACAATACACAGAAGCTTGCCCAGTTTCACTCTAATCGGTACAGCCTTCCAGGAGCTCTTGTTTCTTCAGGGTTACCCTCAAAAGGTATGTGTTAAATAAAACAAAAGGTATTAGCAAAGAAATAAAACTCGCATTAACAATACAAACATATACTACAAAAAGAAAAAAAAAATTTCGACTTTACAGAGTATAAAGAAGTGTTGAAGCAATAATTGTGCAACAGCGTGAGGAAAACTTGTATAAATATTGACTTATACCCAAGATAAAAAACCTCACATGACCGCGAGCTAAATTACAACTAATTATAGTTGGAAAAACTTTCAAACTTTAAATTACGTTAACCCACAACTTCAAACGTCAAAACAGAAAATTATCTGTCAGCGCGCAACTCAAAACAAAGTGACAAAAATCATGCGCTCTAATAACATGATCAAACTCCCACCAAATTTCCCTGACCTTTAAAACAACTACAGCTAGCCAAAAGCAAAAACTAGCTAAAAAAAATAAAATGTTGAAAATTTTTCTGACTATAAAATATTATAAACTAAAAATTTTACTGAATTTACGAGCTCAATCAATATACAGATAATATAACTAAATTAATATATCTAAAAATATACTTGCAAATATACACGTACATTAATTAATGTAGTCGTCACACTTCACAAAAAAAATATACTAAAAGAGAGATTTTTCAGATAGGTCACACAAAATCAAAAATTACAAGTATCAGAAACTCGTAATTAATCGAGAATTAATTTAAACACATCAGAATAACTCAACTAAAAATATAAACCGAAATTAACTATAATATCCTGAATAAAAAAGAAGTCTTTATTCAGGAAAATGTAACACAACCTATCTGTTTCACGAATGTAAAATCTCTAACGCTGTCTTACGGAAATGCCTCTCTCCATACCTAAAACAAACTCAAAGGAGCGACTACGACAATATACTTCCGAAGTGGCGTGAACCTCAAACATCAGAACCACGCTCGAACAACCTACAGACGTGGACTAAAATACACATTATAATCAAAATTTAAATAAAATATTAAATATCTCTAAATATTTTCCTGGAATAAAATGTACATAAATATATAGTCTTTTACTGTTTCTTTAATTTTTTTCTTCGGGGAAAAATTCATGACCATATGTTTCTGCCATCTATAGGCGTCGTCAGTTAAGCTAGTGAAGCAATGTATACAAATGATACAAATCTTTATAAATAGATCTGTATCTGCATATGCCATTAAGCCGAAATCCCTTACTAGATAAAGCAAATTTCATCCTATAAGGTGGCACGAAAGAGACTTTGCCTTTTTTCGGCAAAGTCTCTTTCGTCCGTCAGATGTCACTTATTAAATAAGTGCCACATTATAGGATGAAATTTGCTTTATCCTAGTAAGGGATTTCGGCTTAATGGCATATACAGATACAGATCTATTTATAAAGATTTGTATCATTTGTATACATTGCTTCACTAGCTTAACTGACGACGCCTATAGATGGCAGAAACATATGTCTTAAGCAGACGTAAATGCCGAAAATACGAGGTATTGCCCAAGTATACAGTTACAGATATGTAAATTATTTACATGTCTGTTTCATAATGAAATATTACAACAATGATATATTGCACTTAAGGCACTCCCATCCATAGTACGGCACACCCAAATTCTTGTGCGGTATTTTCAGTGTTTCCAGTTGTCTTTACCCTTATTGTATAAATATCGTGCAAACCACGTAGTATTTGAGAATTTAGTAGGAATGGTGCTCGATATATCACAATATCGCATCTCTTTATCGCATCGGATTATTTGCCGTTGAGCTAACTGAACGTTACCTACGAGGGGGTAATCCACACTTAACTAATAATTATAAGTTCATAATAATAGCTCTTGTCCTTCCAAAGTGAAAACATAATTTACAAAATATGCATTTTTTCGTCTTTCCTTGTTTTTTAATTTTGATTTTATTTCTTTTGCTAACACAAAATCATTGCACATTTTACTGACATTTAATATTTATGTAACTACATTCACGTATCATATATCTCCCACGCATTTTAGATGGAAAAAATATTTAGTTACGCCTGGAAAGGTAAACGAGGTATGACAGTCGGCGGCGAAAAATACAATTTAAAAATGCCGGCCGAAGAACAATATGTAGATGACGACCAGGGCTTGCAGAGAAAACACGCGGTCGATACATCATTGATAATCCATTTTTTCGGCCCCAAAGGCACGAGCACCTTGAATTTTGAAAACTTTCGGCAGTTTATGCTTTACCTGCAGACCGAGGTACTGGAATTGGAATTCAGTGAGTTTTCCAAAGGCCTACCCACCATTTCTGAATTGGATTTCGCCCGAATATTACTTAGATACACCTACTTGGACACTGATGAATACGATATGTATTTAGAAAGACTGCTGGGGCGCATGAAAGACACGCAAGGGATAACGTTCGAGGAATTTTTCGCTTTCTGTCAGTTTTTGAATAACATGGAAGATTTTAGTATTGCTATGAGAATGTATACGTTAGCGGATCATCCAATTTCAAAAGGTATGTGTTTGAAATAAACCACTAAACTAGCTCCTCTCTTCAAAACAAATAAATAATTTATAATATGCATTTTTTAGTATTGTCATTGATTTGGTTTTCTTTATTTTTATTAGAACAATGTATGTAACGGGTACGGCATCTTGTGGTTCGTTTTTGAACTAACAGTTATTGCGTCGCTGTCATCTGTAGAGTCGGCAAAGTCAGATAAATGAGTACGGCGTGCGTGTGAGTGATCTTTCGACGCACCTTCACAAATTTGTCTTAGTATGAGAAAATCTGAATCTTTGTCAATAACACTTTCAAATTTCTATTAATTCTATCGCCTTGGTATTCTAAATCCGGCATACTCGCTATTACGTTTCCTAATTTCTTCTAAATCCGTCGTTTCCGAAACGTACCTAAATGCGACATTTTCTAAGTATGTATGTACTGACATGCACTCACAACGACCAGTGGAATAATACTGAACAAGTGTGCTTTGATAACAACGCTTGAGATTCCGTGCCGCGCGCTTCTCCTCACTACCGTTGCTGTCGGCACTGCACTGGAAATTGCCCCTCTTTGCCGAGTCTAGTCATCTGTCAAGTAACAAAAATTTAGTGTTATATTCCCGGTGAACGAAATGAGCCAACATGCGCTTGATCAACGTTGGGAAATATTGAAAACGTATTTTCAAGGTAGTGAGTCAGTTGCCTAAAATTGCGTACACAATTCAGTAGAAATAACGCGCCAACCAAGAACGGTGTAAAGGTACGGTCTATCTACAGTATTTAATCGACGTGTTTATACGCCACGTCTAAATGCTCATATCAGACAATGACATTGGGTTCTACTTATATCTGGTCTAACCGCTGCTACAAGTCGAAACTTGTAAACCCACAGTCTGATATGAGCATTTAGAGGCGGCGTCTAAACGCGTCAATAAAGCACTGTAGATAGACTGTACCTTAAGTAAATTTGTGAAGAAAGTTGGTTCGACTGTTATGTTAATAGACATAACACACTTTCCGCATCGCCGTCCAGCGCGTTCGATGGAAAATATTCCTGTAGCTGAAAGTGTGCGTCAAGTCAACATCTGAGCACCCGCCATCGTTTACAAGAATTGAATATCAGTGATAGGACTGTGCGAAGAATTTTGCACAAAGACCTCGGTATGAAGGCAGTGGACAATCTATCGCGTTTTCGCTTCGCTGAATGAGCCGCTAATCGGTTAGAAAAAGATGACCATTTTTACCAAAAAATCATCTTTTGCGACGAAGCTCATTTTCATTACGGAAGTTATGTGAATAAGCAAAATTGCCGTATTTGGGGCAGAAAAACCGCACGTGACAATTGAGATGCTAATACACCCAAAACGAGTGGCTGTATAGTGTGGAATATGGTCCAAAGGCATCATAGGGCCATTTTTCTTTGAAAATGAGCAAGAAGCCGCACTAACAGTCAATGACGACCGTTATCGTGCCATGTTAACTGACTTTTTATTCGCTACGATTGAAGAAAGAGACTTGGCCTATGTTTGGTTTCAACAGGATGGTGCCACTCAGAGATGTAAAATTACCGTAATATATATTTTTGGTAAATTACCGTGGTAAATTACTGCTCTTTTTTTACCAAGATTTATTCTTGCGTAATTTACCATTTTTTGAGTAAATTACCATGGTAATTTACCACACTTTTTTATTGTTTAAATAAAACCCCTACAACACAAAAAGCCTTATACATTTTATTAAAGGAAAAAAAATAAAGAGTACAATATTAACATATTTTAAAATTAAACAATATTCTGAAAATAGAACTAAACAATGATTTTTCATTATTACCATTATGTAATATGTAATGTTATTTACATAACTATTCCAGATCACTCTCAGTCTCAGTATTGCAATTCGAATCAGAACATTCCAACTCTTCTGTTGGGAGTTCTTTCAGTGCCGGATTTTCTTTCAATTTTAAATTTAAATTCACATATACCAACTTAGCAGCTCTTTCATTAGTTAATCTATTTCGTTTTTTACTGTGTATAATACTAAACATTGAAAAACTTCTCTCCATCGCACATGTTGTTGGTGGGCTGTTCAAAATTTCTATTGCGACTTTACTTAAAGCTGTAGTACAACAAAGTGATTTCCACCATAATACAGAATTCAATTTGCCTCTAATGCTTGCCATATAAAATCTTTTGAAAACAATTGTTCTTTCGATTTGTAATAAGCAACCTCAGTCATAATTCCTGCTATATCAGATCCACTAACTAGATGCGTTGATAGTTTGTTAATATATGTCAGTGCTGTGATATATTCCTCGTTATTGAGATTTTTGCCTATAAATTCTGGATCTAGTAAATTGGCAGCCAAATGTATAGGTGTTATAGCCATTTCTCTCCGTGATTTTAAATGTGATAGGACAGCAATTAGTTCTGAAACTGGGCATGCAGCAATCAGTTGATCTTTCAGGTCTTGAAAATATTCAACAACATGAGATATGCAAGGTTGAGAGGTTTGTATGTTCTTTAAAATTACGGAGACTGGGTGTAAAATTGTATGTAATGCATCAACTCTTTCCCAAAACAGATCATCTAAAATATTATTTTTTATTCTTTTGTCTAAAGTATTTTAAAGAGATTTTAGTGTGTTTGATTTTTGTAATGCTCGCTGTTCATCTTGTATATTTTTAAATGTAGCATTCAAAATATGCGGTTTTTTAATAGTTTTTACTATGACTTTACAATCAGTAATTAAACATGCAAATACTTCCAATTTTAAAATATCTTGTGCGAATAAATTCAAAATATGAGCACTACATCCATAACAAGAAAAATAATTAGACGGGTACATATCACTAATTAATTTCCAAGTTGATTTCATATTGCTAGCGTTATCAGTCACTATGCTTATAACTTTATTAATACCCAAGTCGTCAATAACAGAACTAAGTAAAGAACAAAGATATGCAGCATCGTGGCGATTTTCCTTGCAGTCAATTACTTTAAATAAAACTGGTTCTGGACATGTAATTATTATATTTATAATGGATTCGTTTCTAATATTACTCCACCCATCAACTTGAATTCCAATTGTTTTAGCCTTTGCTATTTTTTCATTAACTAACTGATTTATTTGAGAGTATTGTTTATCTAAAAGCGCATTGGATAACTGATATCTAGTCGGCAATCGTAAAGATGGTTTAATTTTTTTAAACAATTTTTGCCAATGAACATTTTCCGTAAAATTTAAAGGGGTATTACTAGCAAAGCATGCTCTTGCTAAGAGATCCCAAATTTCCTCTTCTTCTAATTTATTCATTACATCCACAAAAAAATCCAAATTTTCACTGTAAGCGGATTTAGTGGTGCTTGCAGCAGATTGTGGGCGAGAATCGCTTGAAATCGTCTCTCCATCGTCGTCTTCTAAATCTGTTTGCGAAGAACTTTTTCTTTCCGGAATCTCTAAAATGTTAAATACTTTTCGATAAAACCCAATAGGAATCAATCAAAATCACTCACCTTTATTTATTGCTTTAATTTTCTTAACACTTAATGCTCTTGATTTTGATTGTATTTTATTCTTTATTTTACGAGGACAACGAATACACTTATTCTGTAAGTGACTGGACATTCTGGTTACATTTACAACATAACTTTGCGAACAGAAGTTACACGAATATAATTTCGAATGTTCTGTGGATTTTGAAAATGCTGTTAAAATAACTTTTTTTATTTTATCTTTTCGCCCTATCCCAGCGCACTGCACTACGACTAGTATATTCACAAACTTTATATAGTTCAACTTATACACCGAAATCTTTTGAAAGACTACTTCATTCGTTATATAAACGGATGATTCACGAGCATTTACATCTGCTAGAAAGGGACTTCCCCAATCACCGAGTGTGCAATGTCATACGTGTACATAGATGATGTTTTACTTTGTTTGTAATTTACGGAAATTTTATGTGGTAATTTACCGTAAATGACGGTAATTCATTCGGTAATATACGGGGTAATTTACCGACTTACATCACTGGTGCCACTACCAGCCAACGCTACTATCGACCTATCTTCGAAAATCGCATTATCAGCTGAAATGGCGATGTCAACTGGCCGCCTAGAAGCTACGATTTGACTCCCTTCGATTATTATTTGCGGGAGGCCATCAAGGACAGATATAAGATAAGCGCTTTTTAAAACGTTGGGGTCACCCATAACTGGGATTAAAATTATCTATACTTTGATCCACTTTTTCATAAAAAAACTAAAACCTTTTCTCGAGTTATTTCGAACCGAAATGTTTTTTTGGCGTTGTTTAAGAAACCATTTGTATAGAATTTTTTCCATTTTTGGATATTCCGCTTCTCTTAATATACGTTTTTTGCTAGATGTTGACGTACTTGCCAAAATAGCGACGATTTTTTCCTTTTTATTTTAATTAAAATAGCAGTCACACTCAAACCTTCCTCGTAATCTTCTATAATTTGTTTACCTCGTTCAGGTAAGGACAAACACTGCTTTAATTTTTGTCATTTCACAGGCAGTTAACAACACACAAAGCATTCACTGAACTACTGTAGCGTATTTTTACATATTGTAGCATATCATAAACAACTAGCTCCTCGTTACAGCACTCGATCAGTTACCACGTGTAGAACCTAACCAAGATGGAGGCCGTGCAGACTGAAACTACGTGTAGGTCGGTATGACGTTCATCTATCGACATCCAAGGCAGCGTTAAATTTATTCAGGTTCCAGATTAGGTAGCGCAAGCTAGTGCCCTATTGTACAATATACCACGTGTATTAGGCGATGAAAACAAAAATGTAACTAGAAAACAGCGTTTCTTACCGTCTTTGATGGAAGCGGGCTATATCGAAGACTGTGTGTTTTGTAACAATTTGCCAGTTGTCGCCAGAAGAATATCAGTATTAAATTTCAACCAAAAATCCACCTCAGAAGGTGACTCCCTAACTCAACGTAGCACAGATACACTTCATCAATATACAGAAATAATCGAAACCTTTTGCACGAACAATCAGATCTATATCTCAATTGAAAGTGTAAATCAAGTAAACAATAACTCTTGTTCCTACTCTACAGAGTCTCAATGCTTACGTCCACCGCCAAGCGCATTCTCGTCTCTCACTCGTCAAATATGGCCTAATATAAATCACAGCATAGTATACGAGGGTAGTTAATAAAATAACGTAACAAGGTGGTAGACAATTTCAACATCTTTTACAATTTTTGATTATTTTTGTTGTTAATTTATACAACTATAACTTATTATATTTGTTTTAAGGGTATATCTAAGGACTATACGAACAATTAATCTGTTTCAAAATTATTTTGAGCAATTCTTTTCTAAAATATGTTCAATAATAATATTAAACTAATAGACAACTTGAGACTATTATCATTATAAGATGTATAAAACTTTTATTTTTAAATTTATTTGGATACATTCTGCAATTTCTTCTTATGCGTCACCAAAGAATGAACAGCATATGAATGGGATTGTGTAGTTTCTTCCACGGTAAGATATCTCACTGTTTAGCAGGAATTGTCGAAAATGTGAAAACGAAATTAAAATTAAGAATTTCGTAAATTAATTTTTCTTACAATCGAAGATCATTACTTAACTTATTTTAATGAAATTTTAAGCGACGTTACCAATTACTTGATAATTTAACATTTGATATAAACTGATATTTGCGTATACGATAACCTACAAAATTGTGTTAAGTAAATACAAGTAAATGTGTCGTTCTATCGTACACTATATCAAATTTGACTTGACAACATGACTTCAAATTTCCATGGATTAGTTCGACGCCGAAATTTTTTAACTCTCTATTATTAATCAAGAGTTCAAAAAAATTAATTATTACTTTATTTTGACAAAAGCATTTGGATTGTAGTCGTACACAAATTTTTGTCATTTGTAATTTGTTTTACGTTCAGAATCGTTCCTATTACATTTTCCCATGTCCCTGTCTTTCGGTTTTCATTATTATGAATAAAAATAACTATTCTTTTATTATTGCAGATGAATTTCATAGAGCGGTTAAAATATGCACAGGAACTAGTTTAAGTCCTCATTTGGTTCACACTGTATTTGCAATATTCGACGTAGACGGAGATGGACTTCTCAGTTACAGGGAATTCATTGCTATTATGAAGGACAGATTACATCGCGGCTTTAAGGTATTTAGTATTCCATACAGTAAGTGCAGTATCTCATGATTTGCGGCATATCATAACGAGAGAGGTACATTCGAGTAACATCGCATGGGCGCGCGTATACCGGGTACGTAAATGCATTTCTTGACATTGAGATGCTATGTGTGGAAGTAGTCGATATACTTTTTACTCTCTTTATACACATACTATTGGTTCGATTTATAAGAGCGTCTAAATGTAGGGGTAAGGGGCCTTACTATGCTATTTCACACTTACTTACAGGCAAATAGGCATATCTGTTTCATTTTAATACATTGGTATAACTTCAATGTCAAGACTTCATAGCATATATTTTGTCCGTCGCCACCGGACAGCGTTGAGTGCACGTCATTCACGAAATTGTTATTTGAATGAACCTCTTTAATCATAACGGTATCTTGAATGTAATAAACACAAATAATTTCACTAAATTAGATTCTCCATAAATACTGTCAATGTTACACAGTTTTCCAAAATAATTTTTCTGAGAATTTTTGAACATGATAAACGTATTGTCGGGGATATATCAGTGCTTGCTTGAGTTAGGCAAATGTACGTATCCTTTCGAATATCTTTGATATGGCTACTTGGATTTTAATAAGACTTTCCACAATAATGCTATAGCTTTCCTATATATTGCTTAGTATGTGACAATCCTATTCTAGATTCCGTGTTTAATTTGTTCCGTTGCTTGGTTTTCATTAAGTTTAAAGAAGAGAATACTCTTTCTACATTAGCCGAGGAGTGTGGGAAAGTTAGTATGTTGAAAGCAAAAGAACTTAAAACATTAAACATTAAAGACTCATCACTCAGCTTCAGTTTCTTAACTTCTCGCCAAAATTCTACAGCATTATCTGAAAATGACAGAATTCCGTCGATATTTCTCAATAACCGCCACTCAGAGTCAAGTGCTTGTAATTGAGTATGATTTATTAAGTTTGGATACAAAAGGGCCACTTCAGCAATAGAACTTACAATGCTACAATGCTAGGATCAAGAAAATTAAATAATTTTATTATACATATTTCCTTTTAATGGAAATCTTTGAATAATTTGCCTGCATGCTTCTATATAAAAATCTAAACATCTTAGCCTAAAAAATGTTATTTGGTCTCTTGTTAAGTTTAATTCTAATAAAGATTTCGTGACATTTGCACCATAATAAATTTCCTCAATAGGCAAGTAATTAGAAGGATTGGCATATTCTACATTTTCTATTTCAGTTTTCTTCAAATATTCTCTTTTAACGAAGCAATCAAAGATGGATTTAAGTATTTGAGTAATGTTTGTATGTAATTTGTACAACTTAGGAGATTCTGATTGCATTTCTTTGTTTAGATTGTTAAAAAAGGCAAGACAAATTCCAAAAACTGCAAAACATCTTAGTTGTGGGGTCGTTTAATTTTTTTAAAATATTCTCTGCGCCTAAAATATCATTATTTGCTACTGAATCCGTAAAAAATAATTGTAAAGCACCATATTGTTGCTAAATTCTACAAACTACGCTATGTACTGATAACCAGCGTGTTTGCGAGGGATGTAAAATTTTCTGTACTTTAATGCCACAAAATGTTTGAAATTCGGCATACTCCGCAATTCTCTTAGGACTAGAACTGAAATAATTGTATATATCTCTTGTCACATCTTCCACAAACCGCGGCAACTTTTCACATGAATACGATGCGCATAAATGGAATGAATGACAAATGCACTTCATAACAAATAATGAGGGAACATCACGTTTCAATAATGTCATTAAGGAATTATTAGACCCCAACATAACATTCGCACCATCCGACGCAAACCCTATCATATTGTCCTTATAAGGAATTTCATTTTCATTAAAAAAATTTACTATATGATTGTACAATGTCACCGCATCTGCCCCCGAAAGTCTTATTAATCCCAAGAAATTATCCTGAATATTATCAGTCATTGAAATACCTCACCACTAAACATAAATGTTTTATTGCACTCCTGTCCGTTGATTCGTCTACTATTAGCGAAAATTTCTTTTTTCTTAAGTCTTGGCAAATTAATTGAAAACTTTGACGTCCTAGTACGTTCTTAACGATAGCAGAAGTTTTTGTTCGACTACATGCTATTCCCTTAGCAATTTTCGAGTCGGGACATATTTTTTCTAATAACTTTGGAAGATGTTCCATGGTGTTAAATGGCAGATTATATTCAGCAATAAACGCCGCCAAACGTATTTCTGCTATAAAAAAACATATATTAACGTAAAAAAATATGGTGTTACCGGATATAAAACTTACCTTCCTTAATTTCTTGTTCATGTGTGTTTGTGGATATTCCAGGTTTCATGAATGAAGTAATAGAATTTTGTTTAACAACAGTCTTACATTTCTCTTTATGAATATTTCGGGAAAATTCTGGTATTTTTTTCCCATTCCTCCCTATAACGTTGAGTATATTTAATTCTTTTTACAATTTTTAGTTCACTATTTTCACTGCTCGAAGAACTCGACATGATGAACAAAGAAATAAAACACAACAATTCATATAATAAAAATATATATAATAATAATAATAAAATATTTGTCCGTTCTCTACTACGAAACTGGAGAGTTCAAATATTAGGGACGCGATACGAACAGGGTACTTCCCCATTGCTGAATGGCCGTCGGAGTTGGTTTTAAATTGTAATGTCAACAAATATACTATAAATATTAAATATACGTATACATACTAGATGTTAGTAAATTGTACTAACGTTGCATTATTAGAATTATGTCCACACTAAGATACCAATATGTAAGCCATTTATAGAGTAAAATTACTTTCGGATGAGACTGAAGATGCGCGAGCGATGACATTACAAAAATACTGAACACCTTAAAAACATTGAGCAGTCGCAGCAGTCGGCAGCGGGAGCAATGTACGTACAAGGCCACTACGAAACACACAGATCAAATGCCTGGTATCGACTGACAAATAATCGATAAACGTTTGTGGCTCGTATAGTACACGGATTTATACTACTAGCTGTTTCTCTCATTTATGAGGTCGCTCTCTTTGTAATTACTAAAATCTGTTTCTGCGCCAGTCTCATCCGAAAGTAATTTTACTCTATATACGTACAGTATTGAAATCTTATCATTTATCATTAATAATTTTTTTTTTAGAAATGTTGCTATAAATATCCTTCAATTTATTATTATACAAAAAATACTTACCTCGATCTCTTTTATTCTTAAATATCTGAAAAAATCCTAAAAATCGGTAGATGAAGTGCCAAATCGGTATATCGGTAGATTACCCTCTAAATCGGTAGATCTACCGATAAACCGGTAGGGTTGGCATCGCTGGCGCCACCATCGGTAATGTTAATTCCCAATTAATATCAACACCTTTGGAAGGAAATATTTTTCGAAAAATCATTTTGGATCTCACTTTTAATTTGATTTGTTATATTTTGTAACGATATAGTGAAATACTGTGTGACTATGTGTGACTATAAAATTACTTTAACAAAACCACTAATATTTTTAATAATTTCAGTCGTCTGCGAAAATAGAAGGATGGGAAGCCTTTAAATCGTGTATCAAACAAGAAATGAAGACTCCGAGATAATTTGATAATGTATTTAATTTTTTCTTAATTGAAGAAGATAATGGATTGTTCATTAATTGCCTCCTACGACTACGCTTTTTATTAGATTATTTAATATATAATTATAACAATCTGTAAAGATATTTACAAAGCAAATTTTAACCACGTTAATAATAGCAACGGGCTTAAATTCAGTACACTTCGACTGGGTGACACGGTAAAGAGAAAAAACTACATTAAATAGCGAAAACGCGTTCTTCGATTTATTATTAATCGTCAGCCTGATTGGTGGAGACTGGCTTGAAATGTGAAACAGACAGAAACAAGAAAAATCCCTACCCACAATGTAAATCAATAAACTCTAAATACGTATTTCGCCAAATATGGTGCCATCTTCAGTAGAGCGATCTATTTAACACTATTTTTCTTTTAGGGTTCTACTGCAGATAACAATATAGTTGCCGAAATACGTATTTAGAGTTTGGATTTAAATATTTCATTCACCATCCAACGAGAAGTATACGTACACTGTCCGAAAACTCGATTAGTGAGAAAGTGGTTAATGTTTCCTTAGTAAACGCTTTACAGGACAATTGCAAAATCCATGGTGAAATAGACTGAATATTAACAAAAAATATTGTACAATATGTTTCACTAGTTATAAAACTTGACAAAACCTGAAATAATCTCCTAACTTTCTGGTACTAAACATTGTATGTATAGCAAACGCCAATTAAGTTGGCGCGAGGAGGGGGTGCGCAGAAGCCGTTTTTAAAAACGTCCACCCCCACTACTCAAGTAATTGTCAGAATACATTTGTCATTGACGTTTGACAGAACATATTTTGTAATGTCTTTGCTAGGGGATCATACTCTCGCTCAGAGGTTAGAATTATCTGACATTTTATGTAAAACCAAATACAAATCTCCCCACTACTTCTAATCCTGCGCGAACTTACCCCTTCTCGCGCCAACTTAATTGGCGTTTGCTATACATAGCAAAGGGTATGTCTATGTTATAACTTGGGTGGTAACATATCATATTGCTGTTCGCATATAGCCGTGGCGTTTGCGATTTAGTATCTGCACTACTCAAGAAATAAAAGTCGTCACTTTTTTTAACTTCGATATTTTTTTTTATATTTTAAGAGATTTGGATGAAACTTGAAATATGTAATGATCCATTATTTATTGAACCAATTTTAACAAATTAAAAAGAGAAAAATACTGTAACAACCTTTTACTAGCTTGTATGTACTAACATGTGCAAAAATAAAGTGGCTGAATTCAAATCAAATTAAAAAGAAGTGTGACAACATGGTTAATTTTAACAAATTGTGAAGTTAATATCTAGTGTGGCCTCCTCTTGCCTGCACAAGTGCTGCGCAGCGTCGTGACATGTTACAAAAAAACCTTCGCAGGCGTCTTGGGGAAAATTGTCTCATTCTTCAATTAAGGCCTGTGTCAACAGTTCAGTTGTAATTGGAGGATTTGGACGTGGTCGAACAGGTTTTCCTAATTGATCCCAAACATGTTCGATTGGTTTCATGTTTGCACTGCATGCGGACCAATCCATTTTACGGACATTGTGATCATCAAGATGATCAGTGACGATTTGAGCAACGTGCGGTCTGCGTATAAATAAAATTTTGACCAACAACATTTGCTCCAGGAATCACTTGAGGCTCTACAATCTGGTCAATGTACCTTCGAGCTGTTAGTCCACCATTGCGAATAACAACAAGGTCCATGCGAGTGTTTATTGTTATTCCACCCCACACCATTAATGGTTCCACCAACAAAAGGGACGGTTTCATGCACTGTACTTGTCATGAAACATTTTCCAGGCCTCCTCCAGACTCTTACACGTCAAACTTGGACTCATCGCTAAACATAACAGGAGTCCAATGACGAAATTGCCAGTTTGCGTGTTCTCTTCCAAATTCAGATCTTCAACGATGTTCTCTGGTCAATTTAGGCATTTTTACAGGACGTATTGCTTTCAAATCAGCCTCTCTTAGCCTATTACGGACGGTTTGGTCACTAATTCTTGTTCGTCTTGCCCTCACTAAATCTTGTTGCATGTCACGCGCAGTTTGTGTTCGATTTCGAAGGGCTTGCAATCACAGAAAACGGTCATCACCTGCCGTAGTTTTCCTCTCCCGACCTGTACCTGCACGCCTTGTTACGGTACCTGTTCCTCGATATTGTTTCCAAAGTTTCCACACAGTTCCCAACAAATCCAAGTTGTTGGCAACATAACGTTGCGAATATCTTTCTTCAAGTAAAGTTACAGCTTTACTAACTTCTATCGACGTTAATTGCTGAGCCATTGCTTCTTTTAAATGTTAGTGAACTGTCAAACTGGTTTAATATTGTTTAACACTAAAATGGCGCAAAGCCTGCTTAAACGTTTATTCTTAAATTATTATTTTTTTCGTATAAGTTTTTGTATTGTTCGAACATTTGAGATTATAAGTTGACTATAACAAAAAGTATTCAATTTTAATTTTGTAATTACGTGAATAAATGACGGTTCAATGTATATTTCAGACTTGATCCAAATTTCTTAAAATATTTAAAAAAATATTGAAAATTCTTTCAATGGAGACTGTGGTTAAATAATAATTTAAAAAAGGTATATAACCCCTTACCACAATTATTAGTCGTATCCTAAATACGTATTTCGACAACTAAGTTGTCATCATCAGTAGGTAAAAACTACTAATTAAAGTCACACGGGGCACAATAAAGTAAGTTAAACGCTTCCGCACAACTACTATACACTGCCACCCTGTAAAGACTAAATTTACCATGCACATCTCAAACTACGAGACAAAACACTTGTCTCTTAGAAAAGGTTCTTAAACATGTGTTAAAATATCGAACAAAGGGACGGCAAAAATTCTTCTCTAAAGAAGGCGCCTACTAAAAACGATTTTAAAGCTACGGTGACCTACTAATAAACTAAATGAAACACCTTATATTTCCACAAAACACTAGTATATTTAACTGTATGAGCATTTCATGTGCAATGTACAAATTAATAGTTATTATTTAAACGTGTTGTTTAACGTTGTTAACGTTTAATTTTGTCTTTCTCAGAATTTGCTATGAGAGTTCGGCCTTTACTATATATATACGACTTTTTAACCATTTGTTAATGGAAAATTTTTTTACACTCCTACCCAATATAGATTTTGTCACTAGCTGCGTACTCGAAACAACACGTTTAAATAATAACTATTAATTTGTACATTGCACATGAAATGCTCATACAGTTAAATATACTAGTGTTTTGTGGAAATATAAGGTGTTTCATTTAGTTTATTAGTAGGTCACCGTAGCTTTAAAATCGTTTTTAGTAGGCGCCTTCTTTAGAGAAGAATTTTTGCCGTCCCTTTGTTCGATATTTTAACACATGTTTAAGAACCTTTTCTAAGAGACAAGTGTTTTGTCTCGTAGTTTGAGATGTGCATGGTAAATTTAGTCTTTACAGGGTTGCAGTGTATAGTAGTTGTGCGGAAGCGTTTATCTTACTTTATTGTGCCCCGTGTGACTTTAATTAGTAGTTTTTACCTACTGATGATGACAACTTAGTTGTCGAAATACGTATTTAGGATACGACTAATAATTGTGGTAAGGGGTTATATACCTTTTTTAAAAAATATTGAAGTTCAAAAAGGCGACTACTTTTATTTTTTGGGTAGTGTAAATTACAGCTAATATTTCTGTTTCTAATTGACATACGCTACATACTTCAGAACAGAACCCTTTCAATTAGTTTATAGGAATTTTATAGGAATAAGAAGCTAATTCCCCAAATATGTTTCTTTTTTCAAGAAATAATAAAAAAGTGCTCAAAATTTCACTCTCAAGAGTATTTTAATGTTACGTTTTTCAAATTTTTCATCGCGTATCGCTGATAGAATCGGGTATTTTTTTAGGGCGTCGTAATTTTGAAATGAAACAAAAATAAAACAAAAAATTGTTCAAATGACTTAAATTTTGAGTTTATTCAGTAGATAATTTTATATGATTTAGTATTCGAATATGAATTCGAGCATAATATAGGCCGAATATAGTACAGTCTGGAGGTCTGTTTTTCGAGCATGTGGGGTCGTATCTGGGTAATAATACGGTAAATATTGATTCCTAAATCGTCGAACGTCGCTGGCTTATCCCCATAGGCTGAGGACTTGATTTACCACCAAAGAAAATAATTCAAAATCGTCAAATCACCTGTTGACAAGTCTATTTCGCGAAATGATTTCTTCGCCGAACATTTCTCTCGGAACATTGATTGTATCATGCGCTGTACGGCACGTCCTGTTAAATCCACATCTCAACATTCATGCCACATAATCGAGAAACGAAATAGGCTATATTATGGCTTTATAACGGTCACCATTGACTCTAATGCGCTGACCAGACTCGTTTCCGAAGAAGTTCAACCCGATGGTTCCTGCAGCCCATAGAGCGCACCAAGCACTAAATTTCTCTAGTTATAATGGCGTCTGAAGAGTCTTCTGTGGATTCTCTTTCCTTCAATTGGGGTAATTTTTCTAATCGACGTAACAACCATTTAACCACAAGTGAGCCTTATCGTTGAACAAAATTTTGCAGTGTGAAACCATGATCAATGACTAGTTGGTTTTCGACTCATTCAGCAAAAGTACGACGTAAAAGATGGTCATTCGGCTTTATTTCGCGCACAAGTTGGATCTTGTAGTATATTGCACAAAGTGGACGACACAAGCTCAAATATTGCGCACAGTGCCGAATCGACTCATTGTAATCTTCAACACTACGCCCAAGATATTCTTTTCCATGGACATTGTTTGTCGCCTGTACGGATGAGTGTCATCCACTAACATGGTAGGAGGATCGAAATCAATCCATGGTTCGCTCAATAATCCGCTGAGATGGCCCATTATGGCAAACATAAAATTCGCGAGCGATTTTTTAGTTTGGTCGACAGAACTGCGATTTTCGAAATAAAATTCCACAATTTCCAACCGTTGTTGATGTGTCAACATAAATGACACTTGGATTATCAGATTCGAAGCAGCTTTTAACATTTAATCCCTATTCGAAACTACAGCAGTCTAAAAAACACCCGGTATATTCGACGTTCATTGCAGATATTCAGAACTGAATTTCAGTAACAGACACCAAGTAATTATAAATAACTTGAAATAGAAGTTTAGTAAATATTTAATCTATTAGAGGTGGTGATTATGATAATTATGTATTTTGTTTATTATGTATGTTTGACTACTACAGAAGACAAAATCCTCCACTTTCACAGGTACAAAGGAATTTTGGATTAATTTGGAAGTGTTAAACATGCCGACAGGGAAAGTTGGTCAAAACATACAAGAGCGAATTGGCGTACTCAAAATAAATATGAGTGGGTGCTTGAAAACCAACCTAAATTTGGTTGCTTTCCAAACAAGTTATATGTCGTCGTCTTCTGAAACTAAACTATTCTAAAATTCCTTCCTCTCAACGCCTCTTATTAGATTAAATGTCAACTAAAATTTAATTTAAATAATGCAGTGTTTATATTTACTCTCGGTACCGTCCTAAGTATTTAGATTGAGATTAGAAAACATCTTTAATAAAATAACGCTATCGGCATTAAATTCGAATAAGTTTTCAAAGATTCTATCCAACATGACAATTATCTATTTACATAGTTAGCAGATACATCCTTGGCACATTAAAAATACCAGTCTTACATATTCATTAAAAAATATTTCTCGTGATTTTTAATAAAAATACCTTTAAAAAATCGAAAGAAAAATTAATAGAGGTTTTGGAAAATCGGAAGACGCCAAAGCTGCACGAAAAATATTACGACGCAAAATAGAGCACGATCGGAAAAAAAATTCAGTGTCCATTTTTATGTACTAATGGTACACGATCCTATTAGAGATGATCTTAACAGTGATTCTTAAGTTATGTTTACATAGCAGTTCTATTTATTATAGTCTGAAATCATATTTCATTCGATTTTACGCAAAACAACTAGAAAAAATTGCAATTTTTATAACATACACATAAATTCAAGCTTTAATGGAAATGGCATATTAAAAACAAGGTATGCTAAAAATTTGTAAGTAATTTTAAGCATTACAATAAGGTATATAGCATATTGTTTTTAAAAATACTGATTTATTGTATAGTTCATCCAGCAGTACTTCTTAACATACCTATTGCTTTCATAACGTTGTCGAAAATATTCATTGCCTGTAAAGACATGGACATGAAAAAAACATATCAATACAGTCGCACGTAGAGTAAAAAATGCCCGTCAAATTGTTCTTGAAATAATTATATACGTTCCAAATAGTTTCCCGAGAAAATATATGCCGTTTGTTCACGGTAGAATTTGTGGAAGTCACATTTCATACTTGAAGCAATTGTAAATATAACTTTAAATTTCCATAAATCATTTTACTTATGGATTTATGTAATAAAGGAAGTTTTTAAAAAGCTGATTTATACTATAAATACAGATGCGAAATTATGAAAGAAAAGATAAAATATCAATCAAAGCCATACAAAAATAAAAATATTTGAATTTCGCGACAAATAAGTCAATGTTTTCATGATCTGTAATGTCTCCACCCCACTCCTATTCTAATCCTATTTATTTTAAGTTTTTGCGCTGGTGTCTTCCGATTTTTCGCGGACTCTACCTGCGTCGATGATGAATAATCCCTCACACTGTAAGAAAAATCTCGAAGAAATTTAAATAAGTTTGAAGGTGCCGATGATGGTCTAGGCTAACTTATTTGATACAATCGATATAACAAAAACCGCTAACAAATACGGATAAATAACTTCGTGTTTGATCATCTTTAAATATCTATCCGCACAACTCACTGCTAACATATTGCCAAGCTGTACGTATAGATGGCATGATCGAAAATAAACATACCCCTCCTTAATTTTCCCAAGGCATACATAATTCTTGGAAAATTTAACTTTTTACTATACCTTATTCATGAAGGTGTAGAGTGGCAAAACGCGTGATTACTGCGTGCTTTATAATACTCCCTTTGTTCCCTGGTTCTTATAGCTGCATAGAAATCCCACAACAAACGATGTAAATCATCATGTGTTTGTGAGGTACCTAGTATCGAATGCAAAAAAATGTGGTAGTCAAATTTTAATCGGTTTAAATTAGGCTGCGTGAATGTAGATATATATTATATTTAAATATTCAAATAACCTATAAGTGTCAAATAACATATACCTTGATATATAGGCGTAAGTGTCAAAAATGACTTTTACACATTACTACGATCTTAAGTACCTTAGCAACGTCACAATACTAAAATATTTAAAAATTGACTTTACATATAACTTCACTACTGTACCACTTTTTACATTCGATAGTACATATTTTAATTACCTAAAAAGACAAAATACATGAATTCTGTAAACATAAATTAGTTCAGTACATATTTTATATAAACATATATTTTGTTTTTTTTCTAAAATTTAAACTCGTATAATCAAAAGATTTTAAATTTTTATCGTTATATAGCACAAGTACTCTATTGTAAATTGGGTTGTGCACGCGTTACAGACGTGGACATCTCGTAATTACTCTATACGTTCAATGAATATACAAATTTGTATATGAACCATTATTTCTAGTCACTTTTGTTGTATTATTTTTTATTATACATATGTATTTTATTGTTGTTCATGTATCATTTCTAAAGTTGCGGATATGGGTTGCTTACCCTTTTAAGCAATTTTTTTAATTGAGAAGAAACGTATATGTATTTTCTGGAATTTAATCCCTAGTTGTTTATGTATTTATTTATTTTAAAATTGATTTCATTCTTTCAATAATTAAAACCATCCATACAAAAAGCTGTAATAATATATTTTTAAAATGTATTAAACTTCTATTTGGTCTTGTAAGGTCTGAAATATGTATTTTGTACGCATATTACATGTCATGTTAATTACTAGAGATGGTTTATTTTTCTGAGCACAGTAGCGCATCCGATATCAGTACAGCCAGCGATGTCATATGAATGAATCAGCTAGATCGTTGAGTATATTGTAAAATGCACAATCGCACCTTACAAAACAATATAGTTCTTATAGGAATTCCGTACAGAATTACCATGTTTCGTTGTGGGAGATATTTGAATAAAATATTAACGCAAATACAATATAATAAATTTGCGAAATTTAATTCCCAAACGTTCGAAAAATTAATTTAATCACTAAAGCAAAGATTCTGATATAATAACTTACTAAAAATAAAGTAATTATTGGGTATTTCTAATTAAACTTTAATGTTTATGGTTGGCATTATTGTTATGAGATTTTTGTGTTACGGACATAACCTAAACATATCTACAAAATTATCAGTTATAATATCACAAGAGCATAGAAAATAATCGATTATATTTCCGAGTCACGAGACGTATTCTGCGAAACACTGTTTCAAGGATATACGTCGAGTGAAGAGGTTATATAATGGATTATTTTCGTTTGCTCGAATGTTATTCGTTACGATTATATAAAGAATTAACTAACGAAATTTTTTTATTGGTTGAAATTAAAAGTACAATTATTATAATAAATATTTGTTGTATTATCTTTAGAAGTTGAATTTGAGGTGCTGGTGATGGTAGAGTTGGCAGAATCTTGTTTATTTCTCATTTTTTCAAGTATCTTGCTATGGTGTTCATTTTGAAAATTGCTGAATATATTTTTTACGTTTATCAACAAACTTCAAAACACTTGTTACCATGACAAAATTCATATTGTTGGAGGAAGCGAAACACCAAAACGGTTATATTACGTCGTCAAAGAGTATATTCACTTATCATTACATAGGAACTATGTAAAATTTGTAATTGCTATTGGCTAAATTTCAAATGAGTTATATAATTTCTCTAATGAATGTGTATTAGTTAACTATAACAGTTTTACATTTACATTACAGTTTTATGTAATGTTTAGCTGGGTTTCACAGATTCGTTCGTAAGAAAGTATGAGTTATGTATACAAAGTATATATGTTGTCAGGTGAGGAACATATTTGTATGTCATCAAATTCAACTTCAAAGTAAAATTTTTGATAATATTCAATTTTTTAATTAATTACAGCTGTTATTGTTTTGATCTGGTGTATCAATTAAATCGGAGTAACTATACAGTGTGCTACTTGTATCATCACATACAGATAAGGTTAATTTCTGTAGATTCAATTTCATCTACTTGCTACATTTCTTCCTCAACGGAAATATATATTTAATACAATAATATAAAATAAGAATGTTAATGATATACTTTTTTACACGATTAACATAATTGGTCCAATTAACAAGTACATAAAGTAGGACTTTCTTGGTCGAGCAAGCTTGTAAGCGAGGCCAAGAAAGTCCATTTATGTTCGGCTGACCTTTTATACTTAATAAATAAATAATTACTGTTATCACTATCTGACAGTTCAGTATATTAATATCGCCATAGTAGCTCGGTAACTTGACAGTATTTTGTTAACTAGTTTGCACAAATGAAATATCGTGCGTTCAAAAAAAACAGCCTCAGAGTTGACCATGAAATTTTTAGGTATGTCATAACTTAGCCGCATCATTCTGAATTGGCAAATGTTAAAGTCATTAGTGTCATCAATAACACTGTCATGAATAAATATTCATGACAGGAAGATTATAACCTGACAATTTTCTAAAGCCGTCTATCATCTAAATGTATAGCAAACGCCAATTAAGTTGGCGCGAGGAGGGGGTGCGCAGAAAACGTTTTTAAAAACGTCTACCCCCACTACTCAAGTAATTGTCAGAATACATTTGTCATTGACGTTTGACGGAACATAATGTATTTGCTAGGGGATCATAAAGTGATATACGCTCAGAGGTTAGAATTATCTGACATTTGATGTAAAACCAAATACAAATCTCCCCACTACTTCTAATCCTGCGCGAACTTACCCCTCCTCGCGCCAACTTAATTGGCGTTTGCTATAACCGTCATTTAAGAAATTCATATTAGTAAAGTTGCAACATGCTTTTTGATGTTACTTGGAAATCATGGCTCACTAGAGGCAGATTTTTTTGAACGCACGATATATGATGAAAATACTCTGTCACAGTGGCGGCTCTTGATGACGTTCGATGTGAGCTGCTGCACGGATGAGACTGCTTCATTTAAGCTTTCATATATACAGAGAAGCAAGTAACCGTACCGAAATAGTTCGAAGTTGTCTCATCCGTGCAGCAGCGCACATCGTACGTCATCAAGAGCCGCCACTGCTCTGTCAACATCATTCGTATCATTTTGATCATTCGTAATAATACAAATTGCACGATAAATATAAGCTACAACAAAAATTAGTTATTAAATTATATTTAAAATTATGTTTATGTTTTACTGAAATAAATTTTGAGTTGAGTTTGGCAATTATTCGAGACTGACAATGAGCAGTCCTTTTTGCAGTTTTTACAGTACTAGTACTTTAAAGTAACAGTAACGGGTATCCGTAAATGATTGAGCTGACAGCTACTGTCAAATTTTGGTTAAGTTTGTAACACTACATTTGATTACATTCGCTAATTAACATTAGCGTCCCACGGGGCACTTACTTTCAGCATAATGATTAAAATTGTTTCTTAAAATCAAGTATAGCAAACGCCAATTAAGTTGGCGCAAGGAGGGGGTGCGCAGAAAACGTTTTTAAAAACGTCTACCCCCACTACTCAAGTAATTGTCAGAATACATTTGTCATTGACGTTTGACGAAACATAATGTATTTGCTAGGGGATCATAAAGTGATATACGCTCAGAGGTTAGAATTATCTGACATGTGATGTAAAGCCAAATACAAATCTCCCCACTACTTCTAATCCTGCGCGAACCTACCCCTCCTCGCGCCAACTTAATTGGCGTTTGCTATACAATATGCTTACTTTTGGAAAAGTTTTTTGCTAATTAACATTATTTAAAAAAATAATTGTAAAATCATAACTATAAATTCATTACAATAACAAAAATACAAACATTCTTTATTAGTAATTTTTGCAATTACAAAAAATGTTGGAAATGTTGACCTTGCTGCTGCAGACATAAATTAACTCTTCGTTTCATATTTTCGAAAACATTTTGAAGTTGTTGTGTAATCACTTGAAAGTCGTTTTCAATTGCTTGCATTAATTCATCTAAATTATGTAACCTATTTTTATAAATGTTATCTTTAATCTTTCCGAACTTAAAATAATCTGGAGGGGTCAAGTCTGGTGACCTTGGTGGCCATCTACCTTGGCTAATAAGACGATCGTTATAGAATTCTCTTAAAAAGGTCAATGTCGCTTGCGCAGTATGGGCTGGAGCATTATCTTGCTGATAAAATCCACTTTCCAACTCGTCATCATGAAGTTGGTCCACAAATTGTTGTAATATATCTCTATAACGTGCAGCATTGATCGTATCAAGGAAAAATATCGGTCCTATTATTCTACGACGTGATATTGCTGCCCAAATGCCAACTTTTATAGGGTGTAGTTCATTTTCAATAAAGGTATGTGGGTTTTCTGTTGCCCATGTTCTATAATTTTGAGAATTTACATAACCGGATAAGTGAAACCAAGCTTGATCCGTAAAAAAGGTTAGATCTAATACTTTATTATTGTTTATGTTTTCATTAAACCAATTACAATAAGTTATTCTTGATTCAAAGTCAATGGGATATAATCGATGGACTACGGAAACCTTATATGGAGGCTATTCTTTAAAGCTTTTGAGCAAGATGTTTTGCTTAATCCTAGAAAGAATGAAGTTAAACCTATTTCTCAGTACATTTTTATATTATTACCTGTCTGTGCTGATATCTTTCGCAATGACTTTTTTGGACTATCTTCAATACGTTGCTGAATATCATCAACAACTGCTTGAGTAAGAAGCGAAGGTCTTCCAGTTAATTTTCCCGTACAAATACAATGCTTTGTTTCAAAGCGAACCAAAACTCTTCGCTTATGTTGAACAAAGACATCATACGGAATATTTGCATCAGGAAACGCTTCATTAAACATTATGCATGATTCTACAGAATAAGTCCAGCTTCCATCAGGATTGTGTGTGGCACTCCGAAAATGGGCCATTAAAATGAAAGCGTTTTGCTCCGCCGTAAAGACCATGGCAATATCGTTAATAAAATCTGAAACACATATTTAAACATAACCTCGCCGGAATTTAATATCGAATGTTACTTACGCAAATTTTACAAACTTATTTTAGTAGTTATGAAAACCAATAACTGATTGTCAATACAAGGAAAAACTAATACGGAGACGAAAATTGAACAGAAAAACTATAATAAAAAAATACACACGTGCGACTATGACCATATAGGAATAAACCAACTGAAATTCTCAGGAAGGTGAACTTTAAGGACGAAAAACGCATACATTTTGACAGACGTCAGCTTCAAACATTTACGGACACGTGTTATATATGGACAGTAAACAAGTAAAGTAGTTCATGAAATAGGCAACTATGATGCACTCGTACATAAAATTTAATTATATGCTCTGTCTATTTGAACATGCATATCTGACACTTTGAAAGTGGCATTTTAATAAGCATTTTTATTTGAGCCCATACCATTTCTTTAAGATGAAGCATGTAAGGGTACAGACGTAACCTGAATATTGTGCGGCCAAATCTCACTGCAATATCTTCAAGTTTGTACTTATCAATAAACTTTAGTCTCGTGTTTCTGACAATATTTACAGTCCTCTAAAGTAACTTTAATAATCATTCTTAAATGCAAACACATTTAAAGAGGATGTTAGTCTCTGAATAGTGTAAATACTGTTTTTACAAGAAGATGGTAATAAGGAAAGAATAAAGTGCAAGAAGACAGAACTAAAGAGATAACAACCGATAATGGTGAATGGATACAGCTAATTTCGCTCTATTCAAATTGTTAACAGAATCCGACAACATTATAGCAAATAAAAGAGTTTGAAATATTACATTCATTTTGGCGCGGTGCTGTATAGCCGCCAAATAAACCATTTCTATTAATTACGCATATAGTAATATATAATATATAAATGTAAAATTTTACTTTATAGTATGAGTTTTATTCAT
Organism: Melolontha melolontha; assembly: GCA_935421215.2. Taxonomy (NCBI): domain Eukaryota; kingdom Metazoa; phylum Arthropoda; class Insecta; order Coleoptera; family Scarabaeidae; genus Melolontha; species Melolontha melolontha. The sequence goes on from OW285236.1 coordinate 48,272,749, forward strand.
TTAAAATATTTCTAGCTAATTTCAACTTTGAAATAAAAATTAAATGTAAATTGTTAATATGAAATATCGTGTTTTAAATATATTTTTGTTCAAAAATGCATTTTGTACGTTTTGTAGATATATGTACCCTCGTAAGCAAAAAAAAAAAAAAACGAGACACTGTTTTTGCGTGGGTTTAAATTATCACCAGGTTCCAACTCGCCAAGAACACTCGTACAGTGACGATCCGGTACATGCGTACTGCAGCAAAAGCTTCCAACTTAATTTCTGACCGTATATTGAACGACACTAAAAGTGTTTCAACTAAATTTTGACCGTACACAAACCAGTCACAGGACGATCAAACCAGTTCATAGGCCGAAGCATGTATAGCAAACGCCAATTAAGTTGGCGCGAGGAGGGGTAAGTTCGCGCAGGATTAAAAGTAGTGGGGAGATTTGTATTTGGTTTTACATAAAATGTCAGATAATTCTAACCTCTGAGCATGCATCACTTTATGATCCCCTAGCAAAGACATTATGTTCCGTCAAACGTCAATGACAAATGTATTCTGACAATTACTTGAGTAGTGGGGCTGAACGTTTTTAAAAGCGGCTTGTGCGCACCCCCTCCTCGCGCCAACTTAATTGGCGCTTGCTATACATGCGCGACATATATAATAGCGATCGCCATATTGCGCGTCATCGGGCGTGCCCATGCGTTTCCTGTCTAGTTTACTAGTCAAATTATCGGTCTAGATTGATGTTTGTAGTGTTCGTAGCGTTGTTTTCTAATTTCATAGTATTTTATGTACTTATATATAAACTTTAAATACCTATTTACATGTTTTTTACATTATAGTGAGAGCAAAACATTTAAAAAATTTTAAAAAATTGTGAATTAAAGTAATGTATTAACTCAATAAAGTTTCACTGAGTCAACTACCTTCATTTCCTTTATAATTAATAAGTGTATTTTTTTGCAAAAATATTTACATTAAATACTTTTTACACCCATGAGTACACCGATAACTAGCAGTCCTTAACCATTGCTTAAAGCAATATTTTGAAATAAAGGACGACATGCTTTGTGTAAGTATATCTGATTAGATCGTACATAAACCAATTTACTTTACACTATTTATACCTATTTAACTAATGATAAAAAAGTCAAAATCATTTTAATTTGAAAGGGCACGCTGAGTGACGCTTTCCTCCGTAAGAATATTATTGGTGAAGAGTTACGAGGCAACCTTATACATTTACTAACCTTGGCTAATACCTATAACTTTAAGTCAAATAAGGCCCACTTGTACAATTCGTCGGTAAACTGGTGCTCTGTGGTTATCTACTAAACGTACTAACTCTATAAAATCTTCATCATCCGTTAATTGTTCATAATAATCTTCCATTTTTACCGCCCTGTCAAAATTTTGTGTCACTTCGTTCTGCTTGAACTGCTGTTGAACCGAGGACTACTGCCGATCAAATAAATCTAAGTATGAACGTAGTTCAACTCCTGAACTTGCTTTGTACAAGTGTCAAATTCAAGTTGAACTTAGTTCAGCTCTGAACCTAGTTTAAACTTCTATTGTACAAGTGGCCCTAAGACATGTGAAATATGATTAGCCTTACTTACATTCATAATATGTTAGTGTATGGGTTTTATATGTAGGGCAGTGTACCGCTTGGACTAACATGCGCATTACACTACTTGATCCTGTGGAACTACAGTTGGCAATAGCAATATTACATAATATCATAGGACAGAAAAAAGTTGATTATTTCAATTATTACTGTTGGCAGTACTTCAAATTAGATTGATAACCAAACGATCATAAATACGTTCCAACTCCTTTATAATTGTCACTGGTTCAAAAGCAGTGTAAAACTAACGCTCGCGCGGAAAATAATCACCAAACGATACACGTACCGGAACGAAATCGGTAATTGGAACAAACCTCTTATTGCGTATTTAGATTACAACCTGAATATGGCATTTCAAAATTAAATAATTGTAATAAAACCAAGGTAAAATAGCATAACCTACATACTATATATTTTTTTACTACAAATAAAAGCCAACTTAAAATTAGGAACAACGGATTTGTCGAGAAGAATGTACCGATATTACACAATGATGTATGACACACGTTGCAATAGGTAACTCTTCCTCTGATGGGTCTTTTTCTGTGACAATAATCTGCAATCGTTGAGCACCCTCTGATAATCATTATTACACCATGAAGACTTGACAGTTCCTTATAACAATTTGTGTAAGCACACGAAATTATTTTCGTCGAATTTATTTTGGGAGCGAAGCATCTGCCACTTTTCTTAGCATAACACACAAAACAGAGTATCTCATGTTTGAATATTTCTTCACAAGATGTACTATACATAAAATTTACGAATGTTACTATTATAACGATATTTTTGAATATATGCATACACCTACAAAGATGTATTGCTATTATTGACAATTATGACAACAAAATTGTAAAAATGATTCGTCATTTTAACATTGTTACTTCCTATGTTCATCTCGCAAATTTAAACGACATTTTTTTGACATGAATTTGCAAAATTGCGAAGAAGAAATTGATTTGAAAATCAAGTATCAATCGATAAACTTACCATTACACTTTGATATATTAGTGTGACGTCACATTGAGAAAGGTTAGTGCCAATTATCCAAACAATTTTGAATTCTGAATTTTGTGTCGATAGGATGTTTTTATCCATAGCCACGAGCGTAACATGAGGACAGCTATGATTGTTTTATAAAAGATTTTATTATTACTATTATAATTATTATTATTCACGATTGTTACAATATACGATGACATATTTTTCTAAATGTTCAAGTATAAAACTTTGTCTTTTCGCCCTTACAAATATTTTTAAATTGTGAAAATGATTTTTCTACATCGCAACAGGTCACTGAAGCATAATTGTAGTTACTTGAAATAGAGTTAGCATTAATGTTAACATTTATTAAACTTTATATTTGTTTATTTATTATATAACCAGGGTTCCTTGTCAATATAGTTTTTTTTTAACCGAATTCACCATGTGCGTTATTTAACTTTTGAATAGCGTTATTATATATTTCTAATCATTGTCGTAAAGGTAGTTTTTGACTTTCTATATTGTTTATTACACGAAAAATAAAACGAAAATATTTATGAATAAATGGTAATTGTTTAAGTAGAAAGAGTTTTTGTACTAGCGTTTTACTAATTGATACACTCGGTGAAAAGTGTATCAATTAGTAAAACGCTTCTAAACACATTACCACATTTTTAATTGTTTTAAAATTGTCACTATTAAAAATACAAGCTTGTATCCAGGCACCCTATCGATAATAACAGGTTGAGGAAGCTTAAAGGTACTTGTGGAAACTTAATCCCGGACAAGGTTCTATTTTGCTGATAGTTTTTAAGAAAATTGTTTTCGATGTATTTCTATCTGCGAACTCTTCCCGCACAAATTTACATACCTACGTGTGATGTACAGAATGTGCAAAACATGTAACATGAACTATACCTGGTAAAAAAGTTTGTAAATTGATCCCTGCGTGGAGCATATAAGCTACGACATCAGTTGCTAATGCTTTGTTCGGGAATATTTAGAACAAAGAGTTGACATACTATCATGATGCTGAAAGAGTCTAGACATGAATCCTGTTGAGAACGTGTGGGGGAAAATGGTATATTAGTATGTGTTTGTTGTTCCGTAAACGTAAATCCAAATGACATTTGATAATGTCAATCACATTTGTTGTTTATTTGTATGTATGAATCTGTCAAAATATACGACGTAGGTTAAGTAGTAAATTTAAATTTACGACATACTTCAAAATGTTCTCAGTAAATCACATGCTACTAGATTGACTTTTCAAATGAACATCCGTTATGTGCGATTTTCGTTATTTACACTAGCGGTGGTAGAAAATAATATATTATGGGACAAGTGGTTGAAATAAAATTTCAACGTTGAGAGTGTTTTTTTTTCAATGAGCGATAGCGAGTTGAAAAAAGTAACTCGAGACGTTGAAATTTTATCAGCCACGAGTTGCATATACTATTTTTTCTACGGATTTTTAAAATAAACGTTAATAAACCGTTTTTTATTATTTTTGATGTATAATACATACATTAACTATAAGAGCAATTTGTGTAATTAGCGCCAGTTGTATTTACACATTTATCGGAAGTATTTGTATTGATTTGACAGGACCCATCAGGAATAACTGAACTTTAGCTTGAGCTTGTCGATTGTTTATCTGTAAATATCTTCTGCGCTATATCGTTTCTTGCATATATTCATCGATGTCCAGAAAGTTCCTGTGAACTTATAAATGTGTTTCGACTTAGGAGGGATTAAAGTAGAAAATGCATTATTAGCTGCTTTTATAATTTATTCTGGCTCTTCATCAACATCATCACTCATTGGAACAAATTAATGCATTTAAGAAAAAAAGTGACATTTCTCTTGTCAGAAATTAAATGTCAAACAATTCGATATGCGAAATCCTGGTAGCCCGATAATTTCAAACTCTAGTGGTTGAAATGCGATTTCAACCATCGTAATCGATTTCAAAACGACAAATTTCAATGTCATGAGTAGAAAATAGTATATTAAAAAACAAGTTTCATTTCATAAGGCACCATTTTGCCGCACGAGATCAGTTTAGAAAACGAGCCGTGATAGCGGCGAGTTTTCTAAAGAGCGAGTGCGGCAAAAGGCCTTATGAAACGTCGCGATGGATGGAAGAGCATAACATTGAGATTTTGCAATGGAGTGCCAAGAGTGCGGACATGAACCCAATAGAAAACGTATGGGCCGAGATGGCCAAAAGTATGTCACGTATAAGATTTCAAAATCAGGACCAATTGTGGGAAGCAATTCAAAATGCTTGGCAATCTCTCATTCACAAACCAAATTATTTTAGAAGTTTGGTGGCTTCCATGCCTAGAAGGTCAAGGGCAGTAATTGATGCTGATGGCGGTCCAACAAAATATTAGCTTTTTGTTAAAAAAATTTTATTATTAAAGTTATTTTTCGTATTCCTTAATTCAATTTTAAATTTAACTTATTATTATACTTTTAACTTATATTTCTTAACTCAAACAATAATAAAGTAAATATATTCCAGTATGATCTGACATTTGATTTTATTATGACAAGTAGCTTAAGCTGAAGCTCGTCTTACAATAATAATAACATATATCAAATTTATGACATATATGAAATTTAAGGTTGTACTACATTTATCTGGGCCCTTATTCTAATTCATTTCGACCAAAATCGGTCGAAATTGTATGACGTCAGAGAGAGTCGAAATGTGGTTATTTTAATAATTTCGATACTAGTGATATATAGGGGAAACGATGGCAATGCAGTTAGATTGTTGTTGGTAGTCTGGATAAAAAGTAACGTCCAATAACCGGTTTGTATTGCCGATCAATCGATTTCCTCATTTCGTGTTTGACGTTTGATCATTGCAGCTTGTGTTTAAAAGGGTTTAAAGTTATATTTGGTTATATTATAGTTTATGTTTATCGTTTTAGACTCTGAAATTGATTGCTGTTGAGGATATAACTTATTTTTGTTTCCATTTTTACTTCGCCGTAGATCTAATAACAGTAATAGTATTTTATACAAAATCTTCTTTTTTTTAATAATATTACCTTAATTATTTGGAAATCAGAGAAACACCCTTCTAAATTAGGAAGTATTTACTTGAATGTAACCTGGAAACTTTTATATTTATATTTTAGGACAAATTCACTAACTTATTTTAATCATAAGTTAGTGAATTTGTCCTAAAATATAAATATAAAAGTTTCCAGGTTACATTCAAGTAAATACTTCCTAATTTAGAAGGGTGTTTCTCTGATTTCCAAATAATTAAGGTAATATTATTAAAAAAAAGAAGATTTTGTATAAAATACTATTACTGTTATTAGATCTACGGCGAAGTAAAAATGGAAACAAAAATAACAAATGAACAAAAGGAAGTACTGCTGTCGTTCATGGAGGACCATATTAATTTTGGTAAAGGAAAATTAATGGGGGTTGAGGGAACGTAGTTAAGAAGCAATTTATGGGAAGTTTTGGCTACACAGTTGAACAATTGTAGTGGCCCTACCAAAAGTGTGGAGAAATGGCAACTTGTATAAAAAGTAATATTCTCAGCATGAAAACTAAATTAAAATTGCAGGTATGGGTTGACTTGAAAAATAAAGTAAAGAAGAAAGCTGGTGATATTTAAAAAAACAAGTCACAAATAGGTGGTGGTCCAGAGACAACTATCAAATGAACAGAATTTGAACTGAGAGTTATAAGCTTTCTGTCAGAGGAGGCCATTCATGGCTTAGATGACATAGATGGTAGTGTATTTGATAGTGCCGAACCAGGACCATCTACCTGCAGCAGTGCTTCGTCTTCAGGCCCAATTGCCAATGCGATAGGGAGTAAATTATTGCAAAGTCTGGAACATGTGCTTCAACTATGCAGCCCATACATATATTTCATGACCATAATTATTTAAATCTAAATGAGGTAAGCACTTATATACACTGTCTATAATTCAGCACACTTAAAATAACTTTTAAATTTCAGACATTACCAACTGATGATACGAATGAGAATTTCTCAACACCATGTATGTATATATAATTATGTGCACCAGAAATGTGACTTTTTATTTTTGCAGCTAGAGGACGTAAAAGAAAAAATCCAGTTCGTGACAATCAGGAACTCGCAGCAGATTTCGTGTCCAATGCTGAAAGACAAACTGCTGCCATGGAAAATATTTCCAATAAAATGGATGAGATGGTAAAGGAAATGAAAACAACAAATATTCTTTTTAAAGATTTTATAGATGTACTTAAAAAAAAATAACAAATTTATAAATATATTTTATTAGTAAAAATGTTTTTTGTTTTAATTACCAAAGATATAATATTACCTAAGTGATATGATTGAAAATGTAAAAAATCCTCATGGGAAATTTATTGGTGAAATCAAAAAAGAATAATCAAATTAGATCAACAGAATTAATAAAATTGTGAAACAAAGAAATTTTCTTCTATTAATGTATATATATATAATCCAAAAATCCCTATTACCATAACAATGGTGTAGGGCGTTTATCTTCTTCTAGCTTTTTATAAACGTTTTCCATTCATTTCTATTCCTTGTCATGTTCTTCGCTTCTGTCCATGTTTTGCCTTTCCTTCCCAGTATTTCTGCTATGACATCATTCCATGTTGTCCTTGGCCTTCCTCTTCTTTTATTTTTCATTATCCTTGCTTCCCATATCCTTCTTGTTTGTCTTGTATTTTCCATTCTATATAAATGTCCCCACCATCCTAGCTGTCTTTGTTCAATGTATTCTAACACTGACTGCATTTTCTAATCTTTTCGTATTTCCAAGTTTCTTATTCTGTCCATCCTTGTAACTCCTCTAACTCTTCTTAAATACTTCATTTCTACTGCCTGTAATTTATTCTTTTGTCTTCTATTTAATATCCAGGATTCACAGCCATATGTTAATATCGGTCGGTAAATTGCCTTATATACTTTTAGTTTTGTTTCTCGGATATCTCTTTTTTGTTAATGAAATTATTCCTCATGCTGTGGTACAGCTTTGTTGTTTTTTCTATTCTTTGATTAATCTCAGCGTCCTGGGTCCCTCTTCCATCAATTCGTACTCCCAAGTACTGGAATGTTCTCACTTGTTCTATTTCAGTTCCTTCTATTACGATTTTCGTATCTACCTGTTCATCTCCCACTACCATTACTTTAGTTTTACTCTTACTCATCGTCATTCCACTGTCCTTTAGTGTCATATTCCATGTTGTTAAATTACGTTTCAGATCTTCCTCATTGTCGGCTATAACTACTATGTCGTCTGCGAATGCCCCTTCAGAAACTTCGACTGCATTCAAGTTAAGGTGTCCAACCCTGAACTTTTTACTTTTACATGCACACTGTTTGATAATGTCATCCATATAAACAATGAACAGCATTGGGCTCAGACTTCCCCTTGGCGCAGTCCCTCGTTTGTTTTAAATATCTCCGATTCTAAATTGTTAGCTATTACAACATTAGTATTGTGGTTATATATTTTCTGTATTAATCGTCTTATTTTGCCATTGACACCTCTTTCTCTTAATACATTCCACAATCTTTCTCTTGGTACTTTATCGAAGGCTTTTTCCAAGTCTATAAATGCTAAGAACACTTTCTTCTGTTCTCTAGAGGCTTTTTGTATTATTTGTTTCACAGAGAATATTTGGTCTTGTGTGCTCCTTCCTCTTCTAAACCCATTTTGTGACTCATGTAACGTATTTTCGAGTTTTGTTCTTAGTCTTTTATCTATTATTTGCTCGAGAATCTTCATTGCATGTAATACAACATAAATTCTTGAAAATGCTCTATTTTTAAATATTTACCAATACCATAATAAATTGGGATATTATCTTTACTAGGAAAAATTATTCTATGCCGGAAATAAACTCAGTTACACGTGCTATAAAACAAAACAAAAATAAAAGTGAATTTTGTTACATACCAGTTTAAACGTTTTTGCTAACTTCACTTTGAAGAATTTCGAGTCGAATTTAAGATTTCAACATCTTTTTCCTAGTCGAAAACAATTTCGACGAGTCGAAATGTTATGACGTCATGGACGTATCACGTGACTCTTTTACCAGAATAATTTCGACCTAAGATGGCGGATTCGAGTCGAAATTTGCAATTAGAATAGGGGCCCTGGCCATGACTGGCTATGACTGTACATATATCATATCTGTCAAATGTACTTAAATTTTTAAAATCAAACGACAGCAATGATATTTATTTCTGTATTCGAACAATGCCAACATTGAAAAATGATACTGTTTTGGGTGTCATAATGGGTTCATTTTGAACGCAAAATAGAAAATAGTATATTAAAAAACGAGTTTCATAAGGCACCATTTTGCCGCACGAGATCAGTTTAGAAAACGAGCCGCTTGCGGCGAGTTTTCTAAAGAGGGAGTGCGGCAAAAGGCCTTATGAAACGAGTTTTTTATACTATTTTTTCTATTTTGCGTTTTTTACATTAATAAATTGCTTAAATTGGAATTATTTAATTTGAAAGTTCAGAGTTTAATTTTTATATAAAGCATGCAGTTGGTCACATTGATACTTGACATTTTCAAATTTAAATCTTGCTATCCGCGAAGTATATTATATTACATATTATTTACTAATTTTCGTTAACATTACTTGATACTTCATTTAAAAATATAAACATGAGGGACATAGAAACATATATATGTTGTTGTCAATTGTATACAAAATACGTTGTTTGTGTAAAATACGGACATATATCATATATGTCAAATGTACATAAATTCTTAAAATCAAATGACAGCAATGCTATTTATTTATGTATTCGAATAACGCCAACATTGAAAAATGAAAAAAAGCGTATCGAAATGGAGCTCATTTCGATACTGTTTTGGGTTTCATAATGAGTTTATTTCGAACGCAAAATAGAAAAACACTATTTTGTACAATAGACCACGCAAGTGCTGTCGTCATTTTTGCGGAAGGTCAGGGATCGCGTTCCAAACAACCAGCATTTAAATTTTTTTCATGTATTGTATTTGGAACGCGTTGCAAATTTGAAGTGAAAAGTTGTTATTTATAAGTTAATTTTAATTGTTATTGCATGTAAGTATGAACGACGTTGTTTAAAACTGATATTAATAATATTAATTGTTTTATAGCACGGTTATACTTGAGTAACTAAAGTACAAAAGTGAGGTTAGATAGATATACATAATGGTGATGTGTTTTGCTCTTACTTGCAAGCATTAAGTGAAAAAAAGGGATGCACTATTTTTACTTTTCCTACAGAAAAGGCAGAATTATCGAGGTGGAAAAAGCTTTTTTGCAGTCATTGCTAATATTTTTTTTCAAATAAAAAACACCATTGCCAAATATTTTGTTTTTAATAACTATAATATGTATATTGATATTTTGCTTACATACTTACCAAGTAACAAATGATATTAATATTGGAAGATTAATTAAAACTCGTTTTACCAAGAGTGACTATACGTTTCAAATGGCGCTTTAAATTTGTTTGGAACGTAGACCCTGACCTACCGTACAGAAAATGGCGATTTGACGTCACACTTGCGTGGTCTATTACGTGTATTATATTTTGATGCTTCATAATTACTGTGCGATTATATACCACTGTATACATCCACTCCCGTTGACATGCAAAATTGATGACTATTGCACGTTACTACGATCTTAAGTACGTTAGCAACGTTGCAATACTAAAATGTTTAAAAATTGATTTTACAAATAACTGCACTACTGTTCCACTTTTTTTTTAATTCGTATGCATTAAATAATTTATCCAAACTTTTCTTTCTAGCATAAAAATGATTGAAAATTGAAAAATTTAATCGATAGTACATTTTTTATTCACATTAAAATGCGTTGTATCAAATGGGCTTAAAGGAAAACGGGGATCCAGATTATCAATTTCATTACAGATGCTGAAAAAACAGCCACTCTGCACTTTGAAACATCGATTATATTTAAAAATTCTGGATAAAATTGTATTAATGAGAACGAACGTGAGCCTACAAAATTTAAAGTATGGTTAGCTGTGATCATTATAAATTCCTTCTTGGGACCGCGGCTTTTCATTAAACGCTTTAATAATTGAAATTAATTTAGTCTAACTGCTGAATATTATAAACATAACAACACGTCCTAAAAATGAGGTCCGTAAAATTGGCTCCCACACTTTTTCATTTTCAAATACGCCATCGTTTTGTGCCGTAAAGCACGAATTTTGTGCTCATCCCCTTTTCCCGAGATATTCGCGTTTGAAAATTGGGAGCCAACTTTACGGTGGCTCCCACATTTTCGAATTTTCATAATTCAAATACGCCATCGTTTTGTGCCATAAAGTACGAATTTTGTGCTCATCCCCTTCCCGAGATATTTGCTTTTGAAAAGTGGGAGCCAACTTTACGGTGGCTCCCACATTTTCAAAATTCAAATATGCCATTGTTTTGTGCCGTAAAGCACGAATTTTGTGCTCATCCCTTTCCCAAGATATTCGCGTTTGAAAAGTGGGAGCCAACTTTACGATAGCTTCCACATTTTCGAATTTTCAAAATTCCAATATGCCATCGTTTTGTGCCACAAAGCACGAATTTTATGCTCATCCCCTTCCCGAGATATCCGCGTTTGAAGAGTAGGTCCGTAAAGTTGTCTCCCACACTTTTACATTTTCAAAGTTAAAATACGCCATCGTTTTGCGCTGTTTGATGCCGCAAAGCATGAATTTTGTGCTCATCCCCTTCCCGAGATATTCCCGTTTGACAAGTAGGTCCGTAAAGTTGGCCCCGTTAATCTCGTTAACGACTAAGCTTACGAGAATTTCTAGAGAGTACGAAAGTGTTTAGAAATGGAACATAAAAGAATTATTTTAGGAAAAATCTTAAAAATTTCTACCGGAAGTGTCACTTTTATTCTTAGCGCAAAACAGTTTTTCACTATTATCGCTGAAAATAGAAGGTTTTTCGTAGACTTCCTAAGTATAGAAAAGTGTTTAGAAATGACTTTTGAATACCTTTTGTCTAAAGACTTTTTCAAAATGTTGAAAAAACATTTGAAAAATTTTTCATAATTTACGTTCACGAAAATTTCTCAAGAGTACAAAAGTTTCATTCACACATCTGTAACTGTATCATGGACATCATAATGAAACAAAAGCATTATACGTGCATTAACGTATAGAAATATTTAAAACCTTTTTGTATATAGTACAAAAGTGTTTAAAAGTAGATTCTCAAAAAACTTTTCTAAAAAGTTTTTCAAAATTCCTACCGGATGTGCCACTTTTACTCTTATTGCAAAATATTTTTAACTATTATCGCTAAAAACAGGTTTTCATAAATTTATGAAGTAGGTATACAAAACTATTAAGAAATTAATTGGTAATAAGTATAAAGAAGCCGTGTGGTGACCACATCTCTTTTTATAATGAATGTCTCACATTGCAAACTTTAACTTTTTACGTATGGCATACGGACACTTTCACGAGAAAACAGTATGCAAGTAATTGCATGCAAAATTAGATTAGCCGCACTGATTTGTCGCTGGTTTATACTGAACAGAACTATAACAGATATATTAATACACAATTGAACGCTAGTACTTTACTGATTTTGCTAATTATCTGATATTAATTAAGAATATCACAGAAAAACTATAAATTAAAACATAAATAAAGGCGATCAAAAATTATTAACCCTAGGTAAGTTTGAAAATTGTTTCGGCTAATAATAAGAGTTCGTCCCTCAGCCCTTAATTATTTCATGTGCACAAATTTCGATGGGGGTATATGTTTTCGGACCATGTCAGAAATATATTGTCACAGTCAAACTCAATTGTTTGGCGATCTCTCAGCCCTTCATTTCATCTGTACAAACTTCTATGGCCCCTCACCGAAGTTTTTACACATGAAATAAAGGGCTGAGAGACAAAAACCCCAGCCCTCGATTCCGTTTTTATTTTTTTTCGGGTACCCACGTCGCCAGACAATCGAGTTTGACTGTAACAATATATTTTTAACATGACTCGAAAACATATACCCCCATCGAAGTTAATAAAATAATTAAGGCCTGAGGGACGAACTCTTATTATTAGCCGAAACAATTTTCAAACTTATTAAGGGTTAATAACACTGGACGACAACCAAAATATATCCAAAATAAAATCGACAAAATCTTACTATTTTTGGTGTGCTAAAATCGAATAAACTTTTAATATTAGTTCTAGTTTTAGAGATACGTGATTATATATTAACACTGTAACCGCATGTCTGCCTTGTACTAAAGAGCCTCTGTATACAAATAAATGACAAACGCCACTATCGCGAACATTATGGAATTGAAATATTGAAATTGAATATGGAGAAAATTCTCGAATATTCTCTAAAAATCTAGAAGCCGTATTTGGGCATATAAGCAGCTACAAAGCGGAGAGGTTAGTCAGTCGAAGTTAATGGGTTGGAATGTCTCTAAAGATCCATTTCCTACCCTCACACTAGGACTTTTTTCCTGGAAACTGCGGAGCTGTAAGTGATGACTGTGATGAGCAAGGCAAACACTTCCATCAGGATATAGCAACAATGGAGAAAAGGTACCAGGGAAACTGGAATGTTTCCATGCTTCCTGACTACTGTTGGACGTCCCAATATTAACAAAAACATGCACTATTAAAATATTTACAACAAATAAACTCAAATTTGTTGCCCAGTAGTGTAATTTTTGATCGCCTTTATTTATGTTTTAATTTATAGTTTTTCTGTGCTATTCTTAATTAATATCAGATAATTAGCACCTTATAATTTAAAGTACTAGCGTTCAATTGTTATTAAAATATCTGTTATAGTTCTGTTCAGTATAAACCAGCGACAAATCAGTGCGGCTAATCTAATTTTGCATGCAGTTACTTGATACGTTTCCGAGATAGCTTCACTTAAACGAATATTTGGCAAATAAATAATAGCAATATACGTATATTACTTATTTGACATTGTAAAACGATAATTTTTATTACTTGAAAAATATATGTATAAGTTGTAATTTCCTAATTCCTTTTGATGTCTTATGGTTATGTGTTTTGCAACTATTTACAAATAAATTTTTCTCCCAACTGTGAAAGAAATGGTTATAGAATTAAGAGCTTTTGAATATTATGTTCTGTATAATCACGTAATGGCAGTTTAGATATTGAGATATAATATACCAAATATTTTGAATTTAAAATATTACCTAAAAAAAAAGTTATTAAAAGTTAATGTGTGCAATGTGAGACATTCATTATAAAAAGAGATGTGGTCACCACACGGCTTCTTTATACTTATTACCAATTAATTTCTTAATAGTTTTGTATACCTACTTCATAAATTTATGAAAACCTATTTTTAGCGATAATAGTTAAAAGTATTTTGCAATAAGAGCAAAAGTGGCACTTCCGGTAGGAATTTTTAAGATTTTCCCTAACATACAAAACGATGGCGTATTTGAATTTTGAAAATGAAAAAGTGTGGGAGCCAACTTTGCGAACCTCTAAAAATGTCAACTCGTATTGAAATAGGATGAAAATTTAAGTTCCATAACGTAAGAATGAAGTTTAGTCTCAAAAATATAAAGTAAAACTCTTGCTCAAGCTTCCTGTCGAGGTTCTTTATGGATATATGCTTTCTTCTTTTCATTAGGGTCTTTTATTTAAAACTAATACTTGAAGTAGGAATTGCATAACTGAAAATTTGATAAGAATTGGTTGATTCTAGATCTTTAAAATACTGTCAATTCCTAGTAGATAATTGTAAAAATATAAACTTATTATTAATAAGTTCAAAGTAAAAAATTAATAAATAATACAATTTCATTAATATATATTTTTTTAATTGGGTGTTTTCCCATCATGTAACAGATAAATCAGAAGTACAATATTACATACAAACATTAGATGGTACAATATTCAGTGACTTTGGGCTTAATGTTCTTCTCTTTTAACTTTTACAGGTGAGTGCTATCTTTCTAGTTACTGTGTTACAATACCAATTGAATCATATGTTACAAATTTTCCTACACTTTATATAGTTATTGTACCGAATTATACAAAAAAATATATATTATAATGAAATAATAAAATTAAAGTAAAAAGGAGTTTTGCAACACAGTAAAATAATTAAAAAAATGTAAATTTATAAAGCTGAAGCACCCGAAATAATTTCAATCAATTCTCTAGTGATGACAGCCTGCCTAGTGCGGTTAAATGTTAAAGTCAGTTTATCTATCATTTCTCCAGCATTTTTACTTGCGTTGTCCATGGCAGTCATTCTGGAAGATTGTTCGCTGCAAGCTCCCTCCTTTAGAGCATAATATATCAAAGATGCCAGAGAAAATTCCAAATAACTCTGGATTACATCATTATCCAATGAATCGTAAATGGACAGCTTTGGTGCAGTCTACAAATTTACAGAATTTATTAAAAAAATTAATATACATTGTTACGGAAAAATTTGAAATTGTCAAACTATTGTTCATTTAGAATATATACAATATAATAACAAACTAACATTTCAAATACTTAATTGAATTTTCTTAGCATCTACTTACTTGTACAGCCCCTAAACTGAATACTGGCATTTGTTGAGTTGAGTAAGAAACGACAGATTTAAATCTATTGTAAACAATTTTGCCAGAAGTAAATTCATATCCAGAATTTAATATGGCATGTGTTAATTTGGAAGCATCCATGAATGTAGGAGGCACGCGGCCAACTTCATTCGCTACTAGTATAATATTTTTACCAAAAATACGTTGTAAGATTGCCCGGGACTTATCTCCAACACAAATAACTTTGGTATTGCTACCAGATTCTGCCAGTTCTGTACGAATTTGTCGAACAACATTAGTATGAACAGCTCCACAAAGACCTTAAAAAGATGTATGAAAAATGTATAATAATAAAATGTCATTCTGTAGAAAATACCCCTGTCAGATGTCATTGCAATCATAAGCTTTTGTGGAGCTTCTGCTGGTGGTTCAATTTCAGCCTTCTCATAAAATTGTTGTGCACCTACTCCGAGAGGTCTGGCTTGTTTCAATTCTCTTTCAGCACGTGAATACTTGGCAGCTGACACCATTTTCATAGATTGTGTAATTTTCTGGATATTTTTTACAGATTTTAAACGCATTGAAATGGCCTTTAAAGTGGCCATACCACGCTGTTGTTGAGTTTGCTGTACATTTTGTACTAAAACCGGGGCTAAATTTCCGAATCTGCCAAGCATTTTGAAGGCTGAAATACTGAAATGTTTATTAATATTCGGAATATAAGAACATGTTACATTAATACCTAAATATGGATTATGTAAGACTTCAAAAAAAAAGATTAATTATAAAAAAATTAAAGTAATTTTGCTAATATTAGTCATTTACTTACAATTAATAATAATATAAATATTATACAAGAATTAAATAATAAAATAATAAGAAAAATTACAGTAAATAGGACAACTACTAACCTTTTTTAACTACTGTCGATCGAAAAGCAGTGCCGGAGTAAATGGCCGAATTTATAGATATATGAAATTAGACCTTATGGAAAGTGTCAATAAAATTTATCAAGTAAAAGAAGAAAGAGAGGATTAAGTATATGAGAATTTATATAAAATGTCAAACTATTTCATTACAACAAGTAGATTATTAGCCCAACCTATAAAATTAATAAAGAGTGCGATATTTCTAAAAAGGCGGTGTAGTATTTGCAAAATTCATGAAACAAATTTCCATAACCTATCGAGAAAATTTATTCGGTGGGCGGGATGTTCAAAATACAGTACAGAAAGCTCGGATCTTAAAAAACATGTAAATGTGGGCACAATAGGACATGTGGATCATGGTAAAACAACTTTAACCGCAGCAATAACTAAGATATTAGAAAAAGACGGTTTAGCTTCTTATGTATCATATGACCAAATTGATAGAGCACCTGAAGAAAAAGCTAGAGGTAAAGAATAGTACTGCACATTGCATATATATTTAATTCTATATATGTATTTAAGGCATCACGATTAATGCTGCACATATTGGATACAGTACCAAAAAACGACATTACGCTCATACAGATTGTCCTGGACATGCAGACTATGTTAAAAACATGATATCTGGAGCATCTCAAATGGATGGGGCAATACTTGTGGTTGCTGCAGATGATGGCCAAATGCCACAAACTAGAGAACATTTGCTTTTGGCTAAGCAAGTAGGCATAACAAAGATTATAGTGTTCGTTAATAAAGCTGATTTAGTTGATCAGGAGGTAATTTTTGTAATATTTTGAAAGAGGAAAACCTATTTTTTGACTGTAAAATTAAAGGTATTGGACTTGGTAGAATTGGAAATACGAGAATTATTAACAGATTTTGGCTTTAATGGAGATGAAGCACCTATAATTAATGGCTCAGCATTATTAGCTTTAAAAGGAGATAGCACACAATTTGGAGTGCCTTCGGTACGAACACTTCTAGATGCCATCGACACATATATTCCTAATCCTGAAAGAGATGTAAAATCCCCATTTATGTTACCTATTGACAATATGTTTCTTGTACCAGGAAGGGGTACAGTAGTTGTTGGTACAATTAGTAAAGGCATTATTAAGAGAAATGTGGAAGCAGAACTATTAGGATTTGATACATCAATGAAAACTATAGTTACTGATATTCAAGTATTTAAAAAGAGTGTTCCTCAGGTTTGTAGAAAGATAAATAAATAGATTTAAAACAGATTCATTAATTAATCAAATTTTTTACCTAGTACGATCTCATTAACAAAATACCTACATTTGCCCAAGATTACATCATGATTAGATTTTATGAGAAAATACATTGTATTACAACTTTTGCAGTCATTAAGAGTTCTGTTGTAGGCTCAAGCTGGGGACAATGTTGGAGCTTTATTGAGAGGTATAAAACTAAAGCAAGTTGAGAGAGGAATGCTTATTTGTGCAGTAGGTAGTGAAAAATTAAGTAACCGTTTTAAAGCAACAGTTTATTTTTTATCCAGAAGTGAAGGTGGAAGATCAAAACCTATTTTGAGCAAATACATTCAACAATTGTTTAGTAAAACGTGGAATGTAACATGCAGAATAGATTTAGGTAAGTAAATAATCTAATGGTGTCAAATCCCATAATCCAGCTGTATTTTTTTCTTCAGAAGAAAGTAAGGCAATGATAATGCCTGGTGAACATGGTGAAGTTTATATAACGTTACAATGGAAAATGGTTATGGCATCAGGCCAGCCATTTACCATACGTGAAAACAAATTAACAGTAGGAACTGGTATTGTTACAGAAACTCTAGAATCAATACATATTCCTAATACATTGGGTAAACTTGCTATTTAATTGAATTAGTTACATATTTTTATTTTAACAATAAAACTTTTTGTTTAGATACATGTGTTTTGCTGCTTACCTATATCCAATAAAAAAACTGTTTTTCATAACCTTTTGACCATTGTAAATATAACCTTATATTACTGGCAAAGTAATTTTAGCTGTCAAATAAATAGCATTTTTTTTCTAATTAAAATTTTTCTTTGTTTCTATTTGTCTAAAACAAATTAGGTACTGTCAAAATTTGAAGTTTTAAAATTTACATGTTTTCCCTGATTATTGCATAATGAATAATCTGGAAGGTATAGTAAAAATAGCTGTTTGTGCTGTTATTATTTTAACATGCATAAAAATCATTGTCCGATGATTAAATTATTACGTAGATCAACAATCTTCGCCTTGTTCGTACTCCTAATACGTCAATTCCACGACTCTACATTATAATCTATGACTCTATATCTGCGCATCTAGGAATATTAATCTGATGCTTGTATTTCTGTTATTGCCCCTCATCAGTGATGGATTGAAGAAAATTAATTACTTCTGGTACTAACTGGTTTAGAAAATAATTAAACATATAGAATTCTTAATCCGATTAGTATGCGTCTTTAATTTACATGTAATCAATTAATATTTAAACTAAATAAAAGCTTTAAACAGTGATAATTTGGAAATATTTTGTGGCTCGTACTGTATACACATTTCCTTTTCAAAACATAACCCATAACCTGTACGTGTTATCAATAACTTTAGATGTGAACAATTAAAAGTATGAATGAAGCAGGTAAATTGTATTAAAGGAAAGCCTTGAAGATGATGCAACAGTATTTAAAAGAGCTCGAACAGGTAATCAAATTTAGATATAAAAGAAAATGGATTAGTTAATAATTATTGCAGGAGCCCTTTGATGCAGAAGAGTTTGTTGAAAGATTAGCCTGGAGAACAATTGCTGAGACAAAAGATGGGGGTAAAGAAGAATTTAATCCAATATTATTACACGATTCATTTGTTCAAGCTATTAAGTATGTAAATATGTTACTAATAGTTATTTAACTGTATTAGGTATTCTGTCAATATAATATTACAGGGACTTGACTTTGTTGCAAGAAAGACAGCAAAAGAAATGTGAAAGATTAGAAGCACGAGTACAGGATGATGAAGCTCTCTTTCGTAAAGAGATTCATGTTTTGCAGGATAGTAATAAGGTGCAGTGTATATAAGAAAAAATATTTGATCGTAAACATATGTATTGTTGTAGACAAAAAAAATAATAGAATAAGTCAATTTGTGTGATTATGCCTGTTGTTAAAACTCACTTTGTTATTCTAAGAATTTGGTACACAGGCTGACATATAAAACCCGTACACTAGCATATTATCAATGTAAGTCAGGCTTATCAATTTGATTTAAGTTATGAGTATTACCAATGTATGTAGAACCTAT
This sequence comes from Melolontha melolontha, assembly GCA_935421215.2. Classification (NCBI taxonomy): domain Eukaryota; kingdom Metazoa; phylum Arthropoda; class Insecta; order Coleoptera; family Scarabaeidae; genus Melolontha; species Melolontha melolontha. Next base: position 48,292,180 of record OW285236.1, read on the forward strand.
GAAATCTATAAGTGACAGTATGAATATATTTGGTCCGTTTACATAACTAACTCTGATTTTATGCTCATAAGAGTTGTGTGGGTTTTATATGTCGTGCAGTGTACTTATGTCAGTAGAGTAGTAAATGTCAATTAATTTTTAAATTCAGATTTAAATTGTTAAAATTTAGTAAAACTGATTTTTTTTTGTCTAGGACAGTACGTTGTGAAATTAAAAAAATAATTGAAAAATAATGGCATGTTTGTAAAAAACAATACAAAAGTATTGAATGAAGCTATTGTACTTATGAAAAATATTATTTTAATGTGATTGCTTCTGGGATTCTGGGTTCCCCTTTCGTTCACTGTTGCAAAGGACATCTTCAAGACTGCTACATACTATTGTTGCTGTATTCGGCCAAGAAGGAAGCAGTGTCAAGGGCGCTGTCTAGCCCGGAATCCTAGACGCAATCATTGACAACGATCGCAGAAACCTACAAACCAAATTATTTTAACAGACCGCAATAGACACATTTCAAGATTTAGATGGGAAAATTAATATTGTTGCTGCTAAAGTATTGCATCTAGGTGACCAGTTGGATAGCATTAACGGTCCAAGGTCAAGAGCTGTAGAAGCCCAAAGATTGATGACCCATTTGAATGAATTCCTGGCACCCAGGTCATTTTCATCATCATCTTCACTATTTGCTGATTCCAGTAGGGTATGTAAATTTATTAGTATCGACTTAGAGTACATCTAGGAAAATATGCAGTTTACACCTAATAGTTATACAGTATTGGTAATTTGTATACAGGGTGTAAATAAAATATTCCGACGTACGCTAATATATAATAGATATGTAAGACAGCAATTCAAATCTATAAAAAATGTTATTCTATCGAAACTTTAATTTTTGCGGAAATTTAGGAACACAATCTTTCAAATACGGTCCTGTATTCAGATTGAATCTAAATAAATAGAAATTATATGTTGTCGATTCAACCAAAAATAGGCCTTGTTCAAGTTCACCAAAAAATCCCCTTCTCATTTCGGTAATGCAATAATGTCTTTGTGTGAAAACTTTTATGGACATGTATTCATTCATAAATTTTCTTATGTACCACAGCTGTTGTGTTGTTATTTATAAGTACGTCAATGGCCTGACATTTGTAATATCTCGAAAAAAAATACAATATCGAGTTTATTTAAAATTTTTAAACGGTATAAGAGTTTTGTGGTGATATGGAATTTGTAATTTAGTTTTCTTAATATTAAATTCACGTCTAGAATTACATTTGTAATTTTAATTGAATGTTCATATTTTTTTTCTGTGTTCTATTTGACTCTTTTCTTAATGACAATTTCTTTGCCCTAAAAAGGGTAGATTTGTGTAAAACAGGTGGAATGCTTAAAGGATATGTTCAATGTGCTACCATTTGCGTAAATACAAGCTTCTAACCGATCGGTAAACATTCGAAGTACTCAATTTAACACGGCCAAAATACCTTGCCGAAGATTGTTTTTCACAGACACGGCTTTCATAACATGAATGCAATGTACCGCGATCTCATTCTGTACACGGTTTGTAAAATTAAATAAATTAATGGACGGACATCTTCAATTCGGAAATCGCCCTTCATAAATACGTCTAGTAGTTCTAACATTTTCAACTGTTTCATTGTATAGTAAGACGATATCCGTTAATTCGTGATTTAAATAAGCCGTACTTAACGGAAATTGATAGTAGACTGACTTTTGACTTACAGTATACATTGTCCCATCTACTACTCCCACCATTACACTTCACTAGCGCTGCAGTTATAAAGGAATACTAAATTAACCTGAGTCACGCCCATTTATTAAATTTTTTTTTTCTTTGATAGAGTTTTCGTTAGTAGTGTGCAAAATAGATACTTTTATGTATCGAATAAATACCAATACTTTACACTTTAATATTCGATACTTTGTATCGGATACTTGTATCCGATACTTTTCTGTCAACTCAAGTCGATAACTATACTTATATTTCATCTTTGATACTTTAGTACTTTGGTATACATTTAATACGATACCGTTGAGGATCGGTTATATACTTCTATGCAAATTAAATAATTGTAGCAAATAAATACTTACTATGCGATGTTGCGGGAAATTAAACTATTGTTGAATAACTAATAAAAATATTTATTCATGAAATATAGTAAATACGAAAATTCTTTCAATGGAGACTGTGGTTAAATAATAATTTAAAAAGGTATATAACCCCTTACCACAATTATTAGTCGTATCCTAAATACGTATTTCGACAACTAAGTTGTCATCATCAGTAGGTAAAAACTACTAATTAAAGTCACACGGGGCACAATAAAGTAAGATAAACGCTTCCGCACAACTACTATACACTGCAACCCTGTAAAGACTCCAGTCTTTACAGGGTTGCAGTGTATAGTAGTTGTGCGGAAGCGTTTATCTTACCCTGTAAAGACTGGAGTCTTTACAGGGTTGCAGTGTATAGTAGTTGTGCGGAAGCGTTTATCTTACTTTATTGTGCCCCGTGTGACTTTAATTAGTAGTTTTTACCTACTGATGATGACAACTTAGTTGTCGAAATACGTATTTAGGATACGACTAATAATTGTGGTAAGGGGTTATATACCTTTTTAAATAGTAAATACGGTAATGAATATGAAAGAAAAATATTTAAATGTAAATGTTTGTCAATAGGAAATAAATAAATAGGAAAAACTAAATATATTACATACAAATATACTAAAAAAAACTACTTATATATAATATTACATATTTGCATTTAAAAACACTAATTTTTGAACATGTTGTGTTTTGAGTCTATTTCTCCGGTCAGATATAATTTGACCACTTTTAGAAAACACACGTTCACTTGGAACAGATGTTGCCACAATTCCCAGGTACTTTTTAGCTAATTCTGATAATCGAGCAGGCGCGGCTCGTGATGACGTATTTTGGTTTGCAGTATAGTAAATTAAGAAAGATAATTTTAATAAGTATACTTCATAATTTTAATAGGTATGCTTCAAATCAATGCCATAAACTAGACGTTATAATTTTTATTATGTATGTACATATGTGCAATATCTACATATACTTAGTGTTCAAAACAATAAATCAAAATATCTTTGCTTTATTATATACGTATGTATATGTACACATAATTATTTATGTGTATATATCATTTCGAACTCTATAATTCATCCATACATTGAAATAGAGCCACGCTTTTGACATGAGTATCGAACCACTTGAATAGTAAAAATATTATGACTTTATTCATATATCTATACTTTGTAAATAGTCAATTGATATACTATTTATTTTAAAAAAGAACGTGACTAAAAAATAAATTATATCCAATTGTACACAAACATAGATCTACATAAACATATCGTATACATATATGTATACCATATGCATCAACGAGTATATGTATCAAAAGTATTGCAAAAGAAAAATACAAATACATCTATACATATCTATAATACTTAACCGTTGAGTACATATTAATAGTATCCGATACTTTTCATTGTCGGTATACGATACATTTGCTCCCTCTAGGTATTCGATACAAAAGTATCGAATACATACTTTTTGCACACCACTAGTTTTCGTGCATTAGAATTTTATGCTTAATATTATTACAGCTGTTACATATTCAAGTACACTGAATATTTCGTTTACACCGTGTATATGCATCTGATTTTTGCATCCTCATTTACTTTGTTTATAATCAACTTAAATACAGAATAAACGTGAAAAATACAAACACTTTTACCACAGTACTGCCTTGAAACATATATGGTAAATATATTCACAACTAAGTAGTTGCGGACAATTTGATCAGCGTTTACAGCGGATTTAAATAGCTTAAACCTTTCAGTTGTTAGAATTATGCTTTAAAGAAGTTAGATACTTCAGTTGCTTTCCAAGTTCATTCCTGTTACTTAAACTGCATCGGCAATAAACACCTAGTAAATATACGTAGTCCTGTCATCATTTCTACCCCTAACTTTAATGCGTCACTGAAATGTTCGCAAGTATCGACAAGTTGTTTTATGACATAGTTATAAGTTATGGTCTATTTTTAAACTAAGAGGAGTAAATGGAAAAGCCACATTTACGCTGTAAAAGTTACCAAATCAATGACATTCTGAATGTTTTTTTAAATTTTCGTATTTTATTAGTTTTTCTTTATTCATTGAGCTCAAAGGCAACATTTAATTTAGCGTTATTTCCCGCTTAATTTTGAATATAAACTCTACATCAATAAAGTCACAACGTAATTAAACATTTATTAAAAATTATTTAGATTAAACACAAAAATAACATAAATAAAGGATTTAAAGAAATCAAAGGCTCCGTTAACTACTTGTTACTTGCAAAAATTAAACAAAATAATCTATTCTAAATCTGAACTGTCTGAGAAAGTATCACTGTCACTATCAGCACCAATAGAAATAATAAACGGTTCGATTAGATCATCTACGATGCCATCTAGTGTGGCCATTTTTATTTCTTCCTTAATTATATGCTCAACACAACTTTTCCAATTAACATTTTGAATATTTTCGATAGCTTGCAATAACAGCCCCCTCACTTCTGTCAATTTAAATGTGATGTTCTTCGTACTTGAAGTTAATTTGCTTCATAAATTTGTACAATGACGAACGGGACATTTGTGGTAAATCTGGACGTTTCTTTATTTCCATCAAAATTTTGTCCAACGTAGGTAATTCGTTTTTATAAAAGAAAGCATGCACTATTTGCCGCACAGACTGTTTAATTATTTCATCGTATGCAGCAACATTACCAGGTCGTCCTCCATAGTGTTTAGATGCAGTAACTGTACCAGTCTCATTATACTCTTTTATGGTGCGATATACTGTCGATTGTGCAACGCCTAAAAGCAGAACATTATCAAATTGGTTACATTATTCAATCGATGAAAACTTACCCACGGTGTTACTAATTTTAGAAACAATAACAGTTTTTTTAAGATTCGGTTTATCAGTTCGCAGCTGTTTATACATATTTAAAACACATTGCTTTTCAGCAACAGAGAAATGTAGTATCCAAAACAGTATCCATATTTATATGAATATTGAATAATTATCGATAACTACAGAAGGGTATCTTAAAGGTTTCGCAAATTCTAAAAAGAACGGATTTATTTACGTTAATACAACAATACAACTGAATAGAACAACGGGAACACAACAGAAAACGAAATTTGACAAGCGTTTGACATCGATAGGTCAACACGCAATTTTTGCATAACGTAATCCTACCTCTGAAGCAACCAATCACGCATAGTAATTTTGGCGCGATTAATTTAAAACGCTCCTCTTAGTTTAAAAATAGACCATAGTATCTATACTGCGAAAAAAAATCAGTTCGTTTCAATCCATTTGAGCAGTAAATATGGAGTGGGATAAATAAGAAAACCGTATCGACGTTATTGCTTTGCACAAATGTAATAAATCTACAACGGCGATTTTCAACTTATTAAAGCCGTTAAAAATTAATTTATCGGGCAATGAAACGATACATTGGGATCTCCTCTGTCGATGACAAAGCAAACAGTGGTCAGCTACGCGAAACTAATACGCCAGCAGTCGTAAAAGCAGTTGCTGCAAGAATTCGCAGGAATCCGCTCCGAAACCAGAAAATTATAGCTTGCGAGATGAAAATACATCCTAGAATAATGTCTCGCATTATTAAACAAGACTTAGGTCTTAACTTATCGGAGAACCACGGGACAGCGATTTTACGGCAATTCTACATAACATCAGGGATTCGAGATCAAAAACGTTAGTTCAGCGATACGCAAACAGAATGCATAGGTAAATCCTCTTTACTAATAAAAAGATTTTCACTGTTGTACAGAAATATAATCGGCAAAATGATTGAGTGCATGCTCGCAGTTCCCGAAAAGCTGGAGCAAAAATGCGAAAAGTAGAAAGAGGGTTTTATCCTGCTTCGGTGATGGTTTGGTGGAGAGTGGCGAATGACGGTCTCACTCAACTGCATTTCTGCAAGCAAGGAGTCAAAAGACGTGCAGCGAACTACCAAATTGATATTTCGGAAAAGGTAGTAAAGCCACTGAATGACATCTTATTCGCAGAAATCACTGGGTCTTCTAGCAAGATTCCGCACCGGCCCACAGGGCAAGATCCATGCAGGGTTGGTTAGGGGCAAATTTGGCAGAATTCATCGCTGCGTGAGGAAGTCTGGATCTCAATCCGTTGGACTACCGTCTGTGAAATGTTTTAAAAGAGAAGCCCTGCTCCAAACCTCACCGGAATGTCGAGACACTAAAAGCAGATTTGGTAAAAGCAGCGGCTTCAGTACGTCTAGAAGTGATGCATGCGGCGTTTGATGAGTAGCCGGACTGTTTGAAGCAGTGCGTGAAAGCAAAGGGGGGATATTTTAAATATCTTTTATATTTTTAAATTCTCTGTAAAGTAGGTAACAAATAGCAATAATTTGATTTCTCTTTGTTTTATTTTTCTTTAATTCACATACGTTTATACAAGGAAAGAATTTATGGCAGGACTAAGTAAATATTAATCAATTTTATTTATTATTATATTATTGATTTGCCTAATATACAATGCATTGATTAAAATTCTAAAATGTCAGTGTATCAGAGAAAAGAGAAACTATTTTAGAATGGTTTGGGGACTGTTGAGCAGGACAACATGGAATGCTAGTAGAAATACAATAGAGCGTATTGGCACACCCGGAATAGTTTGAAATGTATGCCTGAAAAGCAATATATAATTAGTAAAATATTTCTTTACAGTCCAAGGCCAAATTTAAGGCATAAGAATAACTTAAAATGACTAACGTGTGTAGTATTACAGCGCGTATTTATGGGTGTTAGAAAAAGATAAAGTATAATTTGCGGTTCGCATTTTGAACAGTACGAACTGCAAAGAAATACTTTATCAACTGTTACTATAAACTAATTAAGCATGTCGGTGTGCATTTTCGATGTTTACATACAATATGTACAAAACAGTTTGTTTAGAAACTTAAATAGTGTGCATTCAACTAAGCCAAGCCAATTTTAAGTTGTGTCTCATTTTATCTAGTACACTTAATAACAAATAAATCTTCATATACAGACTGTCCAGTAAAAAACGCCAACATTCATAATTCCGTTATTTATTGTCCGGTTTTATTTAAACAAAAAGTAAATTTAATAGCATCAAAAACACTATAAGATAGCAGTGTTTTATTTGTTTTCAATTGTTTTCATTAATGTCAAACGACAGTCAACTTTTTTATTTTAAATGGCAACATATATATTTTTGGCTATATTCGGATTGGGTTTTTTTTTCTGAATTCAACGATGTATAACATGTTTATTTTTGATAAACGTTTATTGCAAAAAAAAAACTTTATAAATTTCATCTTTGTCTTCCATTATTTATAAATATTCGAATGTGTCATGAAACATTGGAAATGTAAGTATTATAAATATTATTATAAGAAACAAAACACTTTACAATAAATGTTGAAATTGCCCGCCACCTTGTTCAACACATATCGCACATCTCCTAATTACTCCAAAGGTCGCATTTAAAAGACAAGCGGCAGGTACTTCTTGACAAGTGTTAATAATTCTTTGTCTTAAAATGTCAACATTTTCTGGAGTTGTTAAATAAACTCGATCTTGTAGATAAGCCCACAACCAAAAATCGAGGGGCGTAAGATCCGGTGAACGCGCAGGCCACTCGATAGGACCGGATGTTCCTATCCACCTATTTCCAAATTGGGTGTTCAACAAATCAGTATTTACTCTGGCGTTGTGCGCGGGAGCCCCATCTTGTTGAAAAAATATTCTATTTAAATTTGCCAAAGGTAATTCATCTAAAAAGTTTTGGAGATTTTCGTGTAATAAAGTGTAGTATTTTTCTTGATTTAAGCAACCATCTATGAAAAATGGCCCAATTAATTGATCACCTAAAATGCCACACCAAACATTTACGTTGAAACGTCTTTGAAAATTATTTTCAATTACAAATCTCGGATTGTCGGCACTCCACTGTCGATGTATGTTTCTATTAAAAATACCGTTGTTGCTAAAAGTGCATTCATCAGACCAAATTATCCTTTTGTAAAAATTCGGGCCTTGTTCTAATGCATTTAAATAAAAACGACAAAACTGGATTCTTCGGCCAGGATCATTTTGTTCTAATGCATGAACTTTTCGAGCTATGTACGGTTTAAGTTTGTGTTTTCTTAAAATACCATGAACTGTAGTTTTTGATACCCCAATATTATGTGCAATTTCGCGAATCGAAGTTCGTGAATTTTTCTGTACTGCAAGAAGAACATCTAATTCCTTATCTTCGGAGAATTTCCGTTTTTGTGTTTTTGGTTTGGTAAATGATCCATAATTTCTTAAATTCTTTTCAATTCTCTGAAATATTTTCGAACCTGGAACTTCTCTGTCCGGAAAACGAGCACTGTACCGACGAACTGCTTGAAGGCGATTTTTATTACATTCAAAGAACACTTGTAACATGTCCGTTAATTCATTGTTATTCATTTTTAACGAAAATACGCTTTTTGTTGCGGCAAAACGTTCAAACAGGATAATACAGAAAACTTAATAAAGTCAAACTGACACTTAAGGCACATTGACATAATGCTAGTGGACTGGGCCAAGTCTACTATAATGAAAGATGAAATTTCTAAAGTTTTTTTTTTATTTTTTATTATTAGGAGATGTGCGATATGTGTTAAACAAGGTGGCGGGCAATTTCAACATTTATTGTAAAGTGTTTTGTTTCTTATAATAATATTTATAATACTTACATTTCAAATGTTTCATGACACATTCGAATATTTATAAATAATGGAAGACAAAGATGAAATTTATAAAGTTTTTTTTTTGCAATAAACGTTTATCAAAAATAAACATGTTATACATCGTTGAATTCAGAAAAAAAAATACAATCCGAATATAGCCAAAAATATATATGTTGCCATTTAAAATAAAAAACTTGACTGTCGTTTGACATTAATGAAAACAATTGAAAACAAATAAAACACTGCTATCTTATAGTGTTTTTGATGCTATTAAATTTACTTTTTGTTTAAATAAAACCGGACAATAAATAACGGAATTATGAATGTTGGCGTTTTTTACGGGACAGTCTGTATGTACCATATGAGCAAAAATTATTTAGATAAGGGATGGCCATGGTTGGGAGGATCACTGTCTTTGATAGAATCAGCTTGTTATTGCTAGTTAAATGTCAGTTTTGATTTGTTGCTAGCTAATCAGCTAACAGCAAGTTATTTAAGTACGGGCTTATTTTCAATTTATTACATTAGATGTTGAAAATGGTCACCATTCTCATGCAAACATAAATTTACACGCCTTTTCATGTTTTCAAATGCGTTTCGAGTCATTTCGGGTCTGATATTAGCACATTCTTCAACTATTCGGTTTCGCAACTTAGGTATTGTGTGAACTGGTACCTTAAAAATTATGTTTTTCAAATGTGGAAAAACGAAGTAATCTAAGATAGTCAAATCTGGTGATCTAGGCGGGAATTCAAGTTCACAACGTAAACTGACCAAACGATCATAAAAAATTCTTATAAATAAGCGATAGATTGCGGAGTCGTGTGAGAAGTGGCACCATTATGTTGGAAATATCTCTGTTGTAGATTGTCTTCGTGAAATTGGTTTATGAAGGGATATAAGATGTTGTCTCGGTACCTTTGGGCATTAATGGTTCCTTCAAAGAATAGGGGTATTAATCGTCTGCGAGAAACACCAATCGATACCCCCAACTTTCTGGAAATGCAACGGAGACTCACGAAATATGTAAGGGTTTTCAGCACTCCACAACCTCATGGTTTATGAATTGATATACCCTGACAAATGAAACCATGCCTCATCTGTAAGGAATGTCAAATCCAAGAATTGTTGTGCAATAAACGTTGGGTGAACCATTGGCAATATAACACACGCCTGTTATGATCAGACGGTAGCAATTCATGAAAAGCCTGCATCTTGTAAGGAAATAAACCAATGTACCTCCTTAAAATTGTTCTGTATGTACCATAAGATACGGGAATTTGCTGTGTGAGTCTTCGCAAAGATGTTGTTGGTGTTTCAAAAATAATCTCTCGAACATTTTCAATAGTCTTCGCTGTACGGACCTGTTGGCTTGCTACCACCGTCCTTATGTATTACGCTTCCTATTTCTTTGAACAATCGCACACAATTCTGGACAACATTGAAAAAGTCAGCTTCTAAGAACACATGATCAGGAAACTGTTGTCGGAATTCAACCAGGCAAGCTCGACTACTGTATATTCATTCCACATTTTCAAGATTTCCATTATGAAAATAAGATTCAATGATGAATCGCTTATCTAATTGCGAGAATACCATGTCGAATAAAACTTCGAATCGAAACGGACATTTAATTCATGTCGAATAAAACTTCAAATTGAAATCAACATTTAATTCAAGTCAAACAAAAATTCAGATCAAAGAAAAATTCAAATCGAAACTGACATCCAACCAACATGTAGAACTAACAACAGGCTGAACCTATCAAAAGGATTTTTTCACGACGTAACTTCTGTTAACAGCTGTTATAAACTAATAATCTTGCTGTTATTAAGTTATTTTTTTTTAAATTTCGGATTTCCTTTGTAACTTTAACCCCACCACAATATTATTTAAAGAATGACAGAAATCGGGAAAAAGGTATTATGTTATAAATTTGTTTGGTTATGGTCACAGAGCACCATATTTATACAAAAAGGTTAAGTATATCAATACGTTATGCACGCATTAGGCATTTGTTACAAATGAAACAGACATGCAATTTACATATCTGTATTGTCCATGTGTACAGTTACAGATATGTATATTGCATGTCTGTTTCATTTGCACCATATTTATGATAAAAGTAAAAATGAGAATCTAACCTCTGCCAAGTTAATCACAAGAAATTTCAATTTTTTTTTGCTAAACCACATACGTATATGCAGAATGGAAAATAATTTAATGTGTTTTCTTTTAAATGATTTTGCTGATAATGATTGATTCCTCATAAAGATAATGCAGTACGTTAATCAAGGAAGAACTGGGTGACATGTCCTATTACATTTGCTAAAATCCCAAAATATTTGACATGAAATTGACTATCATTTGTGGATAACGTCCAACAATGAACAAATATTTTTTCAACTTTACAGAATGAAGAAGTACACATTTAGAAAACTTTTGGAAGTCTTAACAGTTAATGATAAATATAAGATTAACCATTAAACCGCACTAAACACAAAAACGAAAATATAACCTAAAATCATCAAATGTGTAACAGGTCAATATAACCGCCTTTTTAAAAAGGTTACAAGGGTTATAACAGGTGACGGAATGATGACGTATTACAATGTGCCACTTCCATATTCCCCTACATTACCTACAATGAAAAGCCTAAAGACAGTGATCCTCCCTACCATGGCCACCACTTATCTAAACAATTTTTACTCATATGGTATCTATGTAGTAAACAAATTTCATGTTACAGCTTTAATTTAATCAAATTTGTTTTCTTATTTTATGTATTATTATTGGAAATTATAGATATTATAGATATAGATATTATAGATAGACGAGGCCGCCGATATAATATTTAAATTGCAAGTCATTGCGCAAGATCTGCCATCGCCACGGTAAATTTAATTAGGTAAATATCTTCTAATTCCTACAGCGGCTTTATTTTCAGTTTTGATAGCGTTATCACCAGAATTAAAGGTCAATATGATGAAGTGGAGAGAGCTCTTATAGAGGAATTCTGCAGTGCCCAAAGAAAAAATGACATGAAGAGAATGAAAAAAATAGCAAATGTATTATCTCAGTTTAGAAGTTACTCGCAGTGCATAGACGCTTTTATTGAACAGAGTCAGGCGGTAATCATTCAATATATTCACTTATTTTACATAATTTGAGTATTAATTTATTTTTAGGGTTGTCTTCTAAATAAAGATGTTTTTGGTCATTTGCTTGCTCTGTGTAAACATAACTACCAAGTAATTAAAGAAGTTTTTAACCATCCGGAACAAGTAATGGCTAAATTTATTCTAAATATGTACCATTTGCAGTTACAGAAATATGTAGAAGAAAAGTTATCGCTTAAACTAGACACGTACAACTATCTGAAAATAATGTATGATTTATATTCAAAGTGAGTATTGATTACGTGCATGGGGAGTTTTTTTTGTATTATCTACTTTGCTATGAAAGAAACGAGTTACATTATTAACACTAACACACTTATTCTAACGTATTTTTAACAACGCTATGCCTTCGAAAGAAAATTCTTTTGATAATTCCGCAAAATACGAAAATACAGCATTTTCCGCGTCGTCATTATATTAAAATCGACGGCCTCTCAAGTGCTTTTTGAGTTTTGGAGAAGAGATAATAGCCACACCCTCATCGAACTTACCTTGCGTTGGTGGGAAGATCTCAAATTGACAAAACAGCCAGCCAGTGCCAACGGCGCAAAGCTCAGTCAGATTGCCGTGCGGTTTATGTTGACAACATTGAGAAGTTGGTACTACACCGTCATGTTGACGTTTATATTTGGGTTATATTGGAATATTTTCTATATTTTATTACAATCAGATAAGTCAGCTATTACTGTTATTGTTGTGCAAAATATTACAGCTAATAACAATAAAATCATAAAATCTAAACAAAACTAGATATATATTGTAGATTTAAGAACACAGATGACGGTTCGGAAACAAAATATAAACAAGAAGCAACAGGGTAACAAATAGTAGAAAAGTAAAATACACTAGTCTGATGTAAAATTCAATGAGCTGAGGGCGTCTTGAAATTATTTCACTGTAAGATTAATATTGTCTTTTTTTATATAGAGTTAGAGACCTTATATGTCAATCGGCCTTTGTAGTATCATTTTTTTGGTGCACAATACCTTTATTATGAATAATGTTTTGTTGATCGCTTGTGTTATTATTTACTGTTGGCCTAGTAATAAATACTATTATTATTAATAAATATTCTCTTTAGAATTATGACCTACAAGTAATGGAGTTCTTGGCAATTCACTTAGCAGAAATGATTACTTTCATTAATAGGCAGATAATTGTTAGAAATAACCAAAGTAGCTTCAGGCGTCATCACAAGTTAAATCATCAATCTCTCTAATCCAGGTCTATTGCATCCAACCTTTATGTTGTTGGATTACAAAAGTGCGCCAAGTCTTTAGAAAGTAACCATAACCCTTTTGTTTTCCAATATATACCGCAGCTTACTTAAATGGTTACTCTTTTACATAAAAATTTAATTTTCTGATTTTCTATCTTAACTGATTGGCAAAGAGGGTGCATGTTGAAAGTCCATTTAAATGTAGATTAATACACCTACCTGTATTAAACACAGTAACACAAAAATGTTAAAAAATATCTATATGTACACATGGATATACACAAGGCATACTTATTTCGCACTGGTGTGACTTCTACGTACAGACACGTGTTTCAAACTCATTCCAGTTCTCGTCAGTGTACGAGGAGAAGAAGCACACCAAATGCATGCGTTGCTGCAAATATAAGCACAATCTTGTGAAAATAGCTTGCGTTGTATACAAGGTGCCCAGTATCGTTATGTTCATATTTTAGGAGGGTAAAGTAGACTTCATTTCAAGTAACAAAAACGCAAAACTTATATATCCATTTTTATTTGTTTCAAAGTTACAGATCTATTAATGTGATTGTCGGATCATGAAAAATGTAATCCCAAAGTCAATAAAAACTGATTTTATATTTTCGAAATGTCCACCTCCTTGTTGAATGCAGGCTTGTGCCCGTAAGCCAACAGAAGAAGTACTTATCCGAATTTCATACTTGTTTTGTCGGATTTGCTCGGCAGCCAGGTGAATACGATCCAACAACTCTTCTCTTGTGTTCGAAACTTGCGCGTAGACTAAATTTTTCATGTACCCCCATAAATAAAAGTCAAGGGGATTAAGATCGGGTGATCTGGGTGGCCATGCAACAGGACCACCTCGACCAATGCATCTTGGATAATTGACGTTAACCCTATTTCGGACAGCAATTCCGAAATGTGGTGGTGCTCCATCCATGTGAAACCACATGTTTCGTCGAAAATTCAGTAGAACATCCTCTAAAAGACCTGGCAGTTCGTCAATAAGAAATTGAAGGTAACTGTCCCCGCATTTAACTTCCCAGGAAGAACGACAGGACCAATCAACAAGTCATCGATTAGGGCCGCCCAAACGTTAATAGAAAATTCATGTTGAAATTTAGATGGGCGTATAGCTTTGGGATTTTCTGATGACCACCTGTGCAGGTTCTTCAGATTTGTAACACCACTTCTCGTGAACGTAGATTCATCTGTCCAGGGACTGTTCTGCAGAAATTAAAATGAAGCCGTGACTGTCTTAACATCCAGGTAGAATAAACTAGACGAGCATAGTGGTCTGCTTCAAGCAAACCGTGTCCCCTGCGATAGTGAAATGGATATAAGCCCTCACGTTTTAAAATTCGCCAAACTGTCGTTCGTGGCACTCCTAGTTGTCTAGCGATTCGACGTACACTGAGAGTTGGATCCCTTGTAACAATAGCTACTGCTTCTTCCTCTAAGCTGCTGGCAAATTTACTCCTCGGCCGAAAAGATAATCACGTAGTCCGCATTACTGAAATTGTCTGTGTACTTCCAGAAACGTTCTGTAATGAGGAATGCGCCTATCGGGAAACCGATGTCAGTATTCAATAACTGCTTGAGGTGCACTACCGTTACAGTAGCGATACATAAAATGCTTGTCCGCATACTCTTGAGAAGAAAATCGGGAAGGCATTTTGAATAAAGAAAACTTGTCCACTCACTAATAAGCTGTTGTAGGAACTGAAACGTAATGTAATCCTTTATTAAAAAATGCAACGTTAACAGTCATCTGAACATTTGTTTATTGTATGATATTCATGGTGCAGCACTTACGAAATAAGTAAGAACCTTCTTTATCATAAATCAATTTCCAGTACTCTTTTTTGTAAATCTCCAGGAAATTACTGTATGTACTACGACATGTGTTTATTTATTTTAGGATAACATTTTATTATGCGACGTTAACAATCGCAGGCCTGTTATTGAATCGTATAACTTTTTTAAATAAAATCAGTTTTTGTATTGACTTTAGGATTACATTTTTTTCAAGATCTGACAATCACATTCATAGATCTGTAACGTTGAAACAAATAAAAATGGATATACAAGTTTTGCGTTTTTGTTACTTGAAATGAAGTCTACTTTACACTCTTAAAATTTGAACATAACGATACGGGACACTTGTGTATCCATGCGTACATATACAGATACGCTTTTAACATTTTTGTATTACTGTATTTTACACTTGATGTTAGTTAAAAATCGATATGCTATCTTTTATATGGTATACTAACTGTTTGGCGAAACAATTGTAGGAAATTAAAAATATTTGGAACTTTAAAACCAGTGCAAATTTATTGCATTTTTGCGAAGTAATGTAATTGTAAATATGCTTTCTACACTTTACGACGCTATTTTATTCGAATTTTTTCATAGAAAAAAGTAAAGTGTAAAGTGTAGAAAGTATATTTACAATTACATTACTTCACGAAAATGCAATAAATTTCGACAACTGGCGTACTACGGGCAAGATATATATCATCTGTTTCCTTGATGTGACTCAAGGCTTTCCCACAAAGATTTGAAATCACGGCCTTTTATAGCTTAGTGGTTAGAGCGATGGTCCGGCAAGCCAGGGGACGTGGGTTCGAATCCTACTTAAGGACTAATTTTTTTTCTATAAAAAAATTCGAATAAAATAGCGTCGTAAAGTGTAGAAAGCATATTTACAATTCATTGCTTCGCGAAAATGCAATAAATTTGCACAACTGTCGTACTACGAGCAAGACATATATCATCTGTTTCCTTGATGTGACTCAAGGCTTTTCCACAAAGATTTTAAATCACGGCCTTTAATAGCTTAGTGGTTAAGGCGATGGTCCGGCAAGCCAGGGGACATAGGTTCGAATCCTACTTCAGGGCGATTTTTTTTTTTACTTTAAAACCAGTGTTTTAATCTACATTCTTCCATCATTTTATTTTAATTTTGGTACAAAAGTACTATGAAGTATACATTGTACTCGAGCACACTTGGACTTTGTCAATAAAGTATAATTGCTTGATCAAATTATATTATGTTAATTTTGCAGTTCTTCCTCGCAAATCATCGTGAGCTAAAAACTACTTCTTAAAAGTAGAGTTAATAAAGTATTTCTTTGCAGGTCGTATTGCCCGTATTGCGAACCGCAAATTGTACTTTATCTCTTTCTAACACACATAAATACACGCTGTAATACTACACACGTTAGTCGTTTTAAGGTATTTTTATGCTTTAAATTTGGTCGTGTGACTGACTGCGAAGAAATGCTTTATGAACCGCATAGCAACATTTGTGACAAAATGTTGTCGCGGGTAACCATTCTCTGCTGTATGTCTCTCCATGTTTTCACATCTCAATTAAATATAACAACCCACAGGAAATCGATAAATTGAGGGAAGACCTTATTTAATCAAAAAAATATGGCTTTCAATTAACGGCGACTTGTTGCTAAACAACTTTCTTTCTAAACTATTTTTTTTTTAAGAAACTGGACTTGGCTGGATTAATTATCGTCCTCAATATCAATAAAAATAAACTTTGAAAACTTTTTTGTTTGAATTGAGACACATTTTGTGTGGTTACTATTTTAACTAAATAATTGTCTTCTTATTATAAGTAGATGGATATTGTATTGTCAAATCTAATTTAAACAATTTTGAATTCATATTTTTCGCAATGTATTTTCAATTCGTTTTAGAACTCTCAGTCTTTCGAATGAATTAACCATAATTAACATAGGAAGTGATAAGAATTTACTGAACAAGTTGACTTCTAACGTCTACAATAAGTATATGGAAAGTTACATAAGGTGTGTAAAATCTTGTACGAAAAAGCATTAAATTTTTAACTTTTATTTTGTCTTATTAGATTAGAAATTCAATGTCTGGATACAAGAGCATCGGACACATTACAAAAATATTACGAATCGAAAAATCATCAAAAGAGACAATTACATTCTGGAGGGTATGATTATTACGAGGTATGCCTCAGAAGTAATGAGAATGGTCTATTTTAAAGTTTTTTATTGAATGTTTCTACAGTTTAACGTTGTCCCCTTCAAAGTATGCATATCGCGTCTCCAGCGATTTTGCCATTCCTGATAACAATTCTGGAAGCGTTGGAAAAGAAAATAAGCACAGGGAGCCATGTCTGGATTCTAGGGTGGGTGTGGGAGTATTGGAATATCTTTCTTCAAAAATTCACTAACCGAAAATGAAGTGTGGCTGGGAACATTATCGTGATGTAAGATCCAAGAGCTGGCAATGTCGGGACGCACACGAAAAACCCTTTTCCGCAAGTGTTCCAGGATCTTGCGATAAAAGGTTTTGATTCACTGTCTGGCCCTACGGTACAAATTCTTTGTGGACAATTCCACGACAATCAAGAAAGATGTTAAGCATGGACTTGATCCGGGATTTGCTCATGCGACCTTTCTTCGGCCACGGTCATGATGGTGTGTGCAACTTCACGCTTTGTCTTTTTGTTTCAGGATCGTATCCAAATACTTATGATTCATCATGTTATCACTCTGTGCATGAAGATAGGTTCGATTGTCAAGCAATCCAACAGTTCTTGGCTAGCGACTTTCTTTTTGTTCGTCAGACAAATTCTTGGGCACCAGCTTTGCACAAATTTTTCTCATTGCCTAGTTTCTCTCTCAAAATTCTATGAACAGTATCCTCACTCATGCTTACCTCATATGCAATAATTCCGACTGTTAACCGTATGTCTCGTGGTAACGCAGAACACACCTTCGACACTCTTTCATCGGTTTTCGATGTGGACGGCGTCCATCTTCAATATTTTCGCGGTCCTCATTGAAAGCTTTGTGCCATTTGAAAACTTGTGCTTAAGACAAAGCAACATCTCCATATGCTGTTCTTAATATTTAAAGTGTCTCTGAAGTAGTTCGTTCCAGTTTAACACAAAATTTAATTGCGTGTCGCTGCTCAATATTTGCCGGCATTTTTCATGTGACGCGATATTGAAACACAGCTGTAAACAACTACTGATCACATTGCTAACACTGAATTGAGTGTTGCCACATTGAGTGTAAAAACTGCGCCTTTTCTGGTTACGTACCTACCGCTTTCATTTACATGTAGTCGTCTCTAGCCTGATGCAGTGTTGTCACATTGAGTGTAAAAAATTCTCATTATTTCTGAGGCATTCCTTGTATATTAGTTAATATTTAGTTTCGAAGCTACTTAATATAACATTCCAGATTCCAAGATTTACGCAGAGATATACAAGCTGTTATTGGTACGAGAACTAATTTAAATATCGCTCAAATTGAAGATTACGGCGGAGAAACATTTCTATCGGAAGAAGTCGCTATTACTGTACTTCAAGATACAAAACTAGCTTTTCAGAGATGTCAACTGGTGAGTGAAAATAAAGGTTTTTTAAAAAATAGATTTGACGTCAAATTAATGGTGAAATTATAGCCTTCCACCATTAAATTAAAGCTATTTTTAAAATTGTCTAAAATATGTTTTAATACATTCACTTCAAAATACGTAATTATATATATAATTGTCCTTTTTTAAATAACGATAACAGAAAATTACATTATAATACAAAAAGTTGTTTCTTGTTCTTGTAAAGCATTGTAAACACAGTCACCGATTTAATCAAAGAAAATATTGCTAATGTTAGTGGTTAGTATTATAATAGCGGTCGGATTTAACCAAAATTATAAATGAATAATTAGTAACCTAAACGTAAACTAAATTCGGAAATCTACTTATTAATTTCTATGCTTCGTGGTAGAAAGGTCTCTTTATAGCTTTCGACATTATTGATTTATTATTTTTTACTTTATACGAAATAAATATACTCTATGGCATCCGCCTTGAAACTGGACACATCACGACCTATCGGAAACATAAGTACGAGGTGCATTCAAGTTCTAAGGCCTCCGATTTTTTTTCTCCAGACGGGAAAGAGATAGAAGCATGTGCTTTGTTTTAAAATGAGCGTGCGTTCGTTGTCAATACGTCACAGAGATGGCAGCACTGTACGGCAGATGGAATTGTAGCGGCAGCGTCGAGAATGAGAACTGTTTTAGATACTTAAAATGGCTACGTTTTCCTTACTTGAACATCGTGCAATCATTCGTTTTCTGAATTTGCGTGGTGTGACACCAATTGAAATTCATCGACAGTTGAAGGAGACATGTGGTGATGGAGTTATGGATGTGTCGAAAGTGCGTTCGTGGGTGCGACAGTTTAATGAAGGCAGAACATCGTGTGACAACAAACCGAAACAACCTCGGGCTCGCACAAGCCGGTCTGACGATATGATCGAGAAAGTGGAGAGACTTGTTTTGGGGGATCACCGAATGACAGTTGAACAGATCGCCTCCAGTGTTAGCATTTCCGTGGGTTCTGTGCACACAATCCTGCATGACGACCTGAAAATACGAAAAGTGTCCTCCAGGTGGGTGCCACGAATGCTGACGGACGACCACAAGGCTGCTCGTGTGGCATGTTGCCAAGCAATGTTGACGCGCAACCAAGGCATGAATGGGACTTTCTTTTCGTCGATTGTGACAATGAATGAGACGTGGATGCCATTTTTCAATCCAGAAACAAAGCGCCAGTCAGCTCAATGGAAGCACAAAGATTCACAGCCACCAAAAAATTTCGGGTAACCGCCAGTGCTGAAAAAATGATGGTGTCCATGTTCTGGGACAGTGAGGGCGTAATTCTTACCCATTGTGGTCCAAAGGGCACTACGGTGACAGGTGCATCCTACGAAAATGTTTTGAAGAACAAGTTCCTTCCTGCACTGCAACAAAAACGTCCGGGAAAGGCTGCGCGTGTGGTTTCACCAAGACAACGCACCCGCAAATCGGGCTAACGTTACGCAACAGTTTCTTCGTGAAAACAACTTTGAAGTGATTTCTCATGCTCCCTACTCACCTGACCTGGCTCCTAGTGACTTTTGGCTGTTTCCAACAATGAAAGACACTGTCCGTGGCCGCACATTCACCAGCCGTGCTGCTATTTCTTCAGCGATTTTCCAGTGGTCGAAACAGACTCCTAAAGGAGCCTTGGCCGCGGTCATGGAATCATGGCGTCGACGTTGTGAAAAATGTGTACGTCTACAGGGAGATTACATCGAGAAGTAACACCAGTTTCATAGTTTTCGGGTGAGTAGTTAGAAAAAAAATCGGAAGCCTTAGAACTTGAATGCACCTCGTACATATAAAATATAATATGTGCGCGTGCTACCCAGTGTAGAGTTGAAAGGCGATTATGTAGAAAAATAAAACTTTTTTTGTACCAGCAATAGTTTTTCAATTAAAAGTCATCACGTTCTCATCAAATGTCCCTTGTACAATAGTAGAAATCAGCTTTTTATATCTTATAATCTGGGAGATGAATGCTAACATTTTACTCATACATTTAAGGATATGATCACTGTCCATACTCTCTTCATGGTTAGCACAATCTTTCGAATTTCGTAGTAATCATTGAAGCCAGTAATTGACGTTTCGGTCTTCATATTACCAGCTTCTTGAAGATTTACTATCGGACTAATATCAGAGCATAAATAAATTACTTCAACGGCTGCACTACCAAATGTGGAAGAAAATTGGTTACACCGATTGTGAAAACCTATGGAATTCTACTTGGTTTCCGGATTGAAATTATGGCCTGGATACTTTTGCTCTTAACGTTTTCGATTACACAAGATACTTTTATTATACTGCTGATAATTGCTGTAAAAACTACTTTTATTGCTGTATGTAATTGTGATGTCAGAAGTGGCTGGCAGGATCGCCAGTGATGTCTCCTTGTCCTCGTTATGACTTCATCTCCGAGGCGTATTCATAAGAGGCCGGTTTTATTGGTAAAATAAATATTATACTTGGAAACAATACAAAACAACATTTAATAAATATTTAACAATAACATTACATGTTACGATGTTCACATGTACAATATCGATTAGATCAGATTTACAAGACTGACTCGTTCTCCTCTGTCTTCAGTACATATATATATATATATATATATATATATATATATATATATATATATATATCGTGTCTACTTAATAACCTACTTACTTACTTAATGTTATGCTAACCTAGTTACATAATTAAACTAGAATGCGAATATGCAGCAATTAATGAGGACGTGTTTCGTTAAATAAGTGTTACATTGAATATGTAGAAATATGTGTCCTACTTTAGTTATTACATAATATCCTTCAGTGTTTCTTTCTGCTGCAAACGAAACATCGTCAGTCGCAAAACCGGAAACCTAGAAGAATCTAATGGGAAATTTTTAAATACTTAAAATTTGTTTCAGTTGTCTAAATCGGATGAGAAAGCCGAAAACGCAACGCAAATTTTGGACAAACTACTGAGATATTTATTAATTGAACATATAGATTATGCTATTGAATTAGGATTGCAATCAATTCCTGTTGTCGAGGGCTCCAAAACCCCTCCTACATTTTATTTCTTTACTGTTATCCATCAAAGTAACAACATCATTCATCTTCTGGAAAAGCAATACAGTGATATGGTAGTACCATTAGTAAAGTAAGTACTATTTTTTTAATTTATAAAGTAGATGGAGTAACATTGCATAAAATAAAGAGATGTTCTTCTCAAATACAATTAATACCATTTTCATTAACTGATTATAACGGGTGTCCGTTAATGTTTGAAGCTGACAATATGTGACAAATTTCGTTTAAGTTAGCACTACTGCACTTGCTTTCGACCGCAACAATTAACATTAGCGTCCCATGCGGTAATCACTTTTGACGTAAATATAAAAATTGATAAAATAAAATACAATATCCTTACTTTTTGCAATGTTTATTGCCAATATTTGCTAATTACAATTATTTAAGAAAATGGGATAGATTGTGCCACGTTCTAAATAAAAAATGTGAATAATAAAAGCTACGGAAAATAACTATAATTCTCAATGTGGCAAATATTAAAAACAAAGAAAAATTTGACAAACGTCAGCTTCAAACATTAACGGACGAGTATTTAATGTAATGTATTTAATCATCAAATTACATAAAAGTCTTCGCTGGCATTCGACTGACTTTCTTATGTACGTATACATCGTATGTACTCATACGTTGATTCTCTATGCCTAATGATATTTAACACATACGGTATATAATATGTATATAATATATATATATATATATATATATATATATATATATATATATATATATATCAAAAATTAATTCAAATTCGGGTAAGCGGTCAATTAAAAAACTCCTTTATTAAATTACCCTATATTTCGCAACACTTTGTCCCTTCTTCTGGGGTAAAAAATGTAGAGTTAAAAAATAATAAAATTGACGTACAAAATATTTTGATATTTGTTGTTGTTGTTAACAAAAGTTTTTTGACAGTTTGAAGTTATTTTGTATTGGCTTGAATCATTTGTTTTTTTTTTAATGATGATTACATATGACATCCAAAAATTTGTTTATTTTTTTAAATGGAAATAATATTATTTTTCAGACAATTCGGAATCTTTATTAAGTTCTGAATATGAATGCGTACTATTTTCATGGGGTTAGATAATAAAAACATTGAGAAAAAAATAAAATTTAATAAAAGCAAACAAACTACAAAATTAAATTAAATGCTCAAAGTGACGTCCTTCTACGACCTGACAGTGTCCTAAACGTTCCCAAAAATGACGAATTATATTTTGTAAACTATTAGGTGGTATGGCTTGTATCTCACGAGTAATTTTTGCTCCCAAATCTTCTAGGTTTCTCCTTGTATACTTGCGGCTTCAATTGTCCCCAAAGAAAGAAATCCAATGGATTTAAATCGGGAGACCTAGCGGGCCAATCAATAAAACCCCGACGTCCAATCCAACGACCGGGAAAAATTGTGTCTAAATACTGTCGAACATTAATAGCATAATGTGGTGGTGCTCCATCTTGTTGAAACCATAGATTACGGTTTGGCATGCTTGGTTGATTGTCGTTAGGAAATAAAATCAACAGATCTGGTACAATATGGTTACGCAATAAATGTAAGTAACCATCACCATTTAGGTTGTGTTCCAAGAAGTACGGACCTATGATGCGTTGCCCAACAATGCCAGCCCACACATTAAGTTTGTGGCGATGCTGTATATGATTTCCTCGCATCCAATGTGGATTCTCAGTCACCCAATAACGGCAGCTTTGCCTATTTACAAAACCATTTAGACAAAATGTAGCTTCGTCAGAAAATACGATGTTGTTTAAAAAATTTGGATCGTTATTGGACAATTCCATTATTGTTTCAAAAAACTGTAATCTTCTGTCCGGGTCATCTTCGTTAAGTTCGTGCAGTAAGTGTATCTTATAGGGCTTGTATTTGTTCGCTTTTAATATTCGTCTAATAGATCTGCTACCAATTTCATTTTCTAATCCTAGTTGAGTGGTTGACGTAGTGGGATTTTCCGTTACAGCAAGTAAAAGATGAAGAGATCGGTCTTCATTAGTGATTTATTTTGGTCGGCCAGCTTTAGGTATATCTCTAACATCGCCCGTTTCTCTAAATTTAGTAACCAATCTCGACACTGTTGATTGAGCTATAGGATCTCGATCCAAATAAACATTATTGAATAAAGTGCAAACTTCGTGATGTGAACGTTGCCTGTCAGCATATCCGGCCATCATAAGAATTTCTATTCTTTCTTTAGTAGTTAATTTGACCAATTTCACACACAACACGTATTAAAAAAAGGAAGTTTTACGATGGAAACTATTTTATTGTGAAACGTCAATAATTCAATGATAGTCAAAAAATCTACAATTTCCAAAGCAATCTACAAAACACTGCACTAGTCCAAATGTACGTTTATTATAATATATAATTTTATTTTTTTCTCAATATTTTTATTATCTAACCCCATGAAAAAAGTACATGTTCATATTCAGAAATTAATAAAGATTCCGAATTTTCTAAAAGAAAATATAATTTCCATTTAAAAAAAAACGCAAATGATTGAAGCCAATACAAAATAACTTGTCAAAAATCTTTTGTTGACAACATTTTGTTCTAAAGTTTATATTTACGGAATTATTAGACTGATGCGTTACTTCTGCCCAACCCCGTATATATATACCGATAGGTCCAACTCGCAACGGGCCATAGGCAACAATATACGTATGGAACGTAATGCGATGTGGCAATGTGTGTATGATGCCTATATTGAGTGACTTTCTTAAAATTTAAATTTATTTTGCAGAATTATTGATTTTTTTACTTTTATCTTTTAGAAAACGTTATTGTTTTTTTATTACTTAAAATTACTTTATATGAAAAATAGTATACCATAAAAGTGTAAACAAAGACAGTATACATTGAAACGAATATTCATTCAATTGTATTGTCTTGAAATTGAATTTGTCAATCGTTGTTAAATTTGTTAGAATGAATAGATATTTATATTTATCGGAAAATACTAATACTTAAAGCAAGCAAATAAGGTGTAGTGTTTTGTTATAGGAATGTATAATATCCATTTCTTCCTGCATATTGATTATGCAGCTGATGCTTTCGAATATGCTCATATTTGTATTATTTCAACTTATACTTCGGTCGATACATACCGACTTCCTTCAAACCAGGAGGAAGCTACAGTTGTAATTAAACTATACTTCCTTTTTTTTATTACCTACGGATATTCACAATTCCAAAATTTACGATATTGCTCATTTTAGATTGTAATTAGCTGAATGCTGTCGCAAAACTGATCTCTGCATTTTTAAAAATGCCAGAATAAAATTAACCCCTGCCCTTATTATAATTTTACAAAGGAACAGACACGTACTTCAATTTCTACGAAAAACTAAGCTTACAGTTCATGTATAATACAGTGATAATGAAGACTGGAGCGTTTGTCGACCTACGAAGTTGTACTTTACTTGTTTATTGTTAATAAAAGGCTGATGGAAATATTACGTGAGATTTTGGTATCTGTATTATAATAACATCACGATAATAGTAGAAATACAAATATGAGCATATTACGAAAGCATCAGCTGCATAATCAATATGCAGGAAGAAATGGATATTATACATTCCTCATTCCTATAACAAAACACTACACCTTATTTGTTTGCTTTAAGTATTAGTATTTTCCGATAAATATAAATATCTATTCATTCTAACAAATTTAACAACGATTGACAAATTCAATTTCATGACAATACAATTGAATGAATATTCGTTTCAATGTATAGTATGTATACTGTCTTTGTTTACACTTTTATGGTATACTATTTTTCATATAAAGTAATTTTAAGTAATAAAAAAACAATAACGTTTTCTAAAAGATAAAAGTAAAAAAATCAATAATTCTGCAAAATAAATTTTAATTTTAAGAAAGTCACTCAATATAGGCATCGTACACACGTTGCCACATCGCATTACATTCCATACGTATATTGTTGCCTATGGCCCGTTGCGAGTTGGACCTATCGGTATATATATATATATATATATATATATATATATATATATATATATATATATATATATATATATATATTTAATTTTATCAGAAATATACCATAAATATTGTCCTGGTAATAATTCACAACTGTTGGGTAATACAAACTTTATTATTATTATTTTCACAAGGTATTTTCATCGTGATATCATCTTTAAAATAAGAGTCATTTGATATTTGATGTAATCATTTGCGGAACAATATTTCTCACTGACGATTACAATTTAGTATATTGAACAATATTGTGGTATTGAGATATTAAGGCAATGAAATATGGCCGCGAATATATCGGTAGAAGAAGTAAGCCACTCATTGTCAGAGATGGATGTTTCATTAATAAAAGAGTTTGCACAATGAATAAAAATCTACTATTAATTTCTATATTAAATGGCTATGCTAACATAAGCCAGAAGTACCCGACCCGACGTATAGATGGCTGTTGTTGTTTGAAAAGAGTACCAACCTTATTAAGCTTAAACTTGCCCCTCTTTGCCGAGTCTAATCATAGTGAAAATTTTGGTTGATAAATTAAGTTTATTTTCAGAAATACAGAAAAATACAATGAATGTATTAGAATGAAGAAAAGTATCATGGAGGATATAGAAAGAAAAGTAAATATAGGTTTCGATAGGTCAGTAAAGCATTATTATAGCCATCACAGCCTTTTCACTATTAATTTAATATTTTAGATGTTTGAATGCTATAGTTACGTGGGTAAAATTATATTTACAAATTGAACAAAAGAAAACTGATTTTAAACCTGAAACAGATGACTTCGATACAGTTGCGTCACCGGTAAGGATTATTAAATTTAGCTAAGGTAGAATTCATCAATGTTTACCGATGCAGCATTATAGTGTTACAGTATGAATCTGTATGAACTAAAGTTTGCCTTTTTTAATAAATGATAAACACAGAAACGGTAATTGTCAGACTTGACAAGATTTGTGATTCTGAAAGATGTTAAATTTACATAAGTTATTGATGAGAATATATGTAAATGTTTATGTAAGTTGTTAAAATTAATGATAAATATTTTTATTTTTAAATGAAATTAGAATAGCAGAAAATAAATTAGCTGAAATGTTAAATTGATAACGTCCCAATCTTTCAGTTAAAACTAGAAGCAACTTTAAATTATTATCAACTGGGATTTATTGGTCGATTAATTGTAGAATGTATTTCGAAGAAATGAATGAAAGTTTTGAATAGAAAAAAAATCTTAAATTAACAGAAAGTAATATCAAAATAAATTTGTGGTATTCGGTAATTCTTTACAAAACGGGTTATTTCTTAAATATCGCCAAAGATTTTAATAAAACCGACAAACAATTGTACATTTTATTAAGACATCATATTTTACAAGATTAACTGAAGTGAATCATTTAAAAATTCTCATGCAGTTGTTTTGTCAATAAAAAATTGAAGAGAAAAACCGAATTCCTATTAATTTAATTATTATTTAAAAAAAAAAACATATTTTTTAGGGAAATTTGTTTTTAAAATTTCAAAACAATATAGAAAAATTTATGAAAATATAATATTATATTACGTAACTAGAGTTATAAATAGCATATTACGCACGAGTGGAATTACACGCTCGTCTACGTGGCTCGTGCGTAATTCCACGCGGAAATTGCGTTTCAACTCGAGTTTTGTACCATACTTCTTCTACGACCGCCATAATACCGACAAAATTTCAACACAACATTACCTTTTGTTGAAGACAAAGTTGTGAAGATACAAATTTCAAATGTCAAATGACATTTAAATATCAGTTGATAGTTAGATATGTTTGTGGGCGGAGTTAATTTACACCCATGTGTGTAATGAAGCATTTACTAAAGAGGTTGTTGATGCGATTTTTACTATTTACACTAGCGGTCGTAAAAAAATAACAAAAAGTAATTACGATTTTCACTTCTTTCACTTTACATGTTCATCAGTTCGTTTCAGAGCTATTATAAAGTTTATTACTGTTAGCTGTGATAAGTTAAATAGCTGAAAAAACGACTCCTGGATTAAAAATTTCTAAGCAACGACTGACGTTTACGGGTTGTGTAAATGCTTCAGGCTTACACAAGTTGAAACCCCTAGTGATAGGGAAATAAAAAAATCCAAGGTGTTTTAGGAATTTTAACAACCCATTGCTGTACAAAAACACTAAGAACGCGTGGGTGACCGGGGAACTCTTTAAGGAATAGTTTTTTTACCTGAGGTAAGAGTTAAAATTATCTACCATTTGCTTCAAACGGCTGATTATACGTACATATTTCAAAATTATATTACATAATTTGTAGGTGAGATCTACTTGCTTCAAGAGTTACCTCAGAAAGCAATTCTTCTTGTGGATACGCGCCGTCCCATCCCCCAGCAACAGAACTGAGGGCTAAAGATGGGATGATCTTTGTAAAATTCTTACCTCCTAATGTTACGTTTTTAATGCAACCCATGGACCAAAATATTTTAAGGCTCACCAAACTGTATTATAAAAACAGTTTGCTCATTTCTGTTGTATCAACGGAAGAAGGAATAGCTGCAGCACTCAGTAAGATTTCACTAAAAGATGCAATCATACATTTTTTTGCGGCGTGGAAGAAACTTAGCTCAGTAGTAATCGAGACGTCTTTGTGGAATATATCAAATGCATGTTGGATGTTTGGAATAACCTGCTCAAAACAATTTGATTCAAAAATATATTATTTTCTTATTGCAGATATATAATCTATCGATCATACAACACTAATAGTAAATATAGCGGACAACTTGACCACTAAGGATGCAGAAGCTTGGCTTAACTACGATAAAGATGTATACGTTTGACAAATCACTATAATGAACCTGAGACAAAAGTGAGCTCTCAGGAATCTGATGGTGCTATCATTGTTTCAAAAACATCACTGCAAGATGCAACAAGCGCATCCAGCACTTTGCTAAACTCTTTGGAAAATATCGAACATTACAGAACAAGATAAAATACAAGTCTACCGTGTGCAAGAGAAGCTTTTAGCAGAAAATATGAAAGTTAAGAAAAAGAAACAAACCACATTAAATGAATTTGTTAAGTAATTACATACGTAATTATTAATTTTATGACATGTGTGTATATTGATTAAATAAAACAAACATTTATGTTAAAACGCGTACAAAATTTTACCTCAGTTAACGGGAAAAATCGATTATCCAGAACGATCCCGGTCCCGATCGTCCCGGATAATCGATGCCCAACTGTAATTCCATTCCATTAATCTGGTGATTGTGGATAAAACGTATTGCTTGCGTCTTAGATGCATTTTATCCACTTTAGAAAATTAAACGCTCGAACTAACGTTCTCGCGTTTGCATATAATACGTTTATTTTTTAGTACAGTTATGACACAACATTCATACAATACACATAACATATACTATATACATATGCAATGTCACGCTTGCGTCCCTCTTCTTCGCCACGGGATACCATCTCGGGCTGCTGGAGTTGAGGGCCTCATGTTTTTCATTGATGGCCTCATGTTTAAACATTCTTGAGTGAATAAAATGTTATCTAAACCGCTTATACAATAAATAACTATTTAACATATCACAGCTAACAGTAATAAACTTTATAATAGATATAAAGATCATCCCATCTTTAGCCCTCAGTTCTGTTGCTGGGGGATGGGACGGCGCGTATCCACAAGAAGAATTGCTTTCTGAGGTAACTCTTGAAGCAAGTAGATCTCACCTACAAATTATGTAATATAATTTTGAAATATGTATGTATAATCAGCCGTTTGAAGCAAATGGTAGATAATTTTAACTCTTACCTCAGGTAAAAAAACTATTCCTTAAAGAGTTCCCCGGTCACCCACGCGTTCTTATTGTTTTTGTACAGCAACGGGTTGTTAAAATTCCTAAAACACCTTGGATTTTTTTATTTCCCTATCACTAGGGGTTTCAACTTGTGTAAGCCTGAAGCATTTACACAACCCATAAACGTCAGTTGTTGCTTAGAAATTTTTAATCCAGGAGTCGTTTTTTCAGCTAATGAGACATAAGCTTTGTCAGGCAATAAGTGCCAATACAATTCTGTCTCATCAAGATATATCTGATTGCACTTTAGGTCATGCTCTTGAATAATATGTTTTTATGGCATGACTGAAAACATTTTTCATCTGGGAATACGACGTTATCCCAGAAATCATCCGCTTGTCTTATCAAATCTTGTGCGAACTTGAAGTGTTTGTTGTTTATTCTCCCACGTCTGAAAATTTTGTTAGCGGCGCACCGGCTTCTTATCTCAATGTCACGAATCCTACGCCATACAGTATCGGATGATCCTGGAAAATCAGTTTTTTCTTTTGCCCTGATCGCCGACTGGAATGGATTTTATCAACGATAGTTTACTAATTTGTTATCCTGCTGTTGAGTTGTTACTCTTCCACGGCCTGTTCCCTATTGCCTATGTCTCAGTAATCGTTTTCTTCGCGCGTACGTTGGTGTTTTTCTTAACTCCGACCTGATGCGCAAATGGCCTTATGCTGACCCCATCATGCAGTCTAGTTCGAGTTGAAACTCGTTTATTTGTGGTATATTAACCTGACAATATATGACAGATATAAATGACATTAAATTTAATTTTGACATGCTACAGCCCAAATCAATCAACCTAAAACTAACTATACCAGTTTTCTATGCAGCCGATGGTACATTGGTAGTACAATAAATTTACCTCATTTTGAAACTGGTTTCATTATTTTGGCTTTTCTTATTTTATAGAGTTGGAGAACTTATACAGGTGCCCATTTTCTACCTCCGTATATGGGTAACTCTCTTAGTATTGAAGATACCGCTTAAATTAGCAGAGTTGCTCAGAATTTTGATGAGTATTTGATGGCATTTTCAGATTTGTCATATGTTGTCAACTTTTTGAGATATTTAAGGAAAATTGACGAAATTTTCAGTTGTACATATCTTCCTAACCATCGAAGACAGAGCGAAACTAAAAATGATATCTAATAGTATTTTTTATGTAGAATTTAGTAATCTTTATTAAATATTCATGGCACACTTGAATATCAAGATAGCTTTATGTTTTTTTAAATGGCAATCATAGTTGGCCATGACTTCATTAAAATGCTTATTTTGTTCTGATTTCATAAATATAAGGTTTTATATGGTTATCTTTTTTAAATCTTTATTATAGCGGAAGTAATTCAAATACTATTAGTAACTGAAGAAATAATAGCCAAGTGGACTTTTTAAAAACTACTTTAATGCTGCAGAAATTAAATTAGAAGTTGGCAAATTGATAGTTGTCAAATAAGTTGATTTCCCATGAAATACTTAACTGCACTAAAGTTAAGTGGTATTATCTATAAAATATTTGTGTAAAAAATGTGTTCCAACAAAGAAAAAATGATATACTTTTTTGTTACTATGCTAGTACTAGAAATAGTAATGACTAAAGACGGCAGACTATGTGCCCACACTGTTAAATTTAATAATACACATAAGGTGTATTAGATAAAAATGTAGATTTTACAAAATTAGGGCAACTTTTTACCAATACTGAAGATCCATTGTACAGATACAAAGAGCACTTTAACTATGCAAATATAACATCTCTCAACGTCGAACAATCCTTCTCAGTATATAAACATATATATACGTCGCTACGTACGAACCTTTCCGAGACTAATACAGAAACATATATTATGGTGCAGTTTTTTCATCGCGCACATCCGCATTTTTTTTGGAACAATGTAAACATGTTCGGTAAGTTATTTATGTTTTTTCTTAACGTTTTGTATAGGGATTCGATATATTTATTTTTAAAAAATTTAACCGTGTATTATTAAATTTGACAGTGTGGCCACATAGTCTGCCATCTTTAGTAATGACGCTACAGAATTGTATTATCAACGCTATATGGAAAAAAGACAGACAGATCGAAGACTATTTTCTATGTTAGAAAATAATTTGAAAAGGTATGGTTCGTTTACAAAACCAGATCACTTGAAAGAGAAATTCAAACCGGAAGACGAAGAAAGGGTTTTAGCTTATGTAAGCTACAAACCCGCGACATCAATTCGTGAAATTGCGAGTTTCTGTTTCCACAGAAAAGGCTCGTTTAATTTTAAAACGAAATAAATACAGGCCATTTAAATACAATGTGACTAATACATTTTCTGGCCAAGATCATGAAAGAAGAATGTTATTTGCTCGATGGTTTTTGAAAGAAACGAACATTAGTCCGCACTTTTCTTAAACAACTCTTTATACAGATGAAACAAAATTGATCAATAATGGATTATTTAATAGGCATAATAATGGTTGTTGGTCTCAAGATAACCCTCATCTTACTGTGGAAAAGCGAGATCAACATGTATTTTCTGTAAAGGTGTGTGCAACTTTTGGAATGAAAATATTGGGACCATATTTTTATGAGACCATTTTGAATGGAGAACGCTATTTGCAATTTTTGCGTAACGAGCTGAAAGATATGCTAGATGAATTACCATTAAATTTAATTCATAATCTGAGATACTTTCAACATGATGCACTCGCTCATAATTTTCGAAAGGTATCTTTCAGAACGTTTTTTTAACTGGATTGGTAGCACTGGTACTGTCGTTTGGCCGGCAATATCACGAGATTCTACGCCACTAGATTTTTTTATGGGATGTCAGAAAGAATAAAGTCTATAAAAACAATCAACAACATTGAAGAATTAAAAATTAATATTACGACAGCCATAAGAAGCATCCACAGACTCTGCGAAGGGTTGATTCCGATATGGTGAGAAGATATGAAATATGCATCCTGAATAATGGTGGTCATTTTGAGCATTCGATGAAATAACAATATTCACTGTCTGCTCATTTGTTTGTTTAGTTCCTTTACAAAACATTTACTTAAATTTTAGATTCGTTGCTATTGGCATTAATTTAATTTTTTTCTTTTATTTTTGCTACATTAAAGTAGTTTTTAAAAAGCCCACTTCAATTAGTAATAGTATTTGAATTACTTTCGCTACACGGTGGGGCACGGCAATCGAATGTTTTTGAAATAACAATAAAATCGTCAGTTTTTGCTTTAAAAGAAATTTATTGGTAGGATTACATACGCAAGAATTTAGCATTTGATAATGTGCGGAAAATTACTTCAGGCATGTGATGTCCGTTTTCGTTTACGCAATGTTGTAGTCGTTCACGAAAATTGACTTCCACTCTTTCCAGCAGGTTTCTAGGAATTAGATTAACTTGTTGACGTATCGCTTCCTTCAGTTCTTGTAACGTACGAGGTCTACCCTCGTAAACACGAGACTTGAGGAACCCCCATAGAAAGAAATCACATGTGGACAAGTCGGGAGACCGAGGAGGCCATAAAACATCACCAAATCTCGAAATGAGATGATTAGGAAACAGAGTACGAAGAACAGCAATACACACTCTGGCGGTGTGTGCCGTGGCTCCATCTTGCTGAAACCATAATTGTAGAGGATCCAAACCTCTTCTTTGCAATTCAGGGATAAAATAGGTGTTCACCATATTAATGTAACGCGCCGATGATACAGTAACGGTAACATCGTTTTGTTCAAAAAAATAGGGACCGATAACGCCAAACCTCCCCACTGCGCACCAAACTGTAACCTTAGGACTGTGCAGCGGTTTTTGATGAAGCTCTTGAGGATTTTCGGCAGCCCAATAGCGACAATTTTGTCTATTGACAGCCCCATTAAGGTGGAAATGGGCTTCATCACTCATTACCACCAACATGTTTTCGTTCTGCTCATAAAGTGTAAGCATTTGTTGGGCAAAATTCACTCGTTGCTTTTAATCCCTTTCATTCAATTCCTGCACAACCGCTATTTTGTATGGATGCAAATATAATTCACCATGTAAAATCCTTCTTACAGTACGATTACTGATTCGCAGTCCGGCCGAATGAGCCCGAGCAGAGCGGCGTGGGCTTTGCAGTATCGCTTGTCTAACCCTTTCAACGTTCTCTGGAGTGCGCACTGTACGTTGGGATCCGAGCGGTTTTATTTTGAGTATTGAGCCTCGTGTTCGAAGTTATGAACCCAACGTAGGATTGTGTTACGCGTGGGGACAGAGTTCATTTCGATTAATATTGAATCTCCGACGAAATTCACGTTGAACCGTAGTCACTGATTCACCACTTCTAACGAAAGAATCATATGCAAATATGCGCTGTTCTAGCGCCCACGGCTCCATGACAGTAACTGACAGTAAAATGCTTTGAGTCAGGGAAGGTATCCCCACCTGTCAAATGCCCTTTCCTTTTCTAATGGTCGAATATTATGCATTCTAAAAACATCCGGTTCCTGTGCCCCACCCTGTATAATGAAGATTTAAAAAAGATAACCATACTAAACCTTATATTTATAAAATCAGAACAAAATAAGCATTTTAATGAAGTCATGGCCAACTATCATTGCCATTAAAAAAAAAACAAGTTTATTTTATATCTTGATATTCAAGTATGTCATGAATATTTAATAAAGATTATTAAATTCTACGTAAAAAATACTATTAGATGCCATTTTTAGTTTTGCTCTGTCTTCGATGGTTTAAATTTTCCTTAAATATGTCTAAAAGTTAACAACATATGACAAATTTGAAAATGCCATCAAATACGCATCAAAATTCTGAGCAACTTTGCTAATTTAATTGATCTGGTATCTTTAATACTAAGAGAGTTACCCATATACGGAGGTAGAAAATGGGCACCTGAATATCAATTTACACTCGTATATTGCCAAACTATACATTTAAATTTTAGGCCTGTAGAGGTGTCAGTCAATACATAAACAGTACAATTGGTCAAATTAAAGATCAATTAGATGGTAATAACGTCAATGCCATACTTCAAGAGTTGGGAATCAAGCTACATAAAGTAATTTATGAACATTTATTACAATTTCAATATAGTACAACAGGTAAGTGAAGGGTAATATTTAAAAAATATCAATTTTAGGATTCGTTTGAAAAATTTTAGGAGCCATGGTCGCCATATGCGATTTAAACGAATACAGGTCATGCACGAAATCTTTAGGTCCGCTCGTTACAAAATTGTTTGACAAGTTGCATGCTCTGTGTAATCTTTTGCTTGTGAAACCTGAAAATTTGGAACAAGTGCGGGAAGATTCATTGGTATGTTCCATTAATTTTTTTTTTAATTTGATTATTATAATGTATTTTTCAGGTTGATTTAGAAGCTTCGGTGGTAAATAATTTCATACAACTTAGGAGTGACTTCAAAAGTCAGAAGCAAATCTTGAGAGTATAATTTTAAAACATTATAATCAACTTCTATTGTATTAACTGGTGTAATTTTAATTTATTAATATAACTTTAAAAAGTATCCTTGTAATAGCTACCTATACATAATGATTTATTAAAACTTGTACAATTTAGTAGCTTAAATATTTTTACATACAAAACCTTTCCTGAATAATATTTTATTACCCAAAAGTAGAGATGTCGATTTCGATTTTCGACCAACTTTTAAGTAATCGTTACTATTCGTTACTTAAGCCTTGAGTATTCGTTACTTTCATATACATATTCATTTTACATAAGTAGTTTAACGTTCGATGCCCAGCATTCATCTTATCGACCTTATTATATCAGTAATCTGCATTATTTGCCTCGCAGAATTAGCAATGGTATATGTAGCTGCTCTTCATAGAATTTGTGGAAATATTAATACAACCGCTTAAATTTTATCAAATTGTATTATATTTATTGTAATATAGCGTATATGATAATATATTAAAAAAGATTTTTTCAACTAGAAATTTAGTACCTAAACTAGGTTCAAAATTTTATTGTAAATCCACTACAATATTGTTTCGCCTTACAATGGCTTGAAATACAAGTTTGAATGTTTATGTACAAATTATTGAGAAGAAATGTGCATTACCGCAGATGTCATCGACAACGTTCAAAAAGAATTTCTTAATCGCCCTGGCGATTGTTAAGTAGTGATGTGTCGATCCGGACGGATTCGTTCCAAAGGAACGAATCCATCCGTGGAACGAATCCGAAATTGTAACTGTATGTCGTTCCTCTATTTCGTCCCATCGAGATTATTCAATCTATAACCACGATAGAACGGCACGTCGTCAAGCATTTGTCGGTCTTTTCACATACTTGCTTACTAAGATGTAAATTATAAATGTATATATTTTCCATGTATTTTTTCGTAATGTCATCATTAATACATGGGTCTCTCTATTTATGTTTATTTTAACTTTTGGCTTTTGTCTACTCCATCAATTGTCGCTTGTTTCAATAGTAAATATATATATATATATATATATATATATATATATATATATTGTAATATATCAGAAACCTCACGTTGGGCTCTAAATGTTATATTACGAGACTGCGTCGTATGTAAATGAGGTTATTTTTATGAACGCAGATTGTATATAAAAATTCATTCAAATCGGGCTCATTCAATACTTATCTGTTTTTTTTTTTCGGCTAGCTTCTTTTTTTCTCTTCTTCAGGGTTAAGGTCGGTTCACTTCTCTCCACTTTGAATTGATTTACGTCGCTTATTGAATTGGAAACGGAACAATATCTCAAGTATTTTACAAAAAAAAACCAAAGTAAAATATTGACAATTAACTTTATTAGTAAGAAAATATT
Organism: Melolontha melolontha; assembly: GCA_935421215.2. NCBI lineage: Eukaryota > Metazoa > Arthropoda > Insecta > Coleoptera > Scarabaeidae > Melolontha > Melolontha melolontha. The sequence continues at coordinate 48,328,610 of OW285236.1, forward strand.
TTGAAAAGTTTGAGAATTTAAATTTACAGTTTCGTGACACACATATAACATAAAGGAGACACACTCAGCGGTTGGTATTCTTACAGTACAAACAATATGGTGTAAGACAAGTGCAAATGATTGTTTCTTTATTAAAATAGTTTATAAAAGTGAAATAGAGTCAAGTTTTAAAATTAAAAATAGTGGATACTAATATTTAAATAAGTTGAATAAAAATTACAGTGGTAGAATATCGGTGAAAGCAATGTAAATAGTTATTTATGGAATAAACAAAGAAAAGTTCTAGAAATGTTCATGAGCAAGTAAAAATGGCGCATATAATATTGGTAAAATTAGCAAAAACCTGAATCTTCGGATATAACCTCTGTTGATTCCTGCGCCTGTGTTCTGGAGAAGTCGTCACAGCGGGAAACTGGAGAATATTTCTGCTACTGTCCCTCGGGATGACTTGAACTTCTTAAAATCTCCAAGTCCGACGGCGGCTGGAGCGGATGACCGGTCTCGAGCGTTCAAAGATGATGTTTTATATACGGTGAAATTTTAGGCGGGTAGTTTTCGTATCGAAAACTATAAAAATTCTTAATTCTTGAACTGTTTGGTCGGAAGATGTTAAATTTGGTCTACAGGTAGTTCGTAGGTAGGTGTAACGTTTGGTAGACTTAAAAATCTCGAGCACTTAATAATTTCGCCAATTTATTTTAATTACTTCGGAGCACAAAAAAACGTGACCTCTCGCTGCAACTACTAATTACCGACGCCAATTTTTTCACTTGTTTTTAATTGCATAACTTGCCGCAAATCGCTCCATTCTTTACTTGCATTATCTTTTTGAATATTATTAAATTAGACATTTTTACAGTGTAAAACAGTTAAAAAAATTACAATTTGATTTATAAAATAACTTTAGTTAGGTAACATATGTTGACGTGTTTACAATCACTCTGTCAATATCGGTTTCTTTTCGGGTTATTGCACCGTTATAATTGTGGGCGGGGATTAATCGTTCAAATACATTTGAATATAAATACGTTAAATTTGTTTGAATAAAAACGCGTTAAATATTAATTTGAAATAAAAATGAATATAAACATTACAATAAAAAAATAGAAAAATAAGTTAATTATTTCAAGGCAAATTTGTCGTCAAAATAAAGTATTTATACTTTGAATCAATCTTTCCCCTTCTTGGTATTAAAGTACATAGTAGATATAAACATTGCGGTTACATGTATTCTTTATTTCTTTCAGAGAAAAAAAACCCTTCTTGCAATGCCTCAATATATATATATATATATATATATATATATATATATATATATAACGGGTGTTCATTTGAAAAGTCAATCTAGTAGCATGTGATTTACTGAGAACATTTTGAAGTATGTCGTAAATTAAAATTTACTACTTAACCTACGAAGTCGTATATTTTGACAGTTTCATACATACAAATAAATAACAAAGGTGATTGACATTATCAAATGTCATTTGGATTTACGTTTACGGAACAAACACATACTAATATATATGCGTCTTATTCTATCAAAATTTCAAACTAACCTAGATTGACTTTTCAAATGAACACCCGTTATACAGGCTGATTCATTTTCGGCCCTCACCATGGGGATCTCGCTTATTATTGGAGATAGAGTGTAGGTTTAAATTTGGCAAAGTTGTTAAATTTTGTGTTTGTTATAAATCCGTAAAGAAAATAGACCTGTGACAAATGACCTTCGTTATTAGAAAAAAAAACGCGAAAATCCCATTTTCTTCTTTTACCTGTAGCACCGACTTTTGGCCTTGTAGAGAAAATATAAAAACACATCCTTGTGGCCATTTCTAAACCTCTATCCAGTGGTGTACTCTAAATTTTTATACGACGTTTCGTTTCTTTCTGGCCATCATCAACTATCTAATTTCTTATAGGCGCCATATTGGATTTAGACATCTTCAGAAGGAGTTTTTTTTTCTGATTTCAACCATGTACCACATGCTGACTAAAGTTTTTGACATTAGGTTTTATTTGAAATAATAAATTATAAGATTAAATAAGGTAGCCATGGAATTTCAATCTGTCAAACATTTCATTTATTGTTCATTAATAATACAAAAATGTCATACACTAACGAAGAGAAACGAGATATGATAAGTATTTTTTATTCTTCGAACCGAAATTCAACAGTAGCGAATACAAAATATCTACAATTATATCCAGAACGACAACAGCCTCATCGTACCATTTTTCTAGATCTCGACAGAAATTTGGTCGAGAATGGATCGTTTACTACGCCGCGTAATGGTCAAGACAACAGGAATTTAAATGAAAATCGACAAGATATTTTACAAATGGTAAATTAAAAGCGTGTTTTCAAATTTCATGTTAATCTCGTATTTTTATAGATAAATAATAATCCATCAATTTCTACACGCGAAGTAGCGTCAGAATTAAATTTGTGCCAGTCCAGAGTTTGGAGAACTTTACATAAAAGTAGGTTTAAACCATACAGGATCCATGTTAGTCACTCTTTACTGCCTGGAGATAATTTGAGAAGGCTAGAATATTGTATTTGGTTAATGGGAAGGATAGAAAATGACGAAAATTTTTTAAGCAAAATCATCTGGTCAGATGAAACAAAATTTACAAATTCTGGAATGTTCAACAGAAATACGGAGCACTATTAGGCAGTACAAAATCCCCGACAAAACAGGGCTAGAAGACCACAACATCGTTTTGGAATAAACGTTTGGATGGGTATTTTGGCAAATCGTCTCTTAGGACCAGTTATGTATGAAGAACATTTAAATGGAGAAAGATATTTAAACATTTTACGTACATACGTATCTGACTATCTTGACGACAATATCCCATTAAATCAATTACAATATTTATGGTGGCAACAAGATGGCGCACCAGCACACAATGCAGCTGTTGTTAGAAATTTCTTAAATCAAGAGATTGCAAACCGATGGATTGGAAATAGGAGAGTTGTTGAATGGCCTGCGAGATCACCTGATTTAAGTCCGCTAGATTTTTTTTATGGGGATATGTTAAAAATTATATTTATAAATTAGATGCGCCACAAAACATTGAAGAATTACGAGACAGACTTCAGAATGCCTTCGATGCAGTTCCTAGAAGAACTATACAAAGGGCAGTACAAAATGCCAGAAGGCGTGCCCAATTGTGCATTACCGAGGATGGCCAGATAATTGAACATTTACTGTAATTGTTTATTGTTTACTTTTCTATGTATTTTTATTAATGTTTTTGTTATCTTGTACTCGCTACTGTTGAATTTCGTTTCGAAGAATGAAAAATACTTATCATATCTCGTTTCTCTTCGTTGGTGTATGACATTTTTGTATTATTAATGAACAATAAATGAAATGTTTGACAGATCGAAATTCCTAAGGCTACCTTATTTAATCTTATAATTTATTCTTTCAAATAAAACCTAATGTCAAAAACTATAGTCAGCATGTGGTACATGGTTGAAATCAGAAAAAAAAACTCTTTCTGAAGATGTCTAAATCCAATATGGCGCCTATAAGAAATTAGATAGTTGATGATGGCCAGAAAGAAACGAAACGTCGTATAAAAATTTAGAGTACACCACTGGATAGAGGTTTAGAAATGGTCACAAGGATGTGTTTTTATTTTTTCTCTACAAGGCCAAATGTCGGTGCTACAGGTAAAAGAAGAAAATGGGGTTTTCGCGTTTTTTTCTAAATAACGAAGGTCATTTGTCACAGGTCTATTTTCTTTACGGATTTATAACAAACACAAAATTTAACAACTGCCAAATTTAAACCTATACTCTATCTCCAATAATAAGAGAGATCCCCATGGTGAGGGCCGAAAATGAATCAACCTGTATATAGAGCAATTAGTGAAATTGATAAATATGTTCAAGAATCCTTATTAGCTAGGAATCAAAATCCTCATAAATGGTGGGAAAACAGGAAAACTATTTATATAAATTTATATACCTTTATGAAAGGTCGACTACATCTGTTCCTTGTGAACGTATATTTTCAAAAAATGGACACATTCTAACAGATCGAAGAAGTAGATTATCTGCTTCAAAGGCAGAAAAAATAATATTTTTAAACTATAATCATAACTTGTATTAATGTAATTTTTGTACACCAGTACTATAGGTTTATATTTATTATTTTATATTTATTGTACGATTAACATGAAAACATGTCAGTGTACAAGTAAATATAAAATAAGTATTTATAAATTATTTTCCTGCATAAATATTATACATATACATACTCATGCAACTCTTAAATAAATAAATAAAACAAACAGGCTATCATTCCGATCCAATAAAGCTAGATGGAAATGAATGTGTCATTTGTCGGACTTTACAACTCCGATCGGTATTTAAAATCGAGGTTGTTATAATCGTTCCAAGGAACGAATTCTCTGGACTCGTTCCATCTGCAGAATGGAACGAGAAGGAACGAGTCCACAAAAGGAACGATTTCGCCCATCTCTATTGTTAAGGCGATTTGCTCGCTATCTAAAATTTGTTAAATGATTTTAGCCAAAACCATACATGCTGGAAAGTTGAAATTTTCTGTGTAGTTCTAAAATCAACTCAAGAATAGGACTACATGGCCTTTTTGTTCAAATTATTTATTGTTAATATTATTTTTCTTTAAATATTTATTTGAATTAGAAATAACGCTGTACACCTCCGACAACAAGTTTTCGTAATTATAAAAAAATTATACCAACACTTCCATTTTATAAACAAAGATGAATTTCTTTTAATAGCAATCCCACTAAAACGTATAGTTTCGGTTACATTTAATTTTGTTACGGTATAGTAGGCGTGGCTCAAAGAATGCAATTGATGTCTGTTTACTTAACACTCGAACTCATGTTTTCGCCTATCTTTTGATACAAGAAAGGTCTAGTATTTTAAAATTTAATATATCGAAACTTTATAATTAAATAAATTTGGTATTAATTCTTATGAAAAGATAATTTTGAAACTGATAATATAGAAATGTACTTGAAGATTTAACAAAAAAATATAAATTAATAATCTTTATTACATATTCATGGCATACTTGAATATCAAGATATAAAATAAACTTATTTTATTTTTAAAGTCTACTACCGAACAAGCTCGGCTACTTTCAAGGGATATATTAAATTGTCCAAAACATGTCTTTGGTGAACATGGGGACTGTGACGCGTATTTTTGCAATGCTATGGAAGTAGGGGAAAAGAATGATGTAAATGGATTTACAGATTGTGGACTAAGGGGGGGAAACGTTTGTGTGTAACAGATGGGTACAAAATAGTTATAGTTTACTTCTGAATATGAATAATAATGCGCCGAAACTTATAACTTTGTTGTTTGTAAATTCTCGTTGATGGAAAACGAATCAATTTTGATCGTAGTAATTCGTACAATATGAGTGTATATCATACAATTGTTTCAAAATAATACAAATCTGTACAAAAACAAATTTGTATCTGTATATACATGGACACACAGTACGTATTTACCAGTATTTACCACGACTCTGTCAATGGCGGGTTTACGAAGACACGAGTGTAGGTACACTTCGCGGTCATGTAGCAAATTTTGTCCTATCAGATGACACCAGATAACTTCATGACATCTGACGGACAAAACCGACCACGCCGATGCAAAGTGTTTCTTCTCGAATAGCTACGCTATTACAGGAAAAGAAATATGCGTATTTTTTCTTTTCCTGTAATAGCGTAGCGATTCTGTTTAGAAGCGCGGCAATCCAATGGGGGATGGACCACTAACATTTTGCGAAGGGGAGCTTGGAAAGAAAACTGGAATTGCATGTGGAAGAATGTGGGCTTTTTATATGAGGAGAATTTCCTTATTTTGGTGCCAGTCCAGATGGTCTAATCGGAAATTATAGTATAGTTGAAATTAAGTGTCCATACAAAATTGGTACATCAAAACTGGATTTCAGTCCTTTGGAAGCGGCTGATAATGTGGGAATGGAGTTCATTATAGTCAAACGCGATGAAAAATTCTGCATCGAGCACATGCTACCAAGGCTGCAGAGCTTTTATATGGACACTATGTACCTATACTTGCCGCCCAAGGAAATAGATAACAGCCATATTACGGTAGTTGTAGTTTTTCCGCAAAAATAAACTAGATTGGAATTAAATTTGTAAATGAATTTAATTGACACACGTTATTTTATTATGACTTTAAAAAATAAATTTATTTTTATCAAAGAAATCTGTCATTAATTATTATGTATGTTAGTTTATAAAATCTCTATCAATGTCATACTAAAATGTACTTTTACGGAGACGCGAAGTATTAATTCTGTTTACGTCGGCAATACTAACTAGCGGAGGGAAACGCTGAAAGCAATGGTTATGGAAGTGGTTGGTTTTTGACAAAAATATTCTTTATCTTGAATTTTTTTTTTATAACTTGTTTTTTGTTTCACAGTTAAGAACAAAATGAAATAATTCGGCGACAAGTCAGGATGGACAATGAGACATTATTTCAACACTTTTCTCCTTCAAATAGTCAACTGTTAGACGTGCTGTATGGGAATTCGCATTGTCGCGATGAATAATAATGCGACGTTTTCGGTTGTTCTTCCTGATTTCGTCTATAACTTGTGGCAAAAAAATTACTGTATACCATTCAGCGTTAACAGTTTTTAGATCCTCTAAAGGACACATCGCTGTACAGCCGAAGAAACAGGCTATCATTTTCTTAGAAGTGCTCCTTGCACGAACAACTTTTGTGGGGTTCGGTTTGTCTTGGAACACTCATACAGTAGATTGTTGCTTGGTTTCCGGCTCATATGCATGTATCCATGTTTCGTCGCCTGTGACGATGTTGTATACGGATTTTGCGGTTCCTACGTCGAATTTTAGCGCATCTCTACATCAATTGACACGAGCTGCATTCTGTGCTTTGGTCAAGTTATGTGGAATCCATCTGGAACATATTTTTTTTCCAAATAAATGTTCATGTAAAATCGAATGAATGCAGTCTGCGATATGCCAAGAGATGCCTCTACCTCACTGTAAGTCACAATGTCGATCGTGTTCTATTTGCCGCACAGCATCAATGTTTTTTTTAATCACAACAGTTTTTGGTGGACCTTTACGTGATTCATTACTCACTGAGGCACGACCATGACGAAATTCTGCAAACCAATTGTAAACTGTCTTCTCTGATGGTGCTCCATTACCAAGAGTTGACCGAAGGGATATAATGCAGTCTTGTGGAGTTAGGCCTTTTTTATAATCGTAAAAAGTCATCCAACGAGAACCTTCACGAGTAATCTCCGTTATTTTACAAACTCAGTCTTAAAACTGTCACTGTCAACAAACTACTGACTCAATTTCTAAGCTATCGCGGATTTCTCATTGATAAATATCAAACTTTAAAAATATAGTGATTACCTATGTCAAAAGTACCATCTAGTGGTCGATTGTAAAAATATAAAAGGTGTCCCTTGTATGCTGTCGTAAAACCTTTCTCACATAGTTCAATTTGTAAGTATATTTTTATTGTATAGATATTATACGAGGGATAAGCTGAATTTATTGAGAATAAGAAAATCTAGTAGACTGTGGCAAATAATCATCCTCACATTAGTTCAATTTGTAAGTATATTTTTATTGTATACATATTATACGAGGGATAAGATGAATTTATTGAGAATAAGAAAATCTAGTAGACTGTGACAAACAATTATCCAGTGTTTATTTATATAGAGCAACTCTTTATCTGTCATTTTACGTTTTGTTGTTGAAGTTACGTTCGCTATAACTCAGCTATAGTAAGCGCCAATTAACTTGGCGCGAGGAGGAGGTGCGCAGAAGCCGTATTTAAAAACGTCCACCCCCACTACACAAGTAATTGTCAGAATACATTTGTCATTAACGTTTGACGGAACATAATGCTTTGCTAGGGGATCATAAAGTGATACACGTTCAGAGGTTAAAATTATCTGACATTTGATGTAAAACCAAATACAAATCTCCCACTACTTCTAATCCTGCGCGAACTTACCCCTCCTCGCGCCAACTTAATTGGCGTTTGCTATACTTATGTTTTAAAAGTAAAAGAAAATGGAATTAACCAGAGAGCACTTTCGAATCACAATTTATTATGATTTTAAAAGAGGTTTAAGCGCTTATGGGTGCAAAGAGAGTTTAGATTCAGTTTTTAGTGAACAAGGACCTTCCTTGGCTACAATTTACCGATGGTATAAGGAATTTGTACGCGAAAGGAATTCTGTTCAGCATAAGAAAGGAACAGGGCGTCCTTGCTGCTGCTAAAAAAATAAATGAAGAGGATACTAAAGCCACTTATGCGGGAATAGAGCTTCATCTCAAGATTAGATCCTCAGCTATTAAAATATCATACACGATCACCTGCATTTAAAAAAGCGGTTAGTCGTTTTGTGCCGCAACACCTTTCTGACTGCCAAAAAGCAGAGCGTGTAAGAATTTGCCATGAAATTTTAAATTTCTTAAATAATGGCGACCACCAAATTTTTTCCAATATAGTGACAGGTGATGAAACTTGTATTCCCTTTTTCGACTTTCTTACCCGCCAAGTGTATGGATTCACGAAGATGAGAAAACTCCTACAATGACTAACAAGGGCAGATCCGGAAACTGAAAATTAAAAAAATTATGAAACTTTTGGACATCACATATAGGTGTACTACGCATATTTTTCTCTGCGGAAAAACACTCTGACTGGGTGAAATGGATTTTTGAAAATTGAAAATTTTCCATCCTGCCTCTGCGCATAACTCGTTAACGATAAGAGGTAGAGAAAAAGTTTTAACACAAAAAATGTTTGTTTGAATGAGTTTTATTAAGCAGGTAAGAAAAAAGTTAAATATATCTACATTTCTATATATTTTTTTTTCGACGGGTGAATATGTTTGGGATTAATAATAGGAAACAGGGTTTGTTTGGTTGTGTAACAGACCTGTAGTTGCAATGTTGAAATTAATTTTAAAAACTAACAAAAGTATTGATAACTACATTATAAATTATTTTGCATTAGAGTTAATAATAATATAACAGCATCATCCTGTCAATTTTATTATACTGTAACAAGTTTGTCTTTTCGGGTTCTTAAATAAAACTAGCAATAACTTTAGACACACACTATATTAATAATAAAACGTATAACAATATAAAACTAACTATTAACAATAAGCACATTTATGTATTTATATTTATGTATCTATATTTATGATTACTGCGCGAGGCTCTAGGATTCAAATGTCTGCCGTCCCTTCCTCGACGGCTTATATATGAATGGGAACGTTTTTTCTCGAATGCTCCAAATGCGTCGAGAAAACGTCTAGAGGCATGACGCGCCACGCGTCATCGGATGAGTCATTAGTCATTACAATACGTTAAAACATACCAATATATTTAAACACAATGGATTATTCTGCATGGTGATGAAACTCATCTTCATTGAATTTTACGCCATTAACACTAGGGCAAGTTAAGAACTCCCCACCCACGCAAGGTAAGTTCGAGGAGGGTGTTTCTATTGAGCAACATTTTAACAAGCCAGACTTTTATCGCTTGCACCTTTTGTAGGTAGCAATTCGGGGGTTTATAGGCTGACTTATGAATGTAATTTGGTTTATATCGGCCAAACAGGAAGGTCCTTCGCCAACCGGATATCGGAACATCAAAAAAGCTATAGACAAAAAAAATCAAACTCCACCTTTGCCAATCACTGCTTAGAACATTATCATAAATTCAATTGCAATTTTAAAGCCCTGCATATTAAAGATAAAAGTAAGAAACTAAATCTCCTTGAAACATTTGAAATTTATAGATACATATAAAAAAATTAGGCCTAGATTTAAATGACCAAACTGATCTATGGAATTCCCCACTCCTTCAACTAAATTTATAATGACTTGCATTTACTATAAACTATATAAACCGTATATTATATCGTTAAAACATTATTCATCCACTTGATGAAGTCGTAGTACGGTAAAACAATATTGTAATAGTATACAATCAATACTTTGAAACTAAAATATGTACAGTGTATTTATTTATTTAATGATATTGAGTTTCAACAAGTGTCTCCCTCAACAATCAACTTATTAAAACTTCTACTCATTTTGTGACATTGATTATTTCGTATGTTCAAGAGAAAACTTTTCTTTTGTATCGCTCTGATCATAACAGCCTTCCGAGAAATTATTTACCGAATGGCAAATCAAGGCATATTCTCGAATGTTGCTTGGAATTTATTATATATCGTTTTAATTTAGTTATTTCATTAAATATTTAGTTAAAGTAATTACATACGACTTCTCTTCTAATTATCTCTTAATTAGTAAGTTATTTAAGTTATTTTTTATTTTTTTTTATTTAAGTTAAGTAAGTTATCATTTGGCTATTTTTTCTACATGTCGAAATTATACCGACCCCGTATTAACACTGTTAGTATTTTAATAGCGACATTCAAAATGTAAATCACTATTGTGAACTTCATCTGAATCATATGATGTGGGATATCGTCTTAAAGTATTTTTCGCAAGGAATATTTTAATATTTATTTTATTGACATCGCAACTCTTTGGCTCGCATCTTTAATTAATTCTAAAGACATCGCCAGCTTCGATATGATTAGTCGCACAAACTGTATAACAAAAACAAACCTTTTCCAACCACGAGTTTTCTACTACTTCTTCGTCTCCAACCGCCATGAGGTAAACTTAGTTTCTTCGTAACAACTTACTTTACACGTACACGTTGTGGAGCACATGTCCGACCACGAAAACACAAAGGTAAACTCTGTATTGTTCGATATTTATTTTAGCTAGCGTAATTTGAATCCCTTTCAGTCAGCAGTAGACGGTATTTGGGGTATACCTGATGTAGTAGGTATGTAGAATTACATATTTCCAAGTAGGTGTTTCTGCTTAAAAAAATATATTAAAGTTTCGAAAATATGAATACCGAATACAATGAAAATACTATTAGATTTAAATAAACCTCTACATGATTGGTTCTATACAAGTTGTAACACAGTGGTTCTCAAAGCGGTGCCGCAAGTACTCCACAAGGATGCCGCGAAAGTTTTTGACGACTCGCAATATGACGGATTCTCCCTCTCATTTATAAGTTACTGCGCGTGCGAAATCTATCTTTTTTTCCTAAGCTGCTTCGTTGCTATGTGCTGTAGGAACTTGACAATAAGTGGCGGCAGGTAGATACTAGCAAAATCGAACTAGTTATAGATATAGCGACCCGCCTAAAGGATTAAAACCAGAAAGTTTATTACGGTATTATTGTTGCTATATCGTACACAAAAGGAATTGATACCTAACCAACACCGTAATAAAACAACATTACACAATGTTCATGTAACAAAAATATAAAACTAAATATTTCTATACAAATAAAATGCATATACTAAAAGTCTTCGGAGTTGTCAGAATCGTCATAGTCTGTGCTATCAGTTTCATTTTCACTAAGGCGTATTATAAATTGCTGTAAATAGTCATTTTCGAAACTGATAACATCTGTAATACATACATTTTTTCCAATTTTCTGGTGAAATGTATTTTCCGAATAGTTGCTTCACTAAATATTGGACTGTTATTTCGTCGTACAAATTCCTTTAACTCCCTCCAAATTAATTCAATAGGATTGACAACAATAATAGGGAGGTTGTCGTAAAATTGTATGCCTCGCAGCAGCTGCGACATTGTCAATATAATATTGTTTTGAAAAAGTTTTTGTATGTAAAACTTCCAGAAGTTCGACCTTGAACTAAATAGAATATACACAATAGCATTAAACAATGGTTACACTATAAATATTGTCAATAACATCCTAAATAGCCAACAAAAATCTAAAACCCTTTCCTTAGTTTATCCAAAATTAAAATACAAGATAATTAATTCCTATAATTCAGTCACTTAGGAAAAATTTCGGAAAAAATTGGAACTTTCATTAAAAAACTTAATAACGAACATATATCATTTAAAATAGACAATACTATACAGAACATTATTAAAAACAACAAAGATAAAATAGACAAAGAATCAAACTCTGGTGTATATAAGTTAACATGCGAAGATTGTAATAAGGTATACATAGGACAAACGGGGAGGACATTCAAAATTAGTATGAAAGAACACGAGAGAAGCCATAAAGAAAAGAAAACAGATTCAACTTTCGCAAGTCATTGTATAGATAATATCTATACAATGACTTGTATTGTACATATTCAGTATTTCATCCACCTGATGAAGCCATTGTATGGCGAAACAATATTGTAGTGGTATTTACAATAAAAGAATTTTTGAAACTAGAAGTTTAATTACTTATTTCTTAGCCTTCCAGAAGTTGTTTCTTTTTCTAGCTTTCTTCAAAATGCAATTCATTTTCTTCCAGAAATGTCGACAGTTAAACGATTTCTCATGATGAGTCATCATGAAAAATCGTTTAACTGCCAAATTATTTGACGGTATTTGGTTGTTAAAATAATAAATTTAATTATGTAGTTCATCATTGATGACCAACATCTAGTGTTTATCCTTAATAAAACTAGCTGAAATGATTCCAAAATTATAATTTTTAATTAATATTATTCATCGAAATAATCCTACAATTACTATTATATACATATAATACAGAGAGAGCAAAAAAAAAACTGAAATAGTTGGTCAAACTGATTTTGTTTATAAGGTTTTTTGTTTATCAGCAAATTTCAGTAGTGATGCAGCGGCGTAGACGTGGTCATACGGTAATTTTAAGGTAAATATATTCTAACCTTAAATCCACAAAATGATTACTAGTGCTAACAGATTAATCTGTACTAAAATAGAGAATAACTAAATAAAATAACACTACAGTATATTATTAAACATCATATATTATAAATAAATTTACAAATATACAAAAAGAAAACGTATGTACTATCGTCAGCAATTGAAAGTTAACACTTTATTATGTTGGCATGTCGAAATTTCAAAATTTATCTAATGTATACAGTACTTTTGAAGTGTCAGTGTCAGCATTTAATCATAACATAAATGACATTAGCTTGACAAGTTGGTAACATTTACGCAGCTATAATAGTGCGTTTACTTTCAATTGCTCACGATAGTATAGCAAACGCCAATTAAGTTGGCGCGAGGAGGGGTAAGTTCGCGCAGGATTAGAAGTAGTGGGGAGATTTATATTTGGTTTTACATCAAATGTCTGATAATTCTAACCTCTGAGCGTGTATCACTTTATGATCCCCTAGCAAAGACATTATGTTCCGTCAAACGTCAATGACAAATGTATTCTGACAATTAGTTGAGTAGTAGGGGAGGTCGTTTTTAAAAACGGCTTCTGCGCACCCCCTCCTCGCGCCACTTAATTGGCGATTGCTATACATCTCAATAGGGTTTCATGTGTAGTTCTTTTTTCAATATTCTTCGACAACTGCCATATGAGATACCTGCAAAATATATTTTATATTGTATATTTCAAATAACTGTATAGCAAACGCCAATTAAGTTGGCGCGAGGAGGGAGTGCGCAGAACCCGTTTTTAAAAATGTCCACCCCACTACTCAAGTAATTGTCAGAAGACATTTGTCATTGACGTTTGACGGAACATAATGTCTTTGCTAGGGGATCATAATGTGATAGACGCTCAGAGGTTAGAATTTTCTGACATTTGATGTAAAACCAAATACAAATCTCCCCACTACTTCTAATCCTGCGCGAACTTACCCCTCCTCGCGCCAACTTAATTGGCGTTTGCTATATATGTGTATACATACCAGCTTGCTGAGATAATTGACTTATAGGTTTTTGTGGACTTCGAAGGATATGCTCCTGAACATTTTCAACAACCTCTGGCGTTATGATTTTTGGTCTTCCAGAAGATTTACCTTTACAGACACTACTGGTTTCTAAGAATCGGTCAATTACACGTTCTAGATGTTAAGTAAATGCTTGAAAGGTAATTTCATGTTCGTTATAAGTAATTCTAAATTGATTATAACACGCTTCCCCAGAATACTCCCAAGCACCGTCTTCGTTTTGAATGCCAGTTCGAAAATATGCCATTACTATAAACGTGTCTTCTTCTACAGTAAACACCATGATAATTAGTACTAAAAAGTATTTTTTTTTTTGAATATAGACAAATTTTGAATAAAACGTGATAAAACAAAGAGAACAAAAACCAGAAAAATACGACGCCATTAATCGCATGAAAACACTCTTATTTGACATTCAAAATGATTTGCTGCCAATCGCAAACTCAAAAATGTTCTAAAAATACTGCCAACTCACATATTCTTTTTGACTCTCACTGTATATTCCAGATTAATAAAATTATAAATTTAGTAATGTAGTTTTATTTACTTAGTCACAAAATACATTAGTTTGTTACTTATTTTCTTTAATTAGAATGTACTTAATTTGCTTTTAGAAAATTTGATCAATTTAGATATAAATATAACTTATAAACTTCACAGTAAATTCTATAACTAGAGTCATTACGATGGACGATATAAATAGTCTAGAACATCTGTAAGTACATCACGCAGTTATTGAATGCACTATTGATCTGGCTAGCGCACACACCTGTTTTCACAGAGAATTACGACGTTTTTTTGTTGGATATTTACAGTTAAATTTCTGTTTTCATAAGCGTAGATAGAAGCGTGTGGGTTTTAATAATTTAGTCTATTTACATTATATTTCGTAAGATAAATAAAGTGCTGTGAGTTAGTTCTTGTTTTCATAGTTTTAACTGTTAATTACATCATAATTTTTGTGATAGATCCTGTTTAATATCGTTTCATTGAATCTACTTCTCCCAATTATTTCGACGTAAGTGTCCATTGAATTTCGTTCAGTTTCAATAACTTACGCATACATTTTTAGTTTTCATTTATTTAGATCTAGGGCATTGTTTAAGTTACTTTTTCAGATATGATACGGAAGAACGGCATCGTAAAATAATGGCGAGTTGGATTGACGGTCATACTGATTGTATGACCATTGTCAGTGACTCCGAAATTCATTGCAAAATCTGTAAAATATCTTTAAAAAATTCCATGATATCACACGTACATCACTTAGCATCGCAAACACATGCACAGAAATTGGAACCGTTGGAATATGACAATTTTAACGAAGAACTCTGTGAAACTTTTATGGCGGCTAATATTCCATTAAATAAACTTAACAATCCCACTTTAAAAATATACTGGTCGAAATGTTCCTGATGAATCCACCTTACGCAAATATTATGTTTCTAAGTGCTACACGAAAGCAATAGAACGCATTAGAAGCCATCTTTCAAATCAGTACCTATGGATAAGCGCCGACGAAACTGTCGATATATTAGGACGCTGTGTGGTAAATGTTGTAGCTGGTGTACTATATCCAACTATTCCATATAACGCATATGTAATAGCAACAAAAGTTATAAATACAGTTGATGCGGAAACAGTTGTTAAAACCATTAACGAGAATATTCAAAATATACTTCATTCGGACGACAGCTTCAAAGAAAAAGTACTTTTATTTTTAAGTGACAGTGCTGCATATATGTTAAAAACAAGCAGACTATTAAAGGAAACATATCCTAATATGCTGCATATTACTTGTGTAGCACATGCTCTCCACAGAATCTGTGAATATATCAGAGGCACCTTTCTAGAAATTGATAGACTTGTATCCGCTTTTAAAAAAGTTTTCAGAAAAGCACCATTGAGAGTAGCTCTTTACAGGGAAAAACTGCCATCTTTGTCACTGCCTCCGTCTCCAGTAATAAGTAGTTGGGGACATGGTTGCAAGATACTAGTTTCTATGCAGAGAATTTCGATAGTTTACAAAATTTCGTTGCATGTTTAAATGACGATGCTCGGAGTATTTCTGAGTACAAGGAACTAACACAAATTCCACATTTAAAAAATCAATTGTACTTTCTTCAGGTACACTTTGGAAATTTGCCGAAACTAATCACTTATTTTGAAAATCAAAATCTCAAATTAAAAGATGGATTAACCACATTAGATGTGGCTATTAATAATTTGAAAAATATTTCAAGTGACTTCGGATGTGGCCTTCGGCAGAAGTTTGACGCAGTTTTTAATAGAAATCCAGATTGAATAACATTGCGGCAATTGTGTATGGGGACAATTCCTCAAAATTTAACTGCTAAATACGCGGAAATAAAAGAATGTTTCCAGTATGCACCTATAACCAGTTGCGATGTAGAAAGGACGTTTTCTATTTACAAGGATGTATTTCATTCAAAGAGAACATATTTTACAGAAGAGAACCTTGAGAAAGTATTGCTAGTAAATATTAATACTCCTTTACTCAACTTGAACTAGAAAATGAACAAATAAAAATGTATGTCGTATTTTGTAGCCGTATAATATACCCGTTTTATTATTATAAGTATAATTATATAAATAAAATTAAAAACTTTAAAAATACAAATGTTCAATAGTACGCTCGTGGGTGATGAATCATCAACCTCTCGTGTCCGGTCTCTATTTATAACTCTACACAAGGCTCACATTCACGTATTACAACTATTACGTCATAGATTTTGAAATGCTTCGTGCGTTTTCCTATATCTGTGATGATCTTGTGCAAAAACAGTCATTCAAACACAAAAGACAGGCTACACTTCATGAATTCTTTCATAATTAAAGTTTAGTTGTTTTTACACGTAAAAAATGTATTTAAATGTTCAGTTATATTACTATATAGATCCTACCAGAAATGTATTTTTATTGAATGTGAAATTAAACTGTAGGAAGACACTTTTCTGTAGAACTTCACTTAATTAGGGCAGCCGCTTAATTGGGCCAACATGTTCTGATCCCAATGTCCCGATGAGCGGAATTGACATACGGTCAATTCCACTCAGTCGTTAGTAATACTGCAACTTAAACCACAGTCTCTAGTGTTGTTTCTATACTTTATTTTTTATAAAAAAAAAATTTGGGGTGCCTCAGACATATAACCAGAGCTGTATGTTAGTTATGTCTGGTCTTTTAATGCCTTGTTCTTTTCTTTGTGTAAATTATTAAATTTATCCTGTAATTAAATCTGTTGGGTAATAAATTATTATTATTTAAAAAAATCAAACTCAATATAAACTTAAAATGTAATTATTCTGGTACCTAAAAAAAAATACATAATTATAATGAATAAAGCGAGTACTAATAATCGTAATTTAAACAAAAATGACGGTTAATCAATGGTTCCAATAATCAGAGTGTTTAGTAATGAATATAAAATACACAACAAAAAATACTTATAAATCAAACTTTTCCATACAAACGTACAAACTTTTCCACACAAACGTAATGCATATAATAAGAACTGCCAATGAACTAGGTACTCCATTACATAAAAGAAATATTTTTTTTAAATTTCTGTGCAGTTTAAATTTTTAATGTTGAACAAAATTTCTTCAGAGCTAATTTGACATAAATGCATTTCTTCAGCAAATTTTACTAGTGTTGAAAATTGAAGTTTTATTTATTTACATCTTTGTCAATAAATTGCATATACCATAATAAATAATAGTAAATTAAGACTGAAGAACAGATTAATTTATAACTTTTAATTAGGTAATACTTTATATTATAGCTTAACTCAAGAATTTGTTCGTAAGTTTTAATCTACCTTTAGATTATAGAGCATTAAACTTAGTATGATATTAAGCTGTTTTCTGAACATGACGATCAACTGTTTATTACAAAAGGTATGTCGTATTTCAAAACTTTTTTGTAATTCGCTTTTTCTGATCTTAAACAAACAATTTTACATATTTTTCTGTTTAATTTCTATCAGTTGATTGTTTTGTATTTAAGTAGTCATCCTATAATAAAAAATAATAATTTTGTTATACTAGGTGAATGCCAATTAAACAATAATTTCAATTATGTACTTGTGTCGCTTGCTCCACCTTATGATATGCGATTAATTTAAAAAATAATACTTTCTGAATTCAAATTTCGATAGTTACAACCTAAGTTGAATAAAATAAACATTACACAAATTGAATTTTAATTATATTTCACCGAAAAACGAAACTTGAAATAATGTAAAGTTTTTAATTATTAAATCATTAAAATTGATCTCCCATCCTGCATTTATTAGTTGAAAACATTTTGTATACTGTAGACTCATGTAATCTATTACGTTTTGTAGTACTTGCAAATTATATTATGATTGTCAAATATATTTGGCGGTATCCATGCAAATATATATCGGAATTTGGAAGTCCAAAAGATACATCACATTTCAAATATCCACATCGCAATGCATTTTAAGAACTTGGTATGTTCAGTATGTAAGAGTAAGGTATTTGAAGTAGGTTACTCCTTGAAAGTAAACTTTGAAGGAGTATTTGCTATTTGAATACCGCTATAACGTTAAGAAATGTTCGCGATAGAAACCTAATTAATAACTTTCCATTACCATACTGAAGATAACAACTATATAAGTACATATGAAATTTGTTTATTGAGATTATATTGTTAGGTATTGTAAGTGAGGATCAACTGCTCATTCGTGTGGGACAAATGCATAAAATTACTTTAAATAAAATAAATTGTTACAACCAGCACCCGAGACTTAAATTTTAATCAAACTCGCGTTCCAAGCTATGTAGCGTCTATATTTAGTCGATGTTTAAAACTTTGGTTCAGAGTACCTAGAATGTGCTTGGAAAGCAACTTGTTACAATTTAGTTAGTATATAAATACACCAACTGTTTAAATTAACATAGTATCGAGTATTTCTGAATAAATACCATAAGCTCAATTGAACTAGCTAGTGTAGTTTAAAACATAATAGAGAAATATGTTGCAGCTAATTTCTTAATTTAACTTAATGATCCTACATAATCAAACTTTATTTAATATCACTTTCTTATAAGTTATTTAAAGCGAATAATTTCAACTGAAAACATGTTTGTGTATATTTTGAAATGTTTAATTTTAGCGCCAAATATATTTGAACGTTTGCTACACTTCATATTAGCGTTAATTAAAAAGTATACGAATTTAAAAGAGATCCTTTTATAATCGTATTAGTAAAATTTGAAAGGTTTATTTTTAAGAACAATACAAACTAAGATTACATATGCAAAAGTCTTTATTGCAATACTTCATTTTATAGCAATATAAATAACACCATTGCCAAATACGGTATAATATAGTTAAAATTTATACAATGCGACGGGATTAATGTTTATTTTTTGTAATTTCATTGTTTATCAAAATTTATATATGCATTTTAGTACATAAAATTTTAATCCGATACTTAACAATTACGATCTAAGGGTAAAATTTTGAATACTTAAATACTGATTTTATATTTTTGTTATTACACAATTTGCTATAAAAATCTAGAGAGATTCCCTTTAATTTTCTGTATATTTTATACAAATGAATATTTTTGTCTATTTGGTTTTTTTTTCGTTTTGCTATACAAAATTGGCTTTTGCTTAAAAAAACTTAAAGTTTAACACAATTAAATAAAAAGGGAAGAGGGAGCTCTATTTCTATACGACAATAAACATAATTACACAATAGTCAGATGGGGTTGGGCATAATACGTAGCCAGTTCATTATAAATTAAAAAGGATACTTCATGAAAAGACTAAGACCTAAAGTTAAATCATTAAAATTAGCGCATCCTGTATCTATTAACTTCATGTACTTCTCCTAGTTCACCTTTGAAGTCAATTTCAATGACAAAGTCCAAATCTCGATTATTTCTGGGATTTGGTTTCATTTCAAATGTACCATAAATCTCTTCGCTTTTCTTCACAGTCATGTAGTCTTCAAAATAGAAAACTGTTTGTTTCCAATGAGTATATGGTGCTTCTGGAGCTGTGCTGAAACCTACGCGTTTATGGCACTTTGTGAATTCCACATTGAAAAATGTGACAAGGGCCTGAACATAATCGTTTCTTCTCACTTGTAAGTGGAAAGGGGCTGAAAATTCTAAATCAGATTTTTGCACTGCATACAGATCCACTTCCTTAACGAGACATGCATTAGTTACAACTTGCTTAGGATCAACAACATCTACTAAAGGTTCACTTATGGCCACTTTACGAATAGAACTCATATCAAATCCATAAACATCATCCCACCAATTAATTTTTTCATCTTTATATTGTCTGTCTTCGATTGCTGTTATAAATAAAGAACAACGGTCTGGAAACAATAGGCCTCCCGGTTTTAACCATTTATCCCTCGCATAAAGTACTGTATCCAACATACTTTCATAAAAAAGACAATAACCCATCCACTCTGATATTATAATGTCAACAGAATCATATGGTTGAGGCAGTTCAATTTCTTCTACTTTTCCTTTGACAATGGTTATTATATGGTCAAGTTTATTTGCTTCGACAATTTTCTTAGCATAGTCCACGATATTAGAACACTCAATAGCAATAACTTGTTTTGCACCGGCTTTAGCAGCAAACATACTTAATATTCCTGTACCGCATCCAATATCCATTACTACTTTACCAGCGAATAAATGTTTATTGTGATACATTGAATTACGATACGTCAAAGTCCTCACTTCGTCTTTGAGCATTTCTTCGTGAATGCCGAAATGTGCGTATGAATCGAAGTAATAATCCCTCGATGTCATTTCATCTGCCGGCACGTCGTCTTTTTCCATACTATTTGAAAGGACCGGCGTTACTTCCATCGTTTCCATTTTCGTTTTTTCTGCCTGTAATTAAATTTAACTAAGAATGCGTTATAGTCACGAAAGCATGGGTAAAAAAAAAGATGGAAATTACGCACGTGGTTAAAAAAACTATGAGTACATAAAACATCCATAATTTGCAGTTAAATATACTTTCTATGAAATACAAGTTTTTCGGTTTTTACCTATGTATTTAAATTATGAAACAAACTATTAAACTATTGGCGCCCAAACTACACAAACAAGTATAAAATCAACACGACTTGAACGCTTTTGAACCGGTCATGCCAACTTAACGATATATACACCGCACCAAACAATTGATATAAGCTTTAATCAAGACGAAGTTATATGTTCTGGATAACACTCGTGCAAGAGATGATTGAAAATTGTTACTTACCGCCGTAACGTCTTGATTTACACCGTTTTCATAAACTTCGGCACCGACACTGTCACATGAAGCCATTGTGCTTGGTTTTGACTCGTTTTAATATGGGAATTGGGGTTTTTAGTACTGCCAACATAAAGTACCTAAATGCAACCTATAAATACATCAATTCAGCAATAGTTTAAAAGAAAATTTTTACTTCTAATATTTAATGAAAGCTATTTTATAATAAAATTTAATATTATTAAGCAAAAATTTTTTTTATATTAAGTTCTTAACGCTATTGGATTGTATATTTTACTTGCACAAGTTACCGCTAAAAGTAACGGTTTTTGATTTAGGTGGAATAAAATGTTCACTTTCAAATAAGTTGTAGAAGTTATGATACTACAATAGAATATTGTATTATTAAGTATTATTTAAAACATTCGTGTTTTTATTCTGATATTACTACATTGTTAAGAGCCGATTTATATAAAAAAAAATTACCACATTAAGAACTATTTTCAGATTGTCTTTGAGATACTGGAACAGAAAATCAAGATTTCGTAAATAAAAAACTGAAATTACTTTTTGTATTTTTTTATTAGTTTAGTACCTTATCCAAAATTAAGCGTTTTTTTGTACAAAGTAATTAAAATAAATATCTTATAAATGTACACATAAATATTTTAATTATTTATTTTATCAATTGAAACAAACATTTCTTAAACGTAATTAAATTGAAACAAAAATGAAATTCACTTCAATATTCTTTTTAAATTGTAAGAAACATTTTTATATTTGCTTGTATCTGATATTTCCAGGAGTGGAAACAAAGTAGGTCTACCGTGAGCACACTGAAATGGCAATTGACATTTAGACAAATCCGTTACATATTTAGTACACTCATTATATGAAAGTTTTCGCCCAAATTTGATAGCACCTGAAATGTAAATTAAAGCAACAATTATAAAAACTTAATTTGTTCAGGTTACCTCTGCACGCCTCATTATTAATTACGTATTGAATAATCTTCGGTATATTGGAGAATATTCCTCTAGTATTTTGTATAACCATTAGCTCGTCATTAATGAGATTACTTACAAATTTATACATATTTTCTTCCAATATTGCCTACAAGTATTTTAAAGTAAATTCAATTAATTTAAAACAAAAATGTGTCTTTTACGTTATTAGCACATTTCTTGATAAAACATAATGGTATTTTATTTATTTTTATATAGGAACTGTATACATCGAAGAACACGCCGATATTTTCAAATTGAGATTTAAAACTATTTAATAACTGTAATTCTGTAGGTGTATACTTGATAGTAATACAGTCTTTACATTCACCTGATTTAAATATTATTTGATCTGCATTTCGAATAGTATAATCTGAAAAATCAAATATTATAAATTTCGCCTACATGTCTATGAAATACCTCTACAAATTTCTAGTATTAAATGCATACATATTTGACATTTTTGTGACGCGAATTTAAATCAACCAATCACAAAGAGCAAATTCAATTATGTCAAAATGAAGTTTATTTGAATCTTGTATAGAATTATTTAATAGAAACTATAAAATATGCAAGATAGACGAGAAAATATTAAGGTTACTGAATTTTATAATAAAATAATTGATAAGAAAAACAAATATATTGAAGAATTAAAGAAACTTAATGTAAAAGCAATAAAACTTAAACGTGAAACTGAATCATTAACTATGGACTTCACGACTAAGGTAAATAAATTAGAAAATTTGGAAAAAGAAACGAACGAAGACATTGAAGCTAGTTCATTGGAAGTAGCTGTATAATATTTCTTAATAAAAACTTAATTTTTTAATTTAAATGTATAACTACATTTTTTGCAGTAAGAGGTTATTCATATATGTAATAAAAAGTGTTTTGTTGTAAACTTGTATTTTGCTTTATAGTTTAAATGTGAGAACAAGATATTGTGGCAATTTTCTATTACCTACGCCTGTTTATGATTTAAAATATTAATAAAGTACGAGGTGCATTCAAGTTCTAAGGCCTCCGATTTTTTTTCTAACTACTCACCCGAAAACTATGAAACTGGTGTTACTTCTCGACGTAATCTCCCTGCAGACGTACATATCTTTCACAACGTCGACGCCATGATTCCATGGCCGCGGCGTAGGCTTCTTTAAGAGTCTGTTTCGACCACTGGAAAATCGCTGAAGCAATAGCAGCACGGCTGGTGAATGTGCGGCCACGGACAGTGTCTTTCATTGTTGGAAACAGCCAAAAGTCACTAGGAGCCAGGTCAGGTGAGTAGGGAGCATGAGAAATCAGTTCAAAGTTGTTTTCACGAAGAAACTGTTGCGTAACGTTAGCCCGATGTGCGGGTGCGTTGTCTTGGTGAAACAGCACACGCGGAGCCTTTTCCAAACGTTTTTGTTGCAGTGCAGGAAGGAACTTGTTCTTCAAAACATTTTCGTAGGATGCGCCTGTCACCGTAGTGCCCTTTGGAACACAATGGGTAAGGATTACGCCTTCACTGTCCCAGAACATGGACACCATCATTTTTTCAGCACTGGCGGTTACCCGAAATTTTTTTGGTGGCGGTGAATCTGTGTGCTTTCATTGAGCTGACTGGCGCTTTGTTTCTGGATTGAAAAATGGCATCCACGTCTCATCCATTGTCACAATCGATGAAAAGAAGGTCCCATTCATGCCTTGGTAGCGCGTCAACATTGCTTGGCAACATGCCACACGAGCAGCTTTGTGGTCGTCCGTCAGCATTCGTGGCACCCACCTGGAGGACACTTTTCGCATTTTCAGGTCGTCATGCAGGATTGTGTGCACAGAACCCACGGAAATGCTAACACTGGAGGCGATCTGTTCAACTGTCATTCGGCGATCCCCCAAAACAAGTCTCTCCACTTTCTCGATCATGTCGACAGACCGGCTTGTGCGAGCTCGAGGTTGTTTCGGTTTGTTGTCACATGATGTTCTGCCTTCATTAAACTGTCGCACCCACGAACGCACTTTCGACACATCCATAACTCCATCACCACATGTCTCCTTCAACTGTCGATGAATTTCAATTGGTGTCACACCACGCAAATTCAGAAAACGAATGATTGTACGCTGTTCAAGTAAGGAAAACGTAGCCATTTTAAGTATCTAAAACAATTCTCATTCTCGACGCTGCCGCTACAATTCCATCTGCCGTACAGTGCTGCCATCTCTGTGACGTATTGACAACGAACGCACGCTCATTTTAAGACAATGCACATGCTTCTATCTCTTTCCAGTCTGGAGAAAAAAAATCGGAGGCCTTAGAACTTGAATGCACCTCGTATTACATCGTTGGACTTATATTCTAAACATTCTTTTAATATTCATTAACGAAGTTTTTTAAATAAGGAACGAACTGTGGGCGTTTTCAGTGGACAAATTACGTTTTAATACCTTGCAGTAAATTCTCAACTCTAATTCTTTCGTGAACAGCATGTTGATCTAACAAAATTACCAACGTAAAACTGCTTAAAGCTACAATAAATTTATTATCCATTTGACCCAGTACATCTAGCGTTTTGAATATGTCCTTTGTAAATGTGAACGATTCGTCGGGAGAATAAACCTTTTTAACGTTTCGAAGGCAAACATCTTCAATGCAAGGTATTATTTGTTCCATTTGTTTGCGCTTCTCTTCATATAGTTTGTTAAAAAATATTTGCGGATCTATAAATTTAATAATTATTATTTCTAATTTTATTCCGTGCCTTAGAGATAAAAGATACCTTCATTGTCTAAATACTCTTGCCACTTTACTAAATCGAGTTCGCTTTCATAACTTTCTATAATAGCATTATTCAATTGCTTCTTCGACGTTGGACTTAAAGAAACGTTCAACGGTTCTACTTCTTTCAATATTGGTGATAGACCTTTTGGAATGAAATCTGCTCTTTTCTTCATGGAAAAATTCGATTCTTTATTAAGAGTGTTATATGTCGTCATACCTAAAATTAATTTTATGTCGATTTCCTAATAATTAATGTCGTTTTAGACTTTTAAGGAAAAAAAATATTTGTTTTCTAAGATTAACTTTTTTTCGTGATAAGATGTACAACAAGGACAACAACAAACACAATAAGAATCGTTTCAAAAAGGTTTAAATCCCTTCGCCATATTAATACGCTTATTCTAAATACGTATTTCGACAAATAAGTTGTCATCCTCAGTAGGTAAAACCACTAATCACTGCGTTGAACATGGGCAGAGTAAAGCTAACACAAAGAATCGCGATACACTTTACTAGACGTCCACGTACATACTGAGCATAAGAACACATTATAATCGTTGTTGCTAAAGAAAACATGTGAGCAAATACATTAATAATTCGACAAATTGAAAAGAAATAATTAATTGCGAGTCTATGGATGCATGAAGAAGTTAAGTATAAAGAGATATTTTCAAAGTATTTGAATTTGAAAATTTCCACAATGGCAAAGATCAGAAAATCATTAAATGAAAAAATTACAAAAGCCATTCACAAGGCACGTATATGTTTTTAAAGATTTGAAAAAACGAAGTACCTATATAAGAAAACTTTATTAAATAAAACATAAAGTAGCTTTACGTATTTCGACGAATACGTTGTCATCATCAGCGGTACAAAAAGTATTAAGCTCGAAGTAGTAGTACACACTTTATGCAAGCAAATCACATCACTATATGACCAACGTATTAATGCTAATTTCTAAAAGTAAGCTAACCTTATTTATATCTACTTATACTGGCATGAGAGTCATTAAGTGTGATCCAGCCGAAATTCCAACTAAAGATCCAAATACATCAATTTAATGGTTTTCCCAACGGTAATAATAATAATAGTAATAACAATAATAATAATAATACATTAAAACACAAATAATGCAAAATAAAGAAAAATTTGGTATAAAATAGTAAACTATAATTTCTTAAAAAAAAGAAATAAGAAAAACAAAAATTAAGGCATAAATAAGTATGACATTACAAGCATCTAATTAAATTACCAACACAGTAGTGAGATGGGAAATCTTACCAAAATGTTAGTCCTTCGATAATCAATATAAAAAAGTAAATATGGTTCTGGAAATTATTCCAGGCCAGGCACTTTAAAATTTAGTTTGCCAAGAAGTTGTGGACAATCAATTCTATTACACAGGTAAACATAATTCTTACTGAATGAAAACTGTTGATATTTTCTGATTCCTTACCTGATGGAAGCTCTCAAACCAGCCCTAGTTTTGTTTCATCAGGCTACATTTTTTTCGGAAATCGCTGTTATAGAAATTAACAGTTTTAATACTGCCAGTCTACAAAAAAGTTTTCTTTAATTTTCCACCTGCATATAAACAAGTGTCCCGTATCGTTATGTTCAAATTTTAGGAGTGTAAAGTAGAGTTCATTTCAAGTAACAAAAACGCAAAACTTGTATATCCATTTTTATTTGTTTCAAAGTTACAGATCTATGAATGTGATTGTCAGATCATGAAAAAATGTAATCCTAAAGTCAATACAAACTGATTTTATTTAAAAAAAAGTTATTCGATTCAATAACAGGCCTGTCATTGTTAGCGTCGCATAGTAAAATGTTATCGTAAAATAAATAAACACGTGTCGCAGTGCATACAGTAATTTCTTGAAGATCTACAAAAAAGAGTACTGGAAATTGATTTATGATAAAGAAGGTTCTTACTTATTCGTAAGTGCTGAACCATGATTATCATACAATAAACAAATGTTCAGATGACTGTTAACGTTGCATTTTTTAATAAAGGATTACATTACGTTTCAGTTCATACAACAGCTTATTAATGAGTGGACACGATTTCTTTATTCAAATTGCCTTACCGATTTTCTTCTCAAGAGTATGCGGACATGCATTTTGTGTATAGCTACTGTAATGGCAGTGCACGTCAAACAGTTATTGAATACCGACATCGGTTTCCCGATAGGCGCATTCCTCATTACATAATGTTTCTGGAAGTACACAGACAATTTCGGGAAAGCGGACTAAATGATTATCTTCGATAGAGGAGTAAATTTGCCAGCAGAAGCAGTAGCTATTGTTACAAGGGATCCAACTTTCAGTGTACGTTGAATCGCTAGAGAACTAGGAGTGCCACGAACGACAGTTTGGCGAATTTTAAAACGTGAGGGCTTATATCCATATCACTATCGCAGAGGACACGGTTTGCTTGAGGCAGACCACTATGCTCGTCTAGTTTCTTCTACTTGGATATTAAGACAGTCACGGCTTCATTTTAATTCTGCAGAACAGTCTTCTAAACAGATGAATCTACGTTCACGAGAAGTGGTGTTACAGATCTGAGAAACCTGCACAGGTGGTCATCATAAATTTCAACATAAATGTTCTATTAACGTTTGGGCGACCCTAATCGATGACTTGTTGATTGGTCCTGTCGTTCCTCCTGGGAGGTTAAATGCGGACAATTACCTTCAATTTCTTACTGACGAACTGCCAGGTCTTTTAGTAGAGGATGTCCCACTGAATGTTCGACGAGACATGTAGTTTCACATGAATGGGGCACCACCACATTTCGGAATTGCTGTCCGAAATTGGGTTAACGTCAATTATCCAAGATGGATTGGTCGAGGTGGTCTTGTTGCATGGCCACCCAGATCACCCGATCTTAATCCCCTTGACTTTTATTTATGGGGGTACATGAAAAGTTTAGTCTACGCGAAAGTTTCAAACACAAGAGAAGAGTTGTTGGATCGTATTCACCCGGCTGTCGAGCAAATCCGACAAAACAAGTATGAAATTCGGATAAGTACTTCTTCTGTTGGCTTACGGGCACAAGCTTGCATTCAACAAGGAGGTGATTGGTGAACATTTCGAAAATATTATTAATTGAACTTTTTTAAATAAAATCAGTTTTTATTGATTTTAGGATTACATTTTTTTTCATGTTCTGACAATCACATTCATAGATCTGTAACTTTGAAACAAATAAAAATGGATATACAAGTTTTGCGTTTTTGTTACTTGAAATGAAGTCTACTTTACACTCCTAAAATTTGAAAATAACGATACGGGACACTTGTAATGGGTGATTCATTTAGAGATACTTTTTCCAAAAGCAAAGAACAAATGAAAAAGGCCAATTTATTTAAGAAACTTGATTATCATACAAAAGAACCATTCTTTACAATTATTTTTTAAAGATTATTTCTCTAAAATGTTGGTCGCGATTGCGGTTAACGTAGTCTATTCTGCTGTTCCAATTTTCAATGACGCGTTCTAGCATTTCGAGTGGTATTTGTCCAATGACCCGAGTAATATTGGCCTCCAATGCCTCAATTGTAGCCGGTTTATCCATGTAGACTTTACACTTCACGTAGCCCCACAGAAAAAAAGTCTAATGGTGTGATGTCACAAGATCTAGGCGGCCAATTTACTGGTCCGAAGCGTGAAATTAAATGTTCACCGAATCGTTCTCGCAGTAAAGCCATAGTTTCACGAGCTGTATGGCTAGTGGCGCCATCTTGTTGGAAGTAAATGTCTTGTAGACCACGGGTGTCAAGTTCAGGCAGCAAATAGTCCCTTATCAAGGCGCGATAACGGTTGTCATTCACAGTCACATTCCGGCCGGCTTCTGTTTTGAAGAAATATGGACCAATTATTTCACCGGCCCATAATCTGCACCAAACAGTTGTTTTGTCTGGATGTAATGGTAGCACTTCAATCTCTTCAGGTTGCTCATCACCCCAAATATGGGCATTTTGCTTATTCACGTACCCATTAAGCCAGAAATGGGCCTCATCGGAGAACAAAATTTTTGTCGAAAACTGTGGATCTTCTGCAAGTTTATCAAGAGTCCAACGGCTGAAACGGAAACGATTCGGAAGGTCGGTCGCCTTTAGTTCTTGCACTAGTTGAATTTTGTATGCTTTTAAACCAAGATCCTTTCGTAAAATACGCCAAGTTGTTGCATACGACAAACTAAGCTGTTGAGAACGGCGACGAATTGATTCTTCCCGGTCTTCGCGTACACTCGTTGCTACCGCCGCTATATTTCCTTCACTACGTGCTGGATGAAGTCTATGTGGTCGAGTATTATCCATTATTGTAAATTGAGTTTCAAACTTATTGATGGTATAGCGAATTGTGCGTTCGGTAGGCCGATTATGTGGCCCATATGTTGCTCTAAGCGCACGATACACATTCCTTGTAGAACGCCCATTTTCGTAATAAAGCTGTACTATTTGTAGACGCTGTGCCGGCCTAAGTCTTTCCATTACGTAATGTCAAATAGTACTGAACCACAATGCGCAGTCCGCTGACGCGTCGCATGCGCGCTCAGCCGTTAAATCCCCACCTAAAAAAGTATCTCCAAATGAATCACCCATTATATATGCAGGTGGAAAATTAAAGAAAAGGACGAACACTTTTTTGTAGACTTGCATTAATACTCTAAATTCGAATCTGTTGTCAGTTTTCCTCAATCGCCCTTGGTTTGTACACAAAATCAAATCAAATGTAATAATGTACTTATGATTTCAATGAAATATTACAAATATATTAAACACATAAAGTGTTTAATAAACAAAACTGTTTCTGCAGGTTTAATTAACTAAAATATTAATGAATATATTGAAAAAAGATAACTGTGTCAATAAATAATACCTCTTACAAGTTTCTCTTAAGTGCCCTTCCAGCCCTTGATTCTGTTTCCTGTTACGGTATGTACTTGTTTGTCCAGGTAGATAACTAGGAACCGGACACGAGAGGCCGATGACTCATCGCTCACGAGCGTACTATTGAAAATTTGTATTTTTAAAGAATTTTGAATTTTATTTATATAATAAGAAAACAAACGAGTGGTGGTCTCTAAAATACGAAATACATTTTTATTTGTTCATTTTGTAGTTTTGTAGTTAATATTAACTAGCAATATTTTTTTCAAGGTTCTCTTCTGTAAAATTTGTTCTCTTTGAATGAAATACATCCTTGTAGATAGAAAACGTCCTTTCTACATCGCAACTGGTTATAGGTGCATACTGAAAATATTCTTTTATTTCAGTTAGATTTTGAGGCATTGTCCCCATGCACAATTGCCGCAATGATATTAAATCTTAATTTCCATTAAAAACTGCGTTTAACTTTTGCCGAAGGCCACATCTGAAGTCACTTGGAATATTTTTCAAATGATTAATAGCCACATATAATGTGGTAAATTCATCATTTAATTTGAGATTTTGATTTTCAAAATAAGTGATTAGTATTGGCAAATTTCCAAAGTGTTCCTGAAGGAAGTACAACTGATTTTTTAAATTTGTATTAGTTCCTTGCACTTAGAAATACTTCGAACATCGTCATTTAACCATGTAACGAAATTTTGTAAACTATTGAAATTCTCTATATAAAAACTAGTAGCTTCCAACCATGTTCCCCATCTAGTTATTACTGGAGAGGGAGGCAGTGACAGGATTTGTAGTTACATTATCCTCAACATTAATAATATACTTTTTTTTATAGGCAGCATCTATCAGTTGCTTGACTTTAGAACGTAAATTATTGAACCGTTCATAGCGAACCGATCTTTTAACAGCAATACAGTAAATAGTAAAATATTCTACTTTTAGAAATTAATACGTCAATGATATAGTGATGTGTTTTGCGTGTGTGTGTGTGTTAGGGCTCCAAGCGTAATACTGTTTCTACTGATGATATCAAGTTAGTTGTCGAAATACGTATCCAGGATTTAAAGCTATATTGTGGCAAGTCATCTTCATATGCTATTTGAAGTGCTTCATCCAATGTAAAAAAACACATGTATTCTTTTAAGTACATAAACAGCTAGCGTTGCCATATGGTAGCAGCCGACATAAAACAAACCTAAACTAATTATTTTAAAAATAAACTATCATTATTATTGACCATCTTATAAGGTACACTTTTGCCTTTAATTTGTACATATTATAAACAAATAAAAGTAGACAGAGCTAAAAAGTTACTTACTTTAATCGCAAGTAGCCATAATTCATGATTTCTAGAAAGAGTCGTTTTCAAATAACACTCTACAGGCACAACAAGCCGCTGCGAAGTCCAATCACTACTAACGAGACAAAGTAAGCATCTTTTCTGGCAAACTTAAAATTTAAAACCTTAATAATAAATGGGGGCACTTAATTTGCAACTTTGTAAGCGTTACCATATGGTAACGCTAGCCGTTGAAGGGTTAATTATTAACGAAATAAAAAGATTAAATCGAAGGTCCCAAAATAGAGAAGAATTGGTAGAAATAGTTCAAACAGAACTAAGGCAGAATGTAGATGAAGGTAATTGTGCCAACCTTTACAACTCCAGTTCCAATAGATTAAACGAAGTTTTAAATAAATACGGTTCTATTACTAGATACTAAGGTTTAGCGATCAAGATAATTTGTAATCGAGTCAACCTTGAATCCGAAATCGTATGTATTTACTTGAACTGCACTTACATTACAAACGTCAAGTAAAATGTCAGTTGACAGCTAAAATAACAACAGTTAATGTAAACTATGCAACTGAGGACGAATGTACCGCGATATCATAAAGTTTCTGGGTTCAAGATGGCATTGAAATAGAAAATATATGTCTGAACTTTATCCATATTATCATACTGGTAACTTAACCTTAATTTTTGAAAATTATTTTGATAGTGTCATCGTGACATCAATAAATATGTCATTTGATTTAATAAAGATACAATAAAACAACAAGCTCAGCTTGTATTCAAAATTTTATTAATAAAAAAAGGCAAAATTAAAGCAAATGTTGAAATTGTTGTCCGTTATTTTCAATTCCCAATGTGACACGACTTTTCATGCTGTTAAAGGCATTTTGCAGCATTGCGGGCGTTATTAATGCACATTCGTCAATAATTCTTTGTTGCATATCTTGCAAATTAGCAACAGGAGTTTTAAATATTCTATTATTTAGGTGAGGAAACACGAAAAAGTCCATAATTGTCAAACAAGGTGATCGTGGTGGAAACTCAACTTCCGTATGTAAACTTATGATCCGATCGTCAAAAACCTCACGAAGAAAAGCAATATTTTCTCGTGTTGTGTGTGCCGTTGCACCATCTTCTTGAAAGTATCCATATTGCAATTCATCATCATGCAACTGTTCAATAAATTCATTCAGAATGTTTCTATACCTCTCAGCATTAATTGTGAAATTAAAAAAAATAGGGCCAACAACTCTGCGGCGAGAAACTGCTAGCCAAACACCAAGTTTCGCAATATGGAGAAACGATTCAATAAAAATATGAGGATTTTCACTACTCCACATTCGAGTATTTTGGGAATTGACATACCCCGAAAGATGAAACCATGCTTCATCAGAGAAAAATGACAAATTTAGCAGGTCATCATCTTCTATTAAGTTATTTGCAAACCACTGGCAGTACGCACGACGTCTAGGGTAGTCTACCGGCAAAATAGCCTGATGTGATTGCACCTTATACGGATGCATGTGTAAGTTTCTCTTTACAATTTTCTGACATGTTCCATAAGAAAATCCAATCTCTTGAGAAAGGCGTTTCAAAGGTTTTGTGGGTTCATTTACCATACGTTGACGAACATCATTTATAACTTGTTCCGAACGAACAACTGTTCAGGTAGACCAACTGGTCTACCTGTACGTGATTTATGACAATTATGACCCACAGAACCAGTCTCACGAAACACACCAACACAATTGGAAAGGCAATTATAAAAATCTTTGGGAATTACAGCTAACTCTGGAAAGTGCTCTCTAAAATCATCCAAACATGCACGTTGACTGTACACCCAAATTCCATCAATTCGCACTCCACTCTGAAAATAGGCTTCAATCATGTACGCTTTTTGCACTATATTGTAAACCATATTTGAATTTACTCGAATGTGCTATGTTTCAAACTCGACGTTCAAACTTGCTTTCAGCAATTCTAACACATTAATGGATGACAGATAATGTCACTGTCAAAATAATTTACAAAACAGAGTTATAGTTCCTAACTTGAGTTCAGACATACAATTTATATTACAAAGCCATCTTCGTCCTAGAAACTTTATGATATCACGGTGTTTACGACATACAATTTCGGTTTCAAGGTTGACTCGATTACAAATTATCTTGATCGCTCGATATTTGTTATTAATTCTTTTTATATTTATTATGCTTGTTCTTTTTAAATAAATAAAAGATCGTTTAATAATTTAATATTCCATAGAATCATTACATTGACACTAATGGCATTTCTAAGTTAATAAAGCCAGGTTTAGAAAGCACGAAATTTCTTGTCTACTTTTTGCTTTTGACCGTATATAGGGCAAGGGTTTATTTCAAGTAAACTTAGTATCAAAGTTTTATTTATGGATAAAATGGAAATAATAAACATGTTCAAAAGTAACTATAGTGCAATTTACGAGAGTGGAAAGAAATGTTCTAAGCCTGTCTCATAGACGACAGTTAGAGTATCTAAGAGAGTTGACTTTGGAAGCTACAATGAACCTACTATTTTTATTATAAAAGAATAATCTTCAAATTGAAATACATGAAAAATATAGTTAATATTTTAGTCTTAAAACGCCTTTTGGGTTCAGATAATTATTTCGTTAGACCTTCTAAATCTAAATTAAAATTTTGTTGATTTACTAAATAAATTAACGGTATTCGCCAAAATAAACACTACCAAAATGTAAAGTTTTGTTGAATTGTTTGTGCTATGTTCATTAGTCATGTTTAGCTTGTTTGTAATTAACTGTCATGCCCACATTACGCTTGTCTTAAGACTATTTTCAAAATGGTTCTGCAGGCTCACAAAAAGTGTATATAGAATAATAATAATAATAATCTGCTAACAGCTTAACGCCAATTACAGAGGTCATTGGCAGGCTATGAGTTATTACTACGCTCGCGCCCGTGGAGCGACTTAAGATGTTTAGCTGTCGGCATTCACCTTAAACCAGAAGGAAGCTTAATGGGTATATCAATAGGTGAACAAATCGATTCCTTGAGTTTGAACGCCCAGACGTTATTTGTAGAAAAAACACTCCACAGTACCCGAGTTACCAGTTGATGTACTGTAACTGGGTATTGTATTAGTTCTTATTTTGAACATTCAGTTACTGTTAATCAAGAGCGTTACAGCTAAAATTACGTGTTTGTGAGCAATTTCAAAATTTTTTGCCGTGCGCGAAATGTATAGGTGAACAGGTAATAATTGCAACAGGAATGCAACAGGATGACGCAACAAGCCTTACTTTATGCAACCGAATAATTTCTTGTGCAACAGACTTCGAGTGCTCATTTCATTCATTTGATCCGATTTGATCCGCCAACAAATATTTGAGAAATACAGCAAGCGATAAACTATTTTCAGCAACTGCATCAATCGTTCTTTAACGATATGTTCAATGAGCTACGAAATCGTTATGAATATTTACAAAAGATTATTAATAGTTCCACTTCTTCATATGATCTTATATTGTGGAAGCGAGCTAGAATTCTTCCTGTCTTTAAAAAAGGCGGCAAAACCAATATATTAAGCTATCGTCTTATTGCAATTCTTCCAAATTTCGATCAAACATATGAACAGTATTCATACAAATGCATATTTCGTAATATTCGCTCTTATCTTATATTTCTCCGCAACAACATGGCTTCTTCTCCAACAGATCTATTGTCTAACTAACCTCGTAACTTTCACACAATATGTTAGTGATATTGATTATCCTGATTCATTCTGAAGAAAATAGTTATCTTTTCATTTTTCTTTTTATTTTTGGCTTTACGTTTCAGATTTAGTTTTTATGTCTTTGTAAATTAGTTTTTGGTATTTTTTTTATAGCGCATACATTAGAGTGTTCAGTTTGTATTCATATTTTTTCTTTATTTATAAAACTGTATTGTATTAATTACTTGAATATTTATATTTATTTATTTTTTTTTATTTCTACAGGATTAACTGTTTGTTATACATTTCGTCTTTTATATTATTAATTATTAATTTTAAGTTTTATCTATTATATCGTTTCTCAACCTGGGTGTCGTGGTGATATTAAAGAGGGGTCGTGAAATAGTCTAAACAATAATAAAAAATCATTTTATGAGAAAAAAATATTTATTATAAACATTTTACTCACAATAAGTATAGCAAGCGCCAAATAAGATGGCGAGCGATGGGAGTAAGTTCGCGCACCATTAGAAGTAGTGGGGACATTGGTTTTACATAAAATTGGAAGGTACCATAGGCGGCGTAAACTACACATCTATTACTTATATTAATAAATTAATAATTTATTAGAGTAAAATATATACAAACTTATTTTTTTAACAGTAACACAGTATTTATTGTGAAATCAATTTGGCGTTACAGAAACAATTAAACATATTGCTATAGATTTTCCTTGGACAAGAAAGGAAAAAAGATTGAACAATTTGTGGACTCCATAGTTAGGGACATTTTAAAAAAATTAGCTATTTCAGTTGTATGTTTATTTATTTCAGACGGGGATCGTTATATATATATTATTTTATAAGTAAAATAAATTTTATAATGTATGAAATTATGATTAGCCCTCGTATATATAGGTTGACCAAAGGATTGAACTTGCCGCTTTTCCGGATATTGTATTTGTTAAAATGTGTTGTCTGTATATATTTTGATTTTTATAGATGGTGGGGATGGACAAGCGGATATTGAAATTTTATTTTGATTTAGAGATATCTTGACTGTTAAAGTGATCGGTTTATGAAAGAATAAAATTCTCAATTTTATTCTTTGTTTTATAAAATCGGGTTGTATTTTGTTTTTGCATTTATTGTAAGGTGCAAGTAAATCTTAATTCGATTTATGCGAGTGTTTTTTTATGTTTATTGAAATTTTGTGAAAAAGATATCTCTCGTGCATTTTATAAAATCGTGCATAGATCTATGTAAGTTGATAAAAATATTTTGTTTATATATTTGATATCACGATTATTTTCATTATTATAATTTCATGTATTTCTTGTAATAATTTATATTTGAAAATAGTATATGGGTATTAGGGAAAGTTGTCATGTTTTTTGTAAGGGAAGTTTTTTCTTAAAATAATATTTCGAGAACATTTTTGAATTCAAGGTTGGAGTTTTCTTTAGTGGGGTTTGATCTTGTTGTGTTATTTTGGCGCATGACAAAATTTCAATTTTCGTGAGTTTTGAAAACTTATTTGTTTTTGATATTTGTTTGAAGGGGTCACAGTAGAGGTTAAACTTGACAGATTTCACTAGTATTTATTAGTTTTATGTTTGATCGAGATTCACAAGAGGTTTTTCTCTTTGTGCGAGTCATTATTCACAAAGAGTGTTTCCTCATTGCTACTGTTTGATGATGCTTTAGCACCCTATACACTTTGTAGAGGGATTTTTTTTTATTTTTTAAATACATTAACAAAGGGAACTGATTTGTGTTTTATTTGTGTTTATGGTTTTATTCTGGAAAACGAAATTTAACCCTGATCCGCAAGGAACGATTCATGAGATGGCAGTTCGTGGATTCTACTAGACTGAATAGCCGGCGATATAAGCTGTAGTGTGAATAAAAAAATTAATAAGCAATTTCAAAGTAAATTCCACTGCAATATGTATAATGACATATATGTGATATATGCATATATGTACGTTCATTACGCATCTCACCAAACAAAAAAATGGGAAATTGACGTACACAGAAACTTGTGTTTTACGTTTTTTTAAATCTGTTTAATTATGGCTTTTTTCAAAGAGGTTAGAATTATCTCGAATGATTAATCAAAATAATTTATTTAGACGTCGTAAAATAATATGCGGCAAGAAAATAAAGGTCGTATTTTTTATTAGGTAGTTATTAACAGAAATATAACCCAACACTCGTTAATCAATTCCTGTCTGTCTAAAATTATTACGACGCATTGTTTTTCCATGTGCCCCACAAATTTTCAATTGGATTAAGATTCGGGCTTTTGACATACTAAAAACTAAAACCAATAGTAACGTTTGACACGAATAAAACTGACATAATTAATTAATTAATAGCACACGATCAAATTTTAGATTTCCCTTTTTTTTTTTTTTGGTGTTGACAGTACCAAACGAAATGATATAAATCATGAGATTGTAATGATAAACAGGTTTTTAAGAATATTTTTAAAACAGTATAAATTTACAGAGGATGCAATTTGATGTTATAATTAATTAAACAATTTACAAATGAAATGAGATTTAAAAACTACTTCTCGTATTTGAGTGTGTATCACTTTATGATCCCCTAGCAAAGACATTATATTCCGTCACTGACAAATATATTGTGACAATTACTTGAGTAAGTGGGCGTGCACGTTTTTAAAATGACTACTGCGCATCCCCTCCGCTCGCCATCTTATTTGGCGCTTGCTATACACATGTAAAGAAAAGAAATTAATGTGATGGTTCCATTTGTTTTTCATTTAAAAGTTTCTCCGTGCGTGGATCTACATACAAAAGTAAATTGTTTTCGAGTGATAAGAGATGATTCCTGTATTTGGTTTTTAGCGCAACTATAAACGAAAAATCCTTTTCACAGAGATAAGACGTGGCGAGAGGGATGAATATTTTCAATGCTTCCATATTAATTTCGACGAGCAAGCCAAAACATATTTAAATCTTCAGATGTAAATTGCAGTTGTAGCGTTTTGTCGACAGACACTTCGATGAGCTGATGAATCTCCACTGGTGACTGCAGCGGCAACAACGTTTTCACTAAACGGATTCAGTACCCGTCTCTTCGAGAAATCATATTTATCTTCCGGGAAATACTCCGTCAACTGAGTTTTTAGCTCACAAACGCATCATGCAATCCAATCTGTGGTGAATAATAGTGTCTTGTTCATTCAAATTTTTCTCAATATCATCCGAAATGAGTGCGAACATATCCAAATTTTTGCTTTGAAGGCGAATATGAAGCATGACTTTGTCTGTCATTAATAAAACGTTTTTATCACGTCCATATAAAATCACATTCAACGAAAATACATCAGCTAAGTAGGTCAACATACCCTCATTATTCTGTAAAAACAATGCATTTGTTATCTTGGAAACATATTATTAATTCATTTCGTAATTCCAGTACCTGGGTTAACACTTCCCCTCGCGATAACCATCTAACTTCTGCATGGAAATTTTTTTTAAATTTTCGCCCATTTCATCACATAGTTTAGCAAACAGCCTCTTCTGTAACGGCCGGCTCTTAATAAAATTAACCATTTTTACAGCTTTACAAAGAATTTGTAACTCAGTCAAATGAGGAATTATGGGATCGTGCAGGGCAAGAAAGGATCGAACTACAAATTAAAAGGAGAAAGTTTGGATGGCTTGGTCATAGTTTAAGAAAACCGAGAACAGAAATTTGTAGGAGAGCATTAGAATGGCAGCCTCAAGAAAGAAGGAAAGTAGGACGCCCGAAGATAAGATGGAGAAGAACATTGCAAGAAGAAACTAATATGTAGGCAGACCAATTTCCGTGCGCGCCATGAGCGCCGGTATGGGAGTGTAATTCGTAATATATTAGAATATGCGATAGAATAGGGACGCAACATCAGCTTGTTACCGATATAAGTATAGAAGTGGAGACATTTATTCTATCAGAAATAATTAAATATACATTTGGTTTTCTGCTATTAAAGTAATATGCATAAACACACGAGAAATAAGAATAGTACATATTATAGCAGCGTTGTATGTACCTATAAATAAAATGGAAAATGTGTGAAATCTGTGATTGTGTGCATGACAGAGGATTTAAAAAAACATTTACCGTTTTAAGCGTCTTCCAAGGATTGACAAACTGGAGAAACTCGATTGTATATTTTCAACATCAGGTACGTTTCTAAGGTTATTTCTGAAAAACATGTCCGCCGTGAGGAAAAAAATATGTTTATATTCGGAAAACGAGCGTTCTACATCTAGTGATGTGATATTCGCATAATCAAAATACTTTTTAAGCAACTTAACGCATCTGTAGATGTGCCCTCACAAATACGTGTTAAGGTGTCAAAATCTGAATTTCTGTCTAAAACACTTTCAAATTTAATTAGAACACTTCCACTTTTTGCGTCTTCTACAGCACACATTGTTACCCACCATTAATACTTGGTCTTTCGAAAGTTTAAATTTTTCCAAAGTATCTAATAGCACCTCTGAAACTTTTTCGGCACTACATTGTTCTAGTCGTCTGGATGCTAATAAAATTGAAGACGTTGGTTGATGTGGTTCAATATTACGCGCCATCACATTAACTACAGATTGTTTTTTGCTGTCAGTTGTTTCGTCCACACATAACCACAGTTTTTTATTTTTCAGTTCGACTTTGATTTTATTTTCAACCTGTTTACGCACCAATGGTAAATTCCTTCGTAACGTTGTCGTGCTCGGTAATGTTTGATTCGCGTATTTATTCCAAAATGAAATGAAAATGAATCATTACTTAACAAGGTAAACGGCAGTGTACACACAATCATAGTTACACATAGTTCATGTATAAACTGTTGTCGATTAATTTTGTTATTATTGTGCTTCGAACTGCTTACGTGTTCTTTACAATGTGTTTTTGACCAACACATTAGATATGTATTGCACACTAAACACTTAATTTTTGAGCCATCGTATATTAAGTTCGGGAAATCCATAATAAACTTATTCACTTCGTCTGACAACGATCGGTTTCTCGATTTATGTGTCGACGACATTTTATTACGTATGCTTACACTTACATGCAGTCTAAGCAAGTGCCAATCACATACTGAATGCTTTTTATTAGTTCTGATGCAATACAATCATCCTCACATCGGCGCATATGGCGCGCACGGAAATTGGTCTGCTCTACTAATATGTCAGTGACAAGATTGGGATCTATAACTGGAAATAGACAAGAATGGAGACAAACGATTTCTTCCCTATGTCCCAAGAGGGACTAATGGGTTTTACTACTACTACTACTACAAAGAATTTGAATGAGATTTTCCGGAATGTTTTTTTATTGCGGCAAGAGCATGTCTGTGAAGGAAACAGTGCGTCATTTCGCCCTTAGCATAAGACGATCTTTTAATACTTTTATTAATTCACAACTGTTCTTTCCTGTTATCGCCTTTGCACCATTACTACATCCCGCAATACATTTTGTCCAATCTGTGTTAGTATAGTTTCTAGTAGCTTCATAAAAAAACATCAAAAAGTCATTGTCCTGTTGCATGACTCAGTTCTGTTTTGCAAAACAACATATTTTCTTTGATTGATGTGTCCTTATTACATTTATACCTCTCGAAACATAAGAATTGAGACATGTTTGCTACATGTGTTGATTCATCAAATTGAATACTAAAAAATTGACTTGAACTCATTTGCTGAATTATCTGATCGCGAAAAACGGCAGCCATGTCATCGATTCGCCTTGATATTGTGTCGTTAGAAAGCTGAATTTTTTTCAATTTTTTTGCGTCTTCCACGCCAAACACTGACCATATCAATTGCAGCAGACAATATGAGGTTTTCGACGATTGTATGGGGTTTGGACATCTTAGCTACTCTTAATGCTACGAGATAAGATGCTTCAAGTACACTTTTATCAGTAAGGCTTGACTTACAAATAGCAGTTTGTTAATTTCTCAAGGTATGTAATTTTCTTTCGAAATATTCCAAGAGTTTGTTTTTATGAGCCGGATGTTTAGTTTCCAAGTGT
This sequence comes from Melolontha melolontha, assembly GCA_935421215.2. Classification (NCBI taxonomy): domain Eukaryota; kingdom Metazoa; phylum Arthropoda; class Insecta; order Coleoptera; family Scarabaeidae; genus Melolontha; species Melolontha melolontha. Next base: position 48,369,499 of record OW285236.1, read on the forward strand.
ATATACGAGGATGTATCATTATGTCCGTGACTTTTTGAATGAAAGATTTTTCATTTTTCACCATAATCTCCTTTGAGCTCAATACACTTCGCCCAACGTTTCTCCAATTTGATGATTCCTTCCAAATAATGAGATTTATCGAGGTGCTCAAAATAAGAGTTTGTTGGACAAGTCCGCTAAATATGGCGGATGAGGAAGCAATTCGTAGTCCAATTCATGAAATTTCGCCACGATGACTGCGCACGTGTGCTCCAGTGCATTGTCTTGATGGAAGAGCACTTTCTTCTTGGCAAATGCGGTTGTGGTTTCTTCAAATCGCTTTTGCCATGACTTTGTTGACCGATAGACCTACCTTGGCCTTCTTGGTGCCGATTTGCTCGGAAAACACAGCCAATTGGTCTCCTGTGTGTTGTGGTGGATCCATGTTTGGTCCACGGTTATGCAACGGCGCAAAAACTCGCCCGGATTACGCTTCAACAACGCCAAAAGCTCCTTTGAAGTTGCCATACGATTAGGTTTGTGATCAATTGTAAGCAAACACGGCACCCATCTTGCGGATAGCTTTCTTATACGCAAGTAGCTTCTAGAATCTCGCGTATTTTTGTAATTGTTTCGGGTGTAGTGACCTCAATTGGACGGCCGGATCGTTTAGCGTCGTTCGTGATTGTGCAACCACAACTAAATTCAGTAAACCACTTCTTTACTATTGATTCTGATGGTGCAGAAGCCCTATAGCTTTTATCAAGCTTAGCCTTGGTTTGATTGCCAATTTTCTTCCATTAAAAAATGCTTGATGAACGAATATAGTTCACTTCAAACTTTAACTAGACGACGCAATTTTCTCAAACTTTGAGAGTAGGTTATTGACAGATGCTAGTACCGGGAGCAGCGTTGCTTTTCAATTTACAACGCATATTATAAAAGTGTGCATTTTGAGTTATTATTATTATTATACAAAGCTAGTTTGCGCCGCAATGGTGCACATTTTGAACATGTAAATTATACAAATAAAAAGTAAATACGATTGCATTTTCGGTACGGTTTATTTTGGCGAGTATTGCAATAAGAAGTTGCAGATAGAAAATAATAATAATTACCCACCTGTTCGTTTATTTACATAATAATTATTACCAATATTATCTAATTTTTGGGACCATTCGTGTTTAATTTTACTCTTTTGAAAATATATAGACAAAGTAGTATCTAACACTCCTTCTCGTTGTTGCATACTTCTACAATCGTCGAAAGCAAAACTTTCGAAAAAATTATAAACTTTTCCGCAATATTTTGGATCCTTTTGTGTGCTTTTGTACGCCGGCATGAATTTTTGAAATGTTAGTTCTGTGTCGTTTTGGACCTCTTCATTAAAGGTTCGTTTGTGATTAAGAAAATCAAAATAATCAGGTTTGTCTAATATAGTCGTGTCACCACAGATGCGTTCTTGTAAAAACCTGCTCGTGTCAACTAAAATCGAGCAATTATTTTTCAACTTATTTTCGTCAAAATCCATTTGCAATGAGGATCTTTTCTTAATTATATTTCTATTGTTAAAATATTTAGATGTATTCATATCTTGCTCGTTGCATGGATTTACGAAATTTAGTGTGAAATCAGCATTTTGAACAAAATCCACTTTATTAATTTCTAGACCTTCTTTAAAACACTTGTAATTGTCATTCGTTCGTGAAAATAACGTTTTATTCAAATTGTCTATAACATTTCTGGTATTAATTTCAATGGAAGTATTACCAGTTTTTTGAAGGTCTTCTAATATGAATTTAGGTTTATAATGACTCACAAATGTTATTTCATTTGAAATATTTTTGTTTTGAATACTAAAACGTGTATTTCCACAATCTAGTAATTGATTCTGTACGAATTTGTACGAATTCGTTTCTCTAGTCAAAGATTGTGTTGAATTTTGATCAATTTTGTCAAGTATTTGTGGTACCTGCTCCTTTTGAATTTCGAATTTTTGACTTAAATCCCGAATATTACTATTTTGTCTAATTCGAAGTCCCACGTGTTCTTTACTCCTGTCATTTTCGCGTAGGAAACTTGTTTGAATTGATTTATTTTCGGAATTGAACCGCTTAAATTCTCGTTTCTTATTCGTGTTAGTTGAGGTTGTGCTATTTCTAATATCTTTTTTGGTATTTTCCATTGTAAAGCTGGTTTGAATAGACTTGCTTTCATAATTAATACTTTTAGCTAACGACAATTTATCTTTTATTAAAGTAGTGCCAATCTTATTTAATTTTTCTATTCTTCGTTTTTTTATTTGATCATCATTATTAAAGGATATGTGAATGTTATCCTGTGACTTATCATTATTCTTAGAAGCACGTGAATCCGAATTTTTCGAAGTATTCTAAAACAGATGCGTGTTCTTGTAAGATTGATATTCTGTCTCTTAAATCTAGAAATGAAGCATTTGATTAATAGTTTTTTAATGTGAACAACACATCAAGTAATTGTTATTTCTAATCTTGATTTTCAAAAAGATTAGGATTGTTTAAAAATTGGTTTATGTTAGAACATTGGTTAAAACTTATTTTCTGGCGCAGAAGTATACAGGCTGAGTCATAACGAATGACCAAAAATGTACCAGCGTATACGGGACACCCCTCCGAGTAAAGAACTTCCTATGAATGTGTATACTTAAGGAACTACAAGAAGTGAAAGTTTTATCATTCATTAGTAGAGCAGACCAATTTCCGTGCGCGCCATGAGCGCCGGTATGGGAGTGTAATTCGTAATATATTAGAATATGTGATAGAATAGGGACGCAACATGAGCTCGTTACCGATATAAGTATAGAAGTAGAGACATTTATTCTATCAGAAATAATTAAATATACATTTGGTTTTCTGCTATTAAAGTAATATGCATAAACACACGAAAAATAAGAATAGTGCATATTGTAGCAGCGTTGTATGTACCTATAAATAAAATAAAAAATGTATGAAATCAGTGATTGTGTGCACGACAGAGGATTTTAAAAAAACACTTACCGTTTTAAGCGTCTTCCAAGGATTGACAAACTGGAGAAACTCGATTGTATATTTTCAACATCAGGTGCGTTTCTAAGGTTATTTCTGAAAAACATGTCCGCCTTGAGGAAAAAATATGTTTATATTCGGAAAACGAGCGTTCTACATCTAGTGATGTTATATTCGCATAATCAAAATACCTTTTTCAGCAACTTAACGCATCTGTAGACGTGCCCTCACAAATACGTGTTAAGGTGTCAAAATCTGCATTTCTGTCTAAAACACTTTCAAATTTAATTAGAAGAACACTGTCACTTTTTGCGTCTTCTACAGCACACAGTTGTGCGTGAACATCTTTAACGATTTGCAGTGATTCCTCTAACGACATCGACGAATTTTCTAATTTTATTATTGCTTCTTCTAGTCCCAAGTAATTCTCACGAATACTTTGTAAATCCATTTTAATCTGGGCATCTTGAAATTTTTTCTGGCTTGTATTGATAGCTGCACTTTCTTTCGGATCGAATGATAAAACCACGTCCTTAATTTTTTCAAAATGGTCATGATAGTAAAACCCCGCCCGTAACCATGTACCCCAACGTGTCAGAATCGGCTGTGGTGGCTCAGGGGTATGGGGACACAATTCGTGAAATTTCCGAATACGTTTTGGAGATTTCAGGAATACTGCCTTTGTACTCGATATTAAAGCATCTACCTCTGGATAACATCTACGAACCCGTTCTGCCACAAGGTGTAAAGCATGGAGTTTACAAGTAATATGTAACAAGTTAGGACAATATTTTCTAAGAGACCGGCCTACAGAACACATGGTTGCGGTACCATCGGTCATAAACATTAATACTTGGTCTTTCGAAAGTTTAAATTTTTCCAAAGTATCTAATAGCACCTCTGAAATTTTTTCGGCATTACATTGTTCTAGTCGTCTGGATGCTAATAAAATTGAAGACGTTGGTTGATGTGGTTCCATGTTACGCGCCATCACATTATATATAACTACAGATTGTTTTTTGCTGTCAGTTGTTTCGTCCACACATAACCACAGTTTTTTATTTTTCAGTTCGGTTTTGATTTTATTTTCAACATGTTTACGCACCGATGGTAAATTCCTTCGTAAGGTTGTCGTGATCGATAATGTTTGATTCGCATATTTATTCCAAAATGAAATAAATGAATCATTACTTAACAAGGTAAACGGCAGTGTACACACAATCATAGTTACACATAGTTCATGTATAAACTGTTGTCGATTAATTTTGTTATTATTGTGCTTCGAACTGCTTACGTGTTCTTTACAATGTGTTTTTGACCAACACATTAGATATGTATTACACACTAAACATTTAATTTTTGAACCACCGTATATTAAGTCCGGGAAATCCATAATAAGCTTATTCACTTCGTCTGACAACGGTCGTTTTCTCGATTTATGTGTCGACGACATTTTATTACGTATGCTTACACTTAGATGCCGTCTAAGCAAGTACCAAACACATACTGAATGATTTTTATTAGTTCTGATGCAATACAATCATCCTCACATCGGCGCACATGGCGCGCACGGAAATTGGTCTGCTCTATCATTAGTGTACAAAAATTGTTCAAATTGTGCTTCTGGAGCTCTAATGCAAACATGAGCTCTACGAATAAGCGAATCGTACGTCCTAGCTACTTGACCATTCTTACAAATTTCAATAGCAGCGTTAAAAACTCTCTCAAGTATTTGTTCGCGTGTATTAATTTCAACACTGCACACTAGCTGCTTCATATGACCCCAAAGATAAAAATCGAGAAGGTTTAAATCGGGGCCTCTTGCTGGCCAGTTAACAAGTCGATCCACGACCGATTCACTTTCCAGGGTAACGAGTGTTTAACCACATCATGACATTCCCTACGTTATGACACGGCGCACCATCATGTTGATACCACATCCTTAGACGAATATTCAATGGATATAATAATAATTTCGTATAAACGATCATTTAAAAAATTTTCATACAATTGCGCATTTAAACGTTAATTTAAAATATGGCTTTCTAGCAAACCTCCTCGAAGAATTCCAACCCAAACATTAACACTGTTAGTGTCAATTTCGACCCTTGCACATTTTTGGTATCTGCTGTATTTATTTACTAATTATCGTACTACTTGAATTTCTTATTTTGCAGTTAGATTTGTTGGTTATTTTTGAACCACAGGGTATATATACTAGGTTTCTGCTATATTTAAGTACTACTCTTCGTACTAATTTAATTCTTAAAATTTGAAATACCGTATCTTGCTTTTGGTTGTTAATTATTTTTGTATAACTAGGTATACATAAAAGGTTCGCTAATTTTACTCCTACTTCCCAGTTATTAGATCTTTCAGTAACGATTTCTTAACTTTTTCCAACACCTAAAATTATATATTTCTTGTACTGCGTTGATTCCTTAATAATTAATTTGTTTAAATACGTACTATTGCCAGTTAATTGCTACTATTGTAACTTAGACCTCTCCTTTAAATATCGTAACGGCAGTTGGGTTAGTTTCCATTGACGTTTGATTTAATAGGACATCCTTTAAATTGTTAATTTTCTAGTTAAAGTATGGAGTCTGTGTATTCTGTAAGTTATGTCGCATTAGACGGTTTATATTATATCCATTTATAGATACCTTAGTCAATTGGGGCTTTCTTTTGCGTGATTTTGATATCTAATCATTCAAATATTTTATTGTGATGTGGTTAGCCAAGTTGGTATAACCGTTTTCTTTTGACCTTCTGAGTACAATATCCCTTTGTTGTGTTGATTTGGATTACAATAAATCCTTATTGTTATTGTTTTGAACTTAGTGGTTTTATTTAGTTTAACAACGATACACGTACATAGTTACCTAGATTTATTCAATTTACTATAGGCAGAGTCTGTGTTCTCTGTTACGGCTAAAGGTATAAACATTGTGGCACCCTTTATGATATAAGAACTCCCTCTCCACTCGCCTCTAAACTGAGCTGGTCTTTAGCCGAAAGATCTCTGGGCAATCATGTATTGAGGTAAAATGGGTAAGTTCATAAGCAGTAGGTATTACGTAAGTAGGCGCAAGACTAGTGCTCGTGGGGGCATATAGCAACACTACAAGCATGATATAGTGCTAATATCGTGTTTCAATGATTGCGTACGGATTATCGATAGACCACAAATGGCTATTATGAATTGTATTTATCCCATCTCGTGTAAAATGAGTTTCATCGGACCATAATATTTGATATAAAATTTGGATTTTCATTATGTTGATGCAGCAGCCAATGACTAAATTCCATGCGATGCCCATAGTCTCTTGGCAGAAATGATTGGACACGTTGAAAATGGTATGGATGGAGTTGTTTCCTACGTAAAATTCGGGAAATCAAACTTTGAGACAGATTTAATCGTGTCGCAACACGTCGTGTACTAATTCTCGGATGATCCAAAACTGCATCAATTATATTAATTTCATTGTCGACATTATTTGCGTTCGCATGAACACCACCATAATGTTCAATAGTTGTTGCACCAGTTTCTCGTAATATCTGAAACGTCCTAGCAAATACTTTAACAGATTAGCCCTATTTGGAAATCTACGCTGATATTCTCTACACGCACGTAAACCATTACCATCACAATACCCGTACATATAGATGTCTGCATATTCAGCCGAAGTAAAATCTCCCATTTTAGAAATAGTAACAATTGTATTCGCTTAAACGGTAATATGAACTGTCAAACTGACATGACATGTTCACAGAGCTCGCGTTTGTAATAGAGCTCAACTATCACGTCCTGTAGTTCCTTAACTATACGCATTAGTACATAGGTTCACACGAAACTTTTTACTCGGAAGGGTGTCCCGTATACGCCGGTAAATTTTTGGTTGTCCATTATTACTTACTTTGTATATGAGTATACAAAGAGAAGCGAGGTCAGAAGCTTAAAAATTAATATAAATCCAAACACCTATAAGCCAAGTTCAAGGCATTGAATACCATAAGTTGATAGAACTCAAAGCAGACCACATTACAAGGAAGCCGAATGTGTCATGTTTCAGAAATTCGAACTTTGATAAGAAATATGAAATGGTCATAGCGGATAAGGAGAATTGTAAAAAAGACCTACCCGCCCAGGCGGAATCTCACATTGATGGCTCTAAAACAGAACAAGGTGTTGGAGCCTCAAAGTATGCAATGGAAGCACAAAGGCAGTTTAAGGCAGAAAGCGGGGGTAAAGTGATGCGCTTAATTTTTTTTATAAATTGGGCATTATTTACGATCACATTGTACCTAGAAAACATACAGTAAATGGAGAGTACTATTCTAATGTACACTCGACCACATAGAAAATGTCCCTATCGTAAACCGACTCCTCGGTCGGTGATTATTGCCTTTTACCTGGACCGGGAACTCGAGAATTGGTCACCATAATTTAGCACGTAAAAAGCGGATAACTACCAAGTAATAATAATGAACCTGTATGATGCAAAGATCCAAAAACAAGAAGAAAAAATTTACATTAATTAGTTAATTATAAATAAATATAAATATTGAAGGAATTGTTGTTATTGTATTATGTTTTTGTGGGTATTTGTATTACTCGAAAGGCCGATTGTAAATTTTCCCATCAATGAGATTGTTCGTCAAGAATAATAATAATTAATTAATACAATTAAATACTTCATAAATTTATTTTGGAACACGTTTTTTCGAGCTAATAAAATGAAACCAATCTAGTATTATTATAAAATAAAAATACTTTTATTCAACAAAAATAAAATAAAAATAATAATAAAAAAAATAAAATAAAATAAAAACAAAATAAAAAATAAATGAAAACTTAATAAAAACAAAATAGAATAAAAATAGAATACAAATAGAACAAAAATTTGAACAAAAATTGAACAAAAATTAAAATAAAAATAAAAATTAAATTAAATAAATCAACAGTAATTAATATTTGGTGTAATACCCATTGTTTTCTATGCAGTCTGCCAAACGACGTGGCATACTATTTACCAAATTTTGGCAGATTTCAGAAAATCGAAAAGATTCCCAAACTTGGTGGACATGTCCTGCCAATGCCTCTACAGTCCTTTCTTGGACGTCATCATTAATGACTCGCCTCCAATGGGTAACTATATTTCCCCACAAATTTTCTATTGGATTAAGGTCCGGGGACCTAGCAGGCCATCTTAAAATTTCGAACTCCGGATGCTCATTAAACCAGTCGTCCACGAGTCTTGCCCGGTGTATCGGACAGTTGTCCTGGACGAACACTATAGGTTGGTCCATTTCGTTTGGAGGATAAATCGCCCTGACTGATGGTAACATCACATTCTCTAAAACTCCCAAATATTGCCTCGCGTTAAAATTACGTGGCGTGATTTGGACCACTTCCCCTGGCCCGGCGTTGCTCATCCAACCCCAGAAACCAGCGCTTATTCGGCCACTTCTTCGGTTAGCAACCACATGCCGCGGTTCGAAGCGGGTGCCATCCACTCGCCATAAACTTTGACCGACGTCTTGGCTTGAAGAAAACGTTTTCTCGTCGGTAAAAATGACGTTCTGCCAATTTCTATTTAAATGTTCTTGGCAAAATTGTAGGCGGCGTTCTGCCAATTCTGGCGTGATAATAATTTTTTTAGCCGGTGTCCGACATTTTAAATTCGCCTCCCTCAGTCTTCTGCGAACGGTTTCGGTAGAAACGTTAACACCTGTAGCTTCTTTAATTAAGACAGCGTTGGTCAACGGATTTTCTGCGACCAAATCCAACATAGCACGATCTTGCTCACGAGTTGTTTTCCGTACCGGGCCAGGATGAACTGTTCGTAAGGGGCGATCCCCGACCTCGTTCCCGCGCGCAATCCATCGGCCAACTTGCTTCACCTAATTAATGAAAAAGAAACATAAGTCAATAGCATTCTTAATTTAGTACTCACCAATAGAAAATCGTATTTATTTTTTTTTTACCTACTTGTTCGGCAATTACTCTTCGGTTTAAACCCGCAGCAGCCATTCCCAGGATTTGCCCTCTCAGTTCTAGAGGAGATTCTCTTTGACCAGGTAATCTCGGCATTTTTAACACAAAACAATTATAATCGCAATAATCTCTGCAAAATTATGGTGACCAATTCTCGAGTCCCCGGTCCAGGTAAAAGGCAATAATCACCGACCGAGGGGTCGGTTTACGATAGGGACATTTTCTATGAGGTCGTTAGTACTTCGAGGAACCCTAAAGGCGAAATGAAAGAAAAAACGGCCGCTTTATGAAGGCATCGGTTGGATCCTGCATCACTACAATGCTCCGGCCCACAGATCAGCGATTTGTCAACGAACACTTGAAGAATTGGGGGTGGAAATTATGATTCACCTGACTGTGTTCAATGTGACTTCCATTTGTTTCCTGATGTTAAAAACGAATTGAGAGGTCGAAAATTTGAGTCGAATTTAGAGCTCAATAACGCGGCGATGGCTTTACTAAATAGACTCTCAAAAAATGGTATCTCAGATGTTTATGACAAGTAGACAAAACGATGGGACAAGTGTATTGCACAGAATGGAGAGTATTTTGAAGTATAGTTGTTGAAATTTTCTAAATGTTTCATTTTTGTACTACACCACCAGTCTCGTTATTTTCCGATATTTCCTCGTACATTTGACAAAGTGTTTTCAACAAAGAGATTGAAATATACTAGAGAAAGTATCAAGCCGTTTGTTTTGGTCGCGAAAACTGACGACGAGGAAAGGGTAAGCAGTACACTGCCAAGCGATTGTAGTTCTTAAGTGTGATCCGATTCCGTGCTGTCATTAGTCGAAATATCGTGCTCGTACTAGGTTCGTAAAACGTTCGTGTGATTTCGTTAAATTCAAAGAGATTGGAATATATTGCAATCAATTTGATTAAATTCTACACGCATTTATTTTAAAAGTATTTGTATAGCAAACGCCAATTAAGTTGGCGCGAGGAGGGGTAAGTTCGCGCAGGATTAGAAGTAGTGGGGAGATTTGTATTTGGTTTTACATCAAATGTCACATAATTCTAACCTCTGAAGGTATATCACTTTATGATTCCCTAGCAAAGACATTATGTTCCGTCAAACGTCAATGACAAATGTATTCTGACAATTACTTGAATAGTGGGGGTGGACGTTTTTAAAAACGGCTTCTGCGCACCCCTTCCTCGCGCCAACTTAATTGGCGCTTGCTATACCTGATGATGTATTGATAATATAATACGGCTAATGAAGCATTTTAACGCAGAAATCAATAGTAAAAATGGTGAGATTGTGCTATCATATCATAGATAAGTTGTTCAAAAATTCAACATTACATGTTAAATGAAATCCAGAGGCGTAGAATATACAACTTTTGTCAGTTGTAAATACTGGTTAAAGTTCCGTACACGTTACAAAAATTCTTTTAATTTAATGCGAAACATCTTACTTTGAATATTGGGTACAAATTCGAAACTTTAATATATTCACAACACCATTTTGACAATATCGAAGTATTAAATTATTCAAATTAAAATTATTTTAATTCAATTGACAGGAGCAATGCTGTTGAGTCTCATTGTCTACAATCTTATTTTAAAACGTTCAATTATTGCAATACCCAAGCAAAATTCCCAGAAAACTTTATAATTTTATGATAGCCGGCCTGCGTTCAAAGTAGGGGTCGGCTAATTATTCCAATCTAAACGAATTTATTCCATACTTTAGCCTCTCACTCTAGGTAAAACATTTATTTTCTGAAATGTATAGGTTACCTCCTGATATTGAGAGAGAAGAGTAGTTTCAAATAATAGGTATGGAAAGGAACAATAGAAAAAATATGTTCTTGTGTTGTCACCATTTTCCCAAGAATTTTTTAACCAAACCCTCGAGTTTTGGAACGGGGAGCTAAACCGATGAATGCTTCAACATCTACTGTTATACATCGAGCATTACCTTCAGATTCTTGGGCGATAAGGTTGGTATATGAGGGTTATTTCGGTTATTAATCTACAAAAATTAATAAAATAATATTTCCACTTCTTCTTCTTCATCGACTTCAAGTCCATTAATGAAAAGTAATATTGTCCAGCAAAATAGCCATCTACACCAGTTTTAACTTCCTCGTTCATGGAAAACCTCTGCCCACCTAAAAAAGTTTTAAGCTTTGGAAATAGGTGATAGTCCCTGACAGCCAAATCGGGAGAATATGGTGGGTGCGGAAGCAAATAAAATTTCAGTTCTCAAATTTTAGCCATTGAAACAACACTGGTATGGAGCCGTGTGAAAAATAATATTTTTGCGCGTTAACCCAGGTCTTTTTTCTCACTTTTTTTGGTGCAACTTACTTCCAACGTTCCAAAAAAACTGATGCCATTACCTTACCAGCTGATTTCTTGACCATGATTTTCTTCAGCGCCGAAGGGCCAGGTTCTGACCAATGTTTAGACTGAAGTTTTGTTTCAGGGGTATAATAATTGATCCATGTTTCGTCGGTGGTAATAAGTCGTCGCATAAAATCAGATGAATTTTTCTAAAAAACGGTACAAACATTCTTGCGACAGTTGCGATTTCACAAGTTTCTGCTCCATTGTAAGTAAACGCGGCACCCACCTCGCCGACAGCTTTTTCATCCCTAACTTTTTGCGTGACGGTATTGCATATTCGCTCTTTTGAAATGCCCACGGAACTTAATTTGACCAGTCGGTCTTTTATCACCATATCCTGTATGTTAGTGATCGTTTCTGGAGTAGTGATACTTTTAGGGCATCCCGATCGGTGTTCATCCTTAACATTATTTAACTGAGCCACCCAGTTTTTAATTATTGCGTACAAAGGAGCACAGTCAACCAAAACACTTTTCATATCTACCAATATTTCTAGATTACTTAAACCTTTCATGTAAAGAAATTTAATGACAACGCGTTTCTCCACGTTATCCATTTCAGTACACACTTATAACACGTTTGATTTGAAGAGCTGAACACAACCAAGTATTTGACACATAACTGTCAAATTTTCAGCGTTGCCAACTAAAGGATGAAGCTCACAACCAAATTATTTACCTAGCAGCGCCATCTACGTAGAGTCTACCTAATTATCATCCCGTTCTCGTACATTACAATTTAATAAAAGCAACCCACTGAAGAAATGAACACCTTGCTCGAGTATAGACAACACAAATGGCAGATCTATAGCGAACTAAACCTTATGTCCTTCTATATAATCAAGTGGTCAATTTCTTTTCTTTTTCTATTGTTTCAAAAAATATTATTTGAAACGCATATTTGTGTGAAAATTCTTATCCAGACATGAAACACATATTTTGATCTGCTATAGATTCGTCAACAGACAAAATTACTACAGGAACTCCCTTGTTACATACAGTTAAATCGTAAAAGACACTATGCAAAAAAAATTCAGTTCCGCTCATTGACTATGTCAACATCACGAACACCTCAGAGCCAGTAGATTTACAGAGTTGCGCAACCTCAGGGGTGGCCGCCATTTTACTCATTTTCCCGCATCGGTCCCTATACCTCAGTATGGTATACGATGTTTTCACTAAATTTTTCAACAAATAACAACACATTGATTAAGAATTACCCTCACTTTCGTGCTCTTATACTAGACGGATAGAGTAAAAATGGCCGCTGCGGCGGCATTTCTCGACTTAAAAGAGCGGGCTCAGTGTTGCCAAACTTTTAAAAATCAAGGCGCCAACTTTTAACAGAAAAATAGCGCAAAAGCGCCAATCTTTTATTGATTTTGTCACCTCCTGATCATCTGCCCTTTGTGTTTTTGGGCTATTTTTCAATTGAATTCGTTAATTACCGTTCTACTTAACATAACGTATCTACTAACTAGAAATCAATCAATATCGAAAAACACCTGCTATTAGTTTTATATTTTTTATAATTTAATATAAATTACAACTTGCTATACTCTATTTTTAAAGTAGAGAGACGAATTTCTGAACAGACCACTTTGACAGTGAAATCTCATTGGTTGAAAGCAAGGCCAAATGACTTTCAACCAATGAGATTTCACTGTCAAAGTGGTCTGTTCAGAAATTCGTCTCTCTACTTTAAAAATAGAGTATAGACAAAGAAGCAAATCTGCGATGCAATTTGAAATGTTTAGTCATGTGACTTTCAGTTAAAAGAAATCATTAACTAATTTACTATATTTAATATACACTTTAATAAAAAAATGTATGCAATAGAAAAATGAAATTACACATGATAAACAATGGATAAAACATCAAAAAAACATGTACCACACAAGAAAAGTTAGCTACAGTTTATTTAAAAACACTTAGCTGGGGTGCGTTCAAATTTCACATCGGACGAGGGCGTTTAAATCTGAACGCAGCCCATGACAATCACATAGACATTGAATAACTTCTGTTACTTTTTCAAAATCGACTAAATTGCGATTTTGCATAAAATTTAAGCGCAAATTACTTTAAAAAATCGCCCAATTTGCGCTAAAGCGCCCAATCTGGCAACACTGAGGGCGCTATTCTGTAAGTCTACTGACTCTGAAGCGCCAAACCAACCAGCGCCATCCTCATGACAAGCGTAAGACTTAGCAAGTGGTTGCTAAATATTACACTTGTCATTAGGATGGCGCTGGTTGGTTTGGCTTTTGTGATGTTTACATTTGTCAATGGGCGGCGCTGGGTTTTCTTCCATGCTGTCTTTTATGAGGTATGGCGAATTTTGTTATGACGAGTGTCTATAACAGGACGAAATACGGGTCTGCATGTAGCAATTTTCACACAAATATGTACTTGTATTCTGGTCTTTACACCCGATTTTTAATAATATTTTTAGTATAATTAAAAATGTTTCTGTTTTATAACAAGTGTTCATTTGAAAAGTCAATCTAGGTTACTTTGAAATTTTGATAGAATAAGACGCAAATATATTAATATGTGTTTGTTGTTCCGTAAACGTAAATCCAAATGACATTTGATAATGTCAATCACAAATATCAGTGCATAAAATAATCGTGCGTCGATTCTGGTTTAAATAAATTGCTTCTCAGTTTTAAAATGGTTTTCACTTTAGAACATAAATTTTTTTTAGTCCAGGCTTATTTTCGAAGTGGTAATAAAATTGATGGTTTATGGGTTTATTCAGTTCAAGATTGCATGGTAGAATTTCAAGTTGAGTTTCCACATTTTGTAATAGATGTATGTATGTACAATTTAAGAATACTTTGGGTAGAACTTTAAAACTTTTTTCTGAAACTGGTAGTCTCTTAAGAAAATCAGGCAGCGGAGCAGTTAAGAAACGTACACCTCAAGTTGTCAATCGTGTTGAAGAAATAATGGAAAATGAACCACAAACATCTGTTCAACATTTGAGTCAACAAATAAACCTTTCTGTTGGTACAACTCACAAGTTATTAAAAAAAGATATGCAACTTTATCCATACCGTGTCACAGCAGTACAAGAATTGTTAGAAATTGATTACCCACGTAGACTACAGTTTTGTAATTGGTTTGTAAATATGAACAATAATGGAGAACTTTCGCAAAGAGTCATCTTTACTGATGAAGCATGGTTTTATAAAACGGAATACCTAAATTCACAAAATACAAGAATTTGGAATAGTGAAAATCCACATGTAATTAATGAAGAATCGCTACATCCAGAGAAAATTGGTGTTTTGGCAGCGAAAAGCCAAAGGCGAATCATTGGACCAATATTTTTTCAGGGAAAAAATAACATATTTCGAACACCTCTATTGAATTTGAATGATGTGCTACAGAGAATCGAACAGAAATGCATGGAAATTAATAACAATCCAGTAATGTTGCAGAATATCATCAGAGAGGATTTTAAAGTGCATTGATCTTGAAGAACAACATTTTCAACATTTGTTATAGTTTGCAATAAATACCTATTATTTGTTATTTATTTGTATGTATGAAACTGATCAAATATACGACTTCGTAGGTTAAGTAGTAAATTTTAATTTACGACATACTTCAAAATGTTCTCAGTAAATCACATGCTACTGGATTGACTTTTCAAATGAACACTTGTTACAAATGATGAGGTTTTATCCGCTCAAGTATGTTTCAAATTGTTTTCACTGAATGTTAGGACTTGGCTTGCTGCAGGTCTGCAATGTGTGGTATCTATATACAAACAAGGTATCGCATTACTTCACGGGGCTGGTATACATTCCTAAGTTGTATTTCTTTAGCTCTGCTGAAAAAAATATTCTAGATCAGAAAAGGTGCAACCAATTACATTTGATCGGCCCTTTTTTTGTTACAACCCATAACAGGAATTCATAAGAACATATTAGCGTATGCAACTATGAAAGATACGATAGTTTAGTTGTTCTGCAGATGAAACAGATAAAAGATAGTAAATAGAGTTAGTTAATATTCAAACACTTGAGACAGTTTCAAATCTACTAGTTCTTACCAATTAATTTACAATTTTTATAACTCTCATTCTCGACGAAGAAAAATCAATTCTCTTCTTCTTAATGATCTGAATAAATACTTTAGTTCGCAGATTATTTTGGGCGCTTTTAGGGCCATAATCACTAAAAATAGTAACAAGTTTGGTTAAGCCAGTGATTCTCAACCTTTGAGGGAATCTCCATCACAGAATCGCTGGAGAGTGGAAAGGCGTCCATTCTAATCCACGCTCTACTGGTTGAGAACCACTGGGTTAAGCAGTGTTAGGCAAACTTCAGCCTTCAAAATTATGTTATTATTCGTAGAATGAGTTATTTTTATTTAACAAGTGATTTTTTGAAACGGTTTGTAATTTTGCACGTCTAATAACACAAACGTTACGATAAAGTACAAAAATGAAAACCGGTTGTAACGAATAAACGAACGCACATATAATATATAATTCAAATAATAAAATTCAAAATTACTTACACGATTATTCTCTACAACTTCTTCTGTAATTGAGCTTTTTTGATACGTTACTTCATTATTAGGAGTTTCTTGTATTTCATTTATTATTTTCAGTTTATATTCTTTATTTTGAAATGTATTGTTTTCACAAACAGGCGGTGTTAACGAATTCAAGAACAAATCCATAACAAATTCTTTCCCTTTTATTTCACTTTCTGAAAGATGTTTCTGACTTGTAGATTGTTTAGCCAAATTAAAATTTTTATCAAAAATCAAGTTTTGGCTGTCGAATTCATCATCAAAAATATTCTTCAAGTATACTGGATTTGTTTCTAGATTTTCTCTTTTTAATGGTTTAATTGAAGGTACTTCTTGTAATGTAAAAGAGAGATCAGACAAATCAATTGTTTCTTCAAACATAGAGTGCTTCCTTTTTCTTAGCTTTAGTTTCGATTTTTTTAACCCTAATGTTTTCGGATGTTTTTTTAAATTATTTAGTACTTTCAAGGGCATTACTGTATTTGTCTTCTTGGTTTTTTTGCTTGAAATATTTAAAGATTCACTTTTTAAATGCGTTTTATTAATACACTTTTTCTTACGATCATTTACATTTATAATTTCATCTTCGTTATTCCCCATTTTGTTAAATTCTTTTTGAAAACTGACTTTACCATATTTTTCACCAAATAATTTAATCATTTTATCTATACATTTCATCACAACTTTCCAGGACTTAAATTCAACTAATACATTGCCTATTTCAAATGAAATATCTACTTCTGTATATGGACAGCCAATATTAATAACGAATACATGATTCGACTCAGCTATTGTATTGTTAAAGATCTTCGATAAAGTATCATTAACGTGTTTCTCAATTCTATCGTTATTAACAGGTCTTTTATTAACATATATCAATTGTGGTTTACAATTTTTATATGACTTTGTGTATATTAATCCAGAAACATTAATATTATCCTTCGCAACTTTAATTATCAATAAATCATGAGGTGTTATGCCATCATATAAAGCACATAAAGATTTAGAAACAGTTTGTGTTTTATAACAATCGAGTAAAGTTTTACCAGTGCTATTGTCTCTCAAGCTGAAAGATACTTTCGGATGAATTATGGCTAAAGATTTTAGTATAACTTTAATATTATTTAAATCAAGACTGCTTTTTATTCTTCTTTGCTTAACAGGGCAATTAAATAAAAATTCATTAACAGTCACTGTTGTACCTTGACTGGATCTCAAACTAACAGGAACAATGTTTACGAAAGAACCATTTTCAAATGTCTTACTATAAGTATATGTATCCTTATAATACCTTGTTTTGATATTAATTTTCTTTGATATACATATAATAGACGCTAAAAACTCTCCCTTATAACCATAATGTTTATATTTGTTCTCGAAGCTATGCAATGATTCAAATTTACTTGTCATATACCTAATACCAAGATTTTGCAAGTCAGTTAAAGATACGCCAACACCATTATCAATTACTTGCACTTCATGTTTTGCAATATTAACTCTTGTAGCTATTGCTGTGGCTTTTGCATCTAAACTATTGAAAATCTAAAAGTGAATAATACAATATGTATGTAGAAAATAAATATTAACTAACATACTAATTCCAAAACGCATTGTGAAAGACTATTTATATTAGTATGACTACGAAATTGTTCATTTATTTCTTTAGGTAATAATTTAATCTCCATTTAAAATTGAAATATAAAATAATGACATTTTATATTCAAATTTCAAGTTTATTATAGACAAATACGAATAATGTTACCAACATAAATATTGATAGTGACAGTTACAGTAACATTCATTTGTATATGTACGGTCGCGGTTACATAAAAGCGACCACTAATTTGACATTTTGTGTTATTTTCATAAATTTTGGTAAATCAGGTTTTTAAAATGTTATACAGGGGTCGGCATAAGTCAGGCAACAAATTTGCATTAAAAGAAAAAATACAGCGTCAAAATGAATTTATTCGAAGAAATTACAAAAGGGATTCGAAAAAGGGTTACTGTAAGTGTTCAAATTGATGGCCATCTTGATCAATGCATTTACTGCAACGTTTCTCAACGGTGAGGCAGGTCCGGCGAAGCACGTCAAGCTGTCCGCGAAGATTTTCTAATTCTTCTTCAATTGCAGTTCGGAGGTCGGGAAGGGTACGTGGTCCTCTTGCAAAAACGCGGTCCTTGAGAAGGCCCCACAAGAAGAAATCATAGGGTGTCAGGTCACATGACCGTGTGGGCCACTCAACGATTCCTCGTCTGCTTATCCATTCTCCAAAATGAACATTAAGGTACTCCCGCACACATAACGCGAAGTAAATCACATGCTACTAGATTGACTTTTCAAATGAACACCCGTTATAATCATATAAAAAGTTATGCAGAATCACTATCACTGACTTCCTCTTCGCTCTCCGATTCAGAGTCTTCACCCAAATTAATAATGAACTGGTCTGTAACTTCGTCTATGAGAGGTTCCGCTTCCAAAAACTTTTGCTCCCACTATATCGCGTGGTCACAACATTTATTCCATTCAGCAGCACTAAATTCATCAAAAAAGTAATTACATAACTGTTGAACATATCTAATAGTGAATGATACATTTTTTTGTGCCACATATTGTTTAAGAGATGACCATACTAACTCAATCGGATTTAAATCTGGGTGGTATGGCGGTAATCGCAAAACACTATGGCCACGTTGTGTTAACATTTCATCTATCTCGAACGTTTTAAATGTTGGCTTATGTACTTTAATAATATTATATAAATCGGGCTTGAGCATGTTATTGTCGAAGTAAATATTTTTAGACCTTAACCAGTCTATCATAACTGATTTCCTGCTATTAGAATTTGGGGGTTTATCTTTTTGGGCATTATGATAAGGAGCATTGTCAATTACTAGGACAGACTTTGGAGGCAGGTTTGGAATTAATTTTTCTAACAACCATTTTTTGTAATTTTCATAATTCATCTCGTGATGATAATCTCCCGTTGTGGTATTAGACTTAAAAATCAATTTAGCATTCGGAATGAATCCCGTCTCGCAGCCAGCATGAACAATAATTAGTCTTAGACCTTCTGATATAGGCCTTGCTAATCCTTCAATGGAATTGTCACTCCAACAAGTAGCCACGGTATGAGAACTGTGGATGTAAGTTTCATCCATATATATAATCGGTCTTTTTTCATTTCTGTAGCTTTGAATGGTACGCAAATAAGACACTGTTAACTGACGAATGTCGTGCTTTTCCATTAACAACTTTCTGTTGGTTTTTGTTTTTCTTCAACGAAAGCCCATATCTTTTACTACTTTCCGAAGAGAATCTATTCCTCCAGTGTATCCTGTTTCTTTAAATTTTCTTAGAATGTTTGGCATTGTAGGCACAATTTTGTCAACAGTAAAGGTATTTAAAATTGTTCTACGCAGCACACCTTTATCTGCATCGTCTAAGTCGGTTTTGGGCTTGGTTTTTTTTTTATTTTTCTTTGGCGATGTAAAAGATGAACCGGCACCTGCGTTTATTTCACTTTTTTCTTTAACAATCCGTCTAATACTTCTCTCAGAAACACCCGTTGCGGCAATAACGCGTTCATATAACTGATCCAGTGTAATTTTGAGTACCCCTGAAGTTTTTTCTTCTTGCATATATTTAAATACATTTGAGATCACTTCACGAGTTTGACTGTGTAAAACACATTTATTTAATTTACTTTTAAACTCCATTACTCACTACCTTAATACGGCACTGCACTACTGTGTTTATCGCTTAAAACGATGTACACTGAATGCCAGAGGTTCCCCTACCTATGAATTTCGTGCGCATCTCGAGGGCGGTACTTCTAACCGGCCACATGAAAATCGGTCTGCTGTACATTGCTATATGTAATACCTATAACTTAAGTCAAATTGGACAACTTAAATAAGACATGTCAAATTTGATAAGCCTAGCTTACAGGCTTACATTGATTATATGTTAAGTGTACGGGTTTTATATGTCAGGTATAGCAGGTATATTGCATTTGGTTTTACATCAAATGTCAGATAATTCTAACCTCTGAGCGTGTATCACCTAGCAGACATTATTGTTCCGTCCAACGTCAATGACAAATGTATTCTGATAATTACTTGAGTAGTGGGGGTGGACGTTTTTAAAAACGGCTTCTGCGCACCCCCTCCTCGCGCCAACTTAATTGGCGTTTGCTATAGTGTACTTTTAGTTGATATGGCATGAACAAGGATGAGAATAAAACAATTTTTAGAAACAACCTTTTTATTAACATCCTGACGCAGTATAATCAAGTATGATACAATTTTGCGTAGTAATTAGTAATAGTAACAAATTAATAATATAATAAACGAATAAACAGAATCGATGGTCACAGTTTATTTATTACTCAGTATTCTTGGTGTTGGTGTTATTTTCAAAACTGAAAATGTATATATAATATAAGTATGTAGATATATTTTTCCTATACGAATTATCATGTTTTCCTTATCCTTTAATATTAGAATCGCTATATATATATATACAATATTAGTTATGATTACATTTTTATTTTGATTGAAAATTAACTACTCTATGGTCCGTATCACCCCAGTTTTTGTGTACCTCCCTATTGCACTCTGCACAATACAAATCACCGCCACAATCTAAGCACCTATATTTTGCATCGTTAGTGCAAAGAACACACCATGGTAATTCGGGCGATGATTTACCATCAATATTGTTATCGTTTTCGCAGTTGTTTGATGAAGGAAATCTCGCTGAATATTTTTCCTCTAGCGCCACTTCATCCATTATCTAAAGAAACATATTTTTAAATAATCCATTACATAATAGTACCGTGATAACATAAAATTTCTAGGACGAAGATGGCATTGAAATAAAAAATATATGTCTCAACTTAAGCCATATTCTCGTACTCGTAACTCAACCTTAACTTTTGAAAGTTATTTTGACAGTGTCATTGTGACATCAATAAATATGTGATTTGATTTAAAGATACAATAAAAATAGAGTAAAAGCAATATTTTTTATGTGTTGTGTGTGCCGTGCACCATCTTGTTGGAAGTAACCATATTGTAATTCATCGTGTTTCTATACCTCCCACCATTAATTGTAAAATTTAAAAAAATATGTCCAACTATTCTGTGACGAGAAACTGCTAGCCAAACACTAAGTTTCGCAGTATGCAGAAATGCTTCAACAAAAATATGAGGATTTTCACTACTCCACATCCGAGTATTTTGAGAATCTACGTAACCCAAAAGATGAAACCTCGCTTCATCAGAGAAAAATGTCAAATTTAGCAGGTCATTATCTTGCATTAAATTATTTGCAAACCACTTACAGTAAGCAAGACGTCTAGGGTAGTCTACCAGCAAAATAGCTTAATATTACATCTTATACAGATGCATGTGTAAGTTTTTCTTTACAATGTTCTGGCATGTTCCATAAGAAAGTCCAATCCCTTGAGAAAGACGTTTCAAAGGTTTTGTGGGTTCATTTTCCTTACGTTGACGAACAATATTTATAACTTCTTCCGAACGAACAGTTGGTGTACCAGTACGTGATTTATGACCACAGAAACAGTCTCTCGAAATACACCAACACAATTGAAAAGGAAATTATAAAAATTTTTAGAAATTACAGCTAACTCAGGGAACGGCTATCTAAAATCATCCAAACATTGGCTGTACACCCAAATTCCATCAATTCGCACTCTAGTTCGAAAATAGGCTTCTACCACGAGATCAGAAATTATATTGATAAAAGTTTGCCATGGAATGTAAAACGTCTGTCTTAAGTTATATCATTTAGTGTCATACTGACATTAATATTTGTCAATATATTTTCTCTCTGACATTATGTAGTTTTTCAATTATGGTTTACACCACAGCACACAAAACTTTCATGATTGAAGCGTATTTTAGAACAGGTGTGCTACTTAATGGTATTTTGGAATACAGTAAGCGTTTATGTTTGGATAATTTTAGTGATATCGCAGTAGTAGAGCATGATTTTTATATGTGCCTTGCACATGGTGTTGGTGTATTTCGCGAAGCTGGATCTGCAACTCATAAAAAAAGGTGCTGGTAGGCCAACTATTCGTACAGAAGAAGTAATTATTGACGTTCGTAATCGTATGGTATAGAACCAGAAAATCTTTGAGACGCCTGTCCAATGAAATTGGAGTTTCTTATGGAACATGTCGAACCATTGTAAATTAGAGCTTAAACATGCATCCATTTAAGATGCAATTATATCAAGCTTTTTTGCCAACAGATCACCTCAGACGTCTTGCGTACTGCCAATGGTTCGTCAACAATTTAATGAGTTACGACCTGCTAAACTTTTTTTTCCGATGAAGCATGGTTTCATCTTTCGGAATGCATAAATTCTCAAAATATGCGAATGTAGAGCACTAATAAACCGAATTTTTTATTGAATTTCCACTACATTCACAAAAAAATTGGTGTTTGGATGGCAATCTCCAGTAGAAGGGTAATTGGGCCGATTCTTTCCTATTTCACCATCAATGCAGAGAGGTACAGAAATAACATTTTGACTGAATTTTTTCAACAACTACACGACGATGAACTTCATAATGGTTCTTTCCAACTATAGCCCGTCTCCGTGAGTTTTTTGATGATCGACTTATAAGTTTGCATACGCAAGTTGAGTTTCCTCCGAGGTCACCTGGTTTGACTATCATGGACTATTTTGTGTTCCCTTACTGCAAAAATAGAATTTTCAGAACTCCTGCACATAATTTGCAAAAACTGTGCAGTAAGTAAATATGTGCAAACATAACGCCACAAATGTTGCAAAATGCTTTTGATAGCATGAAAAGGCGCGTAAACGTGTGCATTCAACAATGCCGGGGTCATTTCGAACATTTATTGTAATTTGTTTATTAATTTTTAATAAAATGTTATTCAAACATGTAAATCATTTTAGATAAACATACAGTAAAACAACTTGAACTACAAAGCCTATTGATAGGGGAAGGTAGTGGGAGGTAAAATTAAATGTATCCATTTTATATAGCATTCCATTTAAGAAAGGACCAGATGGCGCGGCAATCTGAGTATAATTTACACAGGAATTTCAAAAAAATAGATAATTTGTATGTGAGGTTATGTACCTACTAACTTATACAAAAAAATATTTTTGACGTTTGTTTATTAACATATTTATTATTAAGAAAGCTTAGACTTTAAAAGTTTTATTCAAGCAAGAAGTGGCAAATATATACCAATGCAAGGTATTAGACTTATATCAAATATTTCAATCAATATCTTATCTGTTATTTATTGTTTGAAGGTGTTGCATCTACAATAAATTTGTGCGTAAATACAGTGAGAATGTGTTAAAATTACTATAGAAGAAATATTTACATCTTTCTTTGATTTTATTACAGAACAAAACTTTTGTGTAAATGTGAAACTAATAAATTTAAAGGATTGATGGTGACAGTGTATTATAATTATCATAATATTTGTGTATCGTTTAGCTTAAAAAATATAGCATTTTACAAAATACAGTTATTTTAATAGTACCTATCTATAATGAGAGAGAAATAAGGAAATTCATTTGCTTGCACATCATTTCACATAATTTGGATAAAAATTTTTATACATCTAAAAAGGTATTTAAAAATATTTTCATTTTACAAAAGTAAGTACATATTAAAAAGGATAAAACAGCAATTTTGCACCAAAAGATAGGTAAAACGTAAGCATTTTTCCAGTTTCAGTATTTGGTTAAAAATGTGTTCATTTCCTTATTTCAAGTTATTTCTGATTAATACTTACATTTTTGCTTATGTATGGGATAAATTGTTACTATCGTACAATGATTTTTTTTTTGTATATGGTAAACATTATTATATAATTATATTTGGTTTACATTTTATTCACTATATTTACCAAACTATACAATTTATAAGTATAAAAAAAATATATCTAACACATCACATACACACACGAATCTAAATCAAGAACATCACACACACATAACTAAATTTAATACACCACAGTTCATAATGTTACATATTGTTCACGAATATATATATTGAAAACTACTCATCTTCAAGATCAGAACCTGAATCTAATGAAAATTCTGAGGATGACCCAGTATTTACAGTAAAAGTCAAATTTTCTAATACATTTTCAACAATATTATCTAAATCATACATTTTGTTTTCTTCTGTTATAACGTGATGAATGCTATTTTTCCATGCGTCAGCATCAACCATGTCTAATCCTAATAATAAATTTCTTACTTCGTCCAATTTAAATGTCTTATTATTGGCCGCAACATGATGCTTGACTTGAGCCCATATAAGTTCAATGGGGTTAAGATTACAGTGATATGGAGGTAAACGTAAAACTGTACGGCCACTTTCTCCAGCTATTTCATCGACCACGTATGAAACTGGATGACAGGATGTGTAATTTTTTACAAACTCAAACAATTCAATCTTTAGCATAGAATTATCAGCTAAAATTCCTTTGGTTAAAAGCCATTCAATGTGTGCCTCCTTTTTCCATGATAAAGTAGGTGACTTTTCTGTTTTAGTAGAATGATAAGGCACATTATCCATTACTATAACACTATTGGGCTCAAGAGAAGGTAATATATTTTGCATCCATGTGATGAACACCTCACTATTCATATCTTCATGGTAATATGCAGTTTTCTTGGATTCAAATAATAACAAACCCCCATTCATAAAACCAGTTTCGCTGCCAATGTGAAGCACAATTAGTCGCTTTCCTTTGCCAGATGGATCTTTTAAACCAGTAGAAAGACCTTCAACAAATGCTTGCCTTGGATTAAGTACCGTTGTATCTTTCCATATTTTTGTTTTTGTGTAAGCTGCATTCACCCATGTTTCATCTAAATAATAGATTTTTCTCCCTTCTGCACGAAGATAATATCATTTCGTTCAATATATGTTATTTCGTATGCGTTTTTCCCACTTGAATCCTAGTTTCTTTAGGATTCTCCAAAGTGATGTTCGTTTTAAAGGAGGTAAACTGGCATCCCCTTTAATAGTTTCACATATTTTTGTGCAAGTTGGTAACTCATTTTTAAAGAAAAATGAATGCACGTGCCTTCTAATCGTACTTTTTGATACTTCATCTAATTTATTGTAACCATCTCGGCAACTTCGTTTTCTTAATGGAGACTGTGTAACTCCAGACATTTCAATTTCAAATATTTTTAGAAAATGATGTTTTCACTTTATAATCTCTATAAAGAACTATCTTTAACGAATATTAATAATAAATAGCGCAATAAACAACTAGTAAAACATGTAATGATTAGCACAGACAAAAATACCGGTCAGTACTGACAGCAAAACGCTAATTTGACAGAACTAAATAAACTAAATTTCGCCTGCATAAAAGCGGCCTCTATTTTAGCCAATCACAAGCTCTTATTTTAAGCCCTATCTTTCCCAACGGTTTATTATTATTTGGAACAAACTTTAGTATTGTCAACTTTTTATATGACAGGAATGTCAGTGGTTATGTGAAATACTTTAGCGAACCATCAAACTTTATCCTAATGGAATACACAATTAATGAAAAAGTGCAAATTATAAAGTGGTTTTATGGAGGCCACACACTTTCATCAATTGTAAATATTTGGAGAACTACCTTCATTAATCGTCCTGTTCCATGTTTAAATACAATTCATCGAATTAAGGAAAATTTTGAAAAATACGGATGTGTCTCCCTCTTTACATAAAAAGCCCGCACATGATAATGCGGATATGATATCCCGCATGATATGCGCTACTGTTGAAGAAAATGAATACCAAACGTTAGGCCAAATTAGTGAAAGTGTCGATGTCTCCCGTGAAACTGTTAGAAAAGTATGAAAGAAGAATAAATACCGTTCGTATCATGTACAAAAAGTAAATGAAATATTTCCTGGAGATCATTATAACCGAGTTCAGTTCTGTTTGGATATAATTGAGAAATGTGGTGTGGATGAAAATTTTATTTCTAATATTCTCTTTACTGACAAATCTTCATTTATTTTACACGGTCGACATAATCCTATGTTAATAAGGTATTGGTCAAAAGACAATAAACATAAATCGTATACAGCTCATACACAATACCCACAGAAATTGAATGTTTGGATGGGAATGTTAGGGGACAATATAATTGGTCCATTTTTTATAAACGGCGTGTTAAATTCACAAAAATATTTACAATTGCTGCAATATGCCATTATTCCTTTTATCCAGAACATACCCAATATTGAAATAGGAAGTATTTGGTATCAGCAAGATGGATGTCCTGCACATAACAGTGCAATTGTGCGTCAATTCTTAAGAAATACCTTTGGAAATAGAATTATTTCTCTAGGCGGTACAATTGAATGGCCGGCCAGATCACCAGATTTGTCCCCTAATGATTTTTTCTTGTGGGGGTATCTAAAGTCAAAAATTTACGGTTTCGAACATCAACGGTCAAATAATTTAGATGAACTACGTCAAAAAATAAGAAATTTCTTAGCATCGATTACGATATATGCTGGCAAATATTAGTCGTGGTTTTTATGATCGGGTAGCGTATTGTTTAGAAATTCAAGGTGCACGATTCGAACACGTAATTAATTAAAAGTATTGTTTATTAAAGTTGTATTATGATAATAAATTTTATTTTGTTGGACTTATTTTTTATTTGACGGTTCTTTAGTTGCAATTAGTATGCAATACAATTTCAGTTTTCCCATAATATAAACTTAATTTAACAAACTCTACACGTTTATATTAAAAAACATATTCTTGTAGCTAAATAGGCTAAATGAATACATTTCATTTTACCTCCCACCACCCTCTCCTATCAATAGGCTTTCGTAGTTCAAGTTGTTATACTGTATATTTACAAATTGTGTCAGTCAAATATCAGTATGACAGTTAACCTGATAATTTAATCATAATTATCTCAAAAGAATTATATAAATTGAAACGGACGTTTCACATTCCATGGTTATTCTTTATCAATATAATTTTTGATCTCGCGGTATTATGTACAGCTGCGAGCAATAAATTTTGGTCATCCATGTTATTGTAAAATTTGAGGAAATTGTCGCAGTGTAGATTTTTGCCTTGATTGATCCATTGTCAATGAAATGTCAATATAAATTTGCAGTTTGTCAAAGTCTTGTTTTTTGAATTATTTTTAATATGGTCTCAATATTATATTTTAACAAAGTAAGGATTATTTTATTTACTTAATAAAAACTGGACTCTCTGAAGATACGGCGAAAAGTTCCGTAAATTTTATTAACATGTGTAAGATTAAATCATAGGTTATAACTAGAGCAGACCAATTTCCGTGCGCGCCATGTGCGCCGATGTGAGGATGATTGTATTGCATCAGAACTAATAAAAAGCATTCAGTATGTGTTTGGTACTTGCTTAGACTGCATGTAAGTGTAAGCATACGTAATAAAATGTCGTCGACACATAAATCGAGAAAACGACCGTTGTCAGACGAAGTGAATAAGTTTATTATGGATTTCCCGGACTTAATATACGATGGCTCAAAAATTAAATGTTTAGTGTGCAATACATATCTAATGTGTTGGTCAAAAACACATTGTAAAGAACACGTAAGCAGTTCGAAGCACAATAATAACAAAATTAATCGACAGCAGTTTATACATGAACTATGTGTAACTATGATTGTGTGTACACTGGAATAAATACGCGAATCAAACATTACCGAGCACGACAACGTTACGAAGGAATTTACCATCGGTGCGTAGACAGGTTGAAAATAAAATCAAAGCCGAACTGAAAAATAAAAAAACTGTGGTTATGTGTGGACGAAACAACTGACAGCAAAAAACAATCTGTAGTTAATGTGTATCGCATATTCTAATATAACGAGCCATCGAAAAAATCATAATTGGAGTAGACTGTGAAATTGGGTTGGTACTTTAACCACTTCCACATAATGACACATTACTTGATGCTTGACAGTTTCATTTGGTTTCATTGTAAAAAAAAAGGTTATGGTATTGAAATGATACTACAACAAAAAAGAAAACAAATAATTTATTTAATATCGATATCATAATCAAAATTTACATATAGCTACAGAAGTTGTTGAAAATGTTGTCCATTTACATCTAAACCCAAACAATTTTCTTAATAAGAGTTGAAAAATTCGACACAAACTTATAGTTTCAATGTCAAATAATAAATGTCATTATGTGGAAGTGGTTAAAGTATCAACCCAATTTCACAGTCTACTCCAATTATGAATTTTTTCGATGGCTCGTTATTACGAATTACACTCCTATACCGGCGCTCATGGCGCGCACGGAAATTGGTGTGCTCTAGTCATAACTTATTACCATAACGACGGTTTCACAATACAGCAACTTATATTTTATCAAAGACTGACCTTGACGACCAAAATTTATTACTCGCAGCTGTATGTTTTTTTCACTGTATTGCAAACCATATTTGAATTTATTCAAACTCGATGTTCAAACTTGCTTTCAGCAGTTCTAACGCATTAATTGATGACAGTCAATGTCACTGTCAAAATAATTTTCAAAACCGTTAAGTTATAATACCTGGCATAAGTTCAGATATATATTTTCTATTTCAATGCCATCTTCATCCTAGAAATTTTATGATATCAGTGTATATTAAAAACGAGTGTCATAAAACAGGTCGCATGTCTTATTATTATAAGTGTGTTTTATGACTAAAGACCGGCACTTAGGTAGGCAAACAGCGGCGTCAGTGCGTTGGGTTTACTGAAATAAAATTGCGCGTTATTTAGACAAATGCTTTTAGTTCGAATTTCACCTACGCGTATTTGTAGATACGTCTACTTTACACTATGATAGCTGTTCACGTATTCATGTACTACAAACACATAGCACACAAAGCGCTGGTAAAGTGAGTCTCCCGAACTTGTCACTGGTCCACACATCTGTGAGCCGACCGAGAATGCCGGTCTTTACTTATGACTAAAGCGGGCATATGAATGACCGGCAAGCGACATTTTTTTAATAATAAGAAAATATATTGCTTAATAGTACTTATTTATTCATTCTGTATTACGGTATTTATGTTTCCCGATGTATACGTTTTTGACATAGCAACGCCTGATATACATCGGTGACGTTACACACTGGCGGAGACATCCGCTCGCCGCCCATGCAAGCAGTCTAAATATCCTCACTTTGTTTTTCGTCAATTTTGCCTCTTTTGTGATCTCTTCTATATAAATAATAGTAATTTCAAAATCAGGAAGTACTCGTGGTTATTGGCAATACACTATGAAATTTGAATTATGTAATTTAAAATTTTAATTTATCAATTTTTTATTCAATACTTTACACTTATTAAACTTAATGCAAAATAAATGAACATTTTACATTTACTAAACCTGAAATTATAGAAATTGTTGAAAATATAGTAAGTAATTTACTTCCCATTAAATCTCGTATTAACTATGAAAAGCAATCAAAATCAATTATGAACTGTGAAGAATAGTAAACTTCAGGTTCTATCAGAAAATGTTTTAATTGTATATTTGCAATACAACATTCTAAATATAAATCTACTTAACGGATAATTTACTTCTTTAATTGTTTCGACCTATGCTTGATGTAAATCCATATCACAAATAAATAAAACACACATAAGATGTTTTAGATTTACACTTTATTAATAAAATAATGACAGCTGTTTCGCTAACACAGTAGCTTCTTCAAATTCAACTTAAGACTAAAGATACATACAAGATACAGCGTTAATCAGGTAGTTGACCCAAGTTAAAATTCTAGGAACTATTACATTTATATTTTGCTTTTTGAAAACTATACCATGTCCTACTTGTGTGAGGTTTAAGTATAAAAATATAGTATAAGCAACTACGAAACAATATTTCAATGAACAGATTTAACAGTGGGGATGAATTCAAGTCTAATTTATCGTTTAGTAACATTTCTGAGTTTTTAAGTTTATTAAATTGTTTAGACTCTTTAGAAATTAATAAACTTAAAAACTCAGAAATGTTACTAAACGATAAATTAGACTTGAATTCATCCCCACTGTTAAATCTGTTCAGTCATTGAAATATTGTTTCGTAGTTGCTTATACTATATTTTTATACTTATACCTCACACAAGTAGGACATGGTATAGTTTTCAAAAAGCAAAATATAAATGTAATAGTTCCTAGAATTTTAACTTGGGTCAACTACCTGATTAACGCCGTATCTTGTATGTATCTTTAGTCTTAAGTTGAATTTGAAGAAGCTACTGTGTTAGCGAAACAGCTGTCATTATTTTATTAATAAAGTGTAAATCTAAAACATCTTATGTGTGTTTTATTTATTTGGATAATTTACTTGTGATTATTTGATGTTTAACCGACTGCGTTTATGTTTGACAATTCAACTTCACATTTTTTGACGTTTGAATTTTTCAAGGATAAGTAAACGTCTAATAGACTCTATCCGTATCTTGTAATGTATTTTAATTGATATAGGATTGTTTCAGACTTTACTTGATGAAATTTCTTTATAACTATTATCGGGATAAAATAAAACAAATTTTAATGAATTTCACTACTTTTTACTTTACACAGTAACGATAGTTTCGTTCCAACCTGAGCTTCGTCAGACATATAACTAACTTATGGATATATCTTTACACAAATGTACCGTAACAAACACATGTTTTGTTTAGAATAATTGAAGGAATGGGTACTTTTTATTATTTAAATGTTGATGAACAAAACTTTCACAAAAATATTGAACTACGGTTTATACAATACTGTTCTTAAACTGATAAAACTGAGGGTCTACATTATATTAAAGGGAGGTAGAGAAGTGCTATGGAAAAATAAAATATATGACTGTCTGAATATCAAATAAATAAATTAAGTAAGAGTGAATTATTAATTTCTAATTGATCATTGAGGATCTTGTCAGTTTTCTTTAATTTATTAATTTCAAGTGACTCTAACAAATTAAGTTTTTAGCCTTATTTTCTAAGTGTAGTATTTTAAATTCTTTGTTAAAATTGTGGTTTGTTAAATTAATATGAGACGCGTATGAAGAGTCACTTTTATTATTTCTAAATGAAGAAAAATGTTCTTTGATGCGTATTTCAAACGATCTGCCTGTCTGTCCGATATACGTCATGGGGCAACTACCGCAAGTTAACTCATAGACTCCTGACTTTTTATTGTTATTTGTTAAATCTTTATTGTTTTTTATGAATGTTGATAAATTGTTGTTAGTTCGATACGCTGTATTAATGTCTAACTTTCTTAAATATTTACAAATTTTTTGTGCTTGAAGAGCCTATAAACGCGATCATTTTAAATTTTTGGGTGTTATTATTATTTAATATTGGGTAAATTTGTGATATGGCTTTTGTAAGGACTTTTCTATTTAAAATGTTATCTATTATATTACTTTTATGTGTTTGTAACGGTATATTTGATTTGTATTTATTTATTTAATTTTCATTCAAATGGCAGGTAGAGGAGGTATTGCAAGGGACACAATTGATAAGGAATTATGTTTACAGAATAAATTAATTTAATTCTATATGTCGATATGTTAACCTAAAAATCACACTATATCGATATTTATTATAAATATTCGATTTAGCAACGCTACTTGTAATTTGTCGATATATGATTGGTTATGTGAATACGTAAATGAGTCAATTCTGTCAGATTAAAAGATTAAATAGGAGCTGGATTCTGCATGTTTGCCCGATTGTCAATTCTGAAAAGTCTCGTTTCAATATTTGTCATTATTTATTAAAAATTACAGATTTAATTTGACTTTGTATTACCAGTTTGACATACTGTAATAATATAATAACTAGAGAACGGACACGCTTACCACCCAGTGCAGTACTGGCGAAAGGCTGTATTTCTAAAATATTTAATTTTATTTATATAATTGGAAAACAAACGGGTGGTGATCTATAAAATTACGAAATACATATGTATTTGTTGAAAAGTTGTATTTTTAAAGTTTTAATTTTATTTCTATAATTGGAACATTTTTATTTGTTCATTTTGTCGTTCAAGTTGAGTAAAGGAGTATTAATATTGACTAGCAATAGTTTCTCAAGGTTTTCTTCTGTCAATTTTGTTCTCTTTGAATTAAGTACATCCTTATAAATAGAAAACGTCCTTTCTACATCGCAACTGGTTATAGGTGCATACTGGAAATATTCTTTTATTTCTTCATATTTAGCCGTTAGATTTTGTGGAATTGTCTCCATACATAATTGCTGCAATGTAATTAAATCTGGATTTCTATTAAGAATTGCTTCAAACTTTTGCCGAAGGCCACATCCGAAGTCACTTGGAATACTTTTCAAATTATTAACAGCCACATCTAACGTGGTTAATCCGTCATTTAATTTGAGATTTCGATTTTCAAAATAAGAGATTAGTTTTGGCAATTTTTCCAAAGTGTTCGTGAAGAAAGTACAACTGATTTTTTAAATTTGGGATTTGTGTGAGCTCCTTGCACTCACCAATACTTCTGGCATTCTCCTTTAGCAGTGTTACGAAATGTTTTAGACTATCGAAATTCTCAGCATAATAACTAGTAGCTTCCAGCCATGTTCCCCATCTAGTTATTACTGGAGTGGGAGGCAGTGACAGAGATGGAAATTTTTCCCTGAAAAGAGCTACTCTCAATGGTGCTTTTCTGAAAACTTTTTTAAAAGCTGATACAAGTCTATCAACTTCCGGAAAAGTGTCTCTGATATATTCACAGATTCTGTGGAGAGCATGTGCTACACAAGTAATATGCAGCATATTAGGATATGTTTTCTTCAATAGTCTGCCTGTTTTTAACATATACGCA
Organism: Melolontha melolontha; assembly: GCA_935421215.2. Lineage (NCBI taxonomy): Eukaryota > Metazoa > Arthropoda > Insecta > Coleoptera > Scarabaeidae > Melolontha > Melolontha melolontha. The sequence goes on from OW285236.1 coordinate 48,402,354, forward strand.
GCACTATCACTGACAAATAAAAGTATTTTTTCTTTGTACGTGGCGTCCGAATGAAGCATTTTTTGCATATTCTCCTTAATGGTTTCAGCAACTGTTTCCGCATCAACTCTATTTACAACACTTGTTGCTATTACATATGAGTTATAGGGAATAGTTGGATGTAGTACACCAGCTACAACATTTACCACACAGCGTCCTAACATATCCACCGTTTCGTCGGCGCTTATCCATATGTATTGATTTAAAAGATGGCTTCTAATGCGTTCTACTGTTCTCGTATAGCACCTAGAAACATAATATTTGCGTAAAGTTGATTCATCAGGAACATTTCGACCAGTATATTTTTTCAGAAATATTTTTAAAGTGGGATTGCTAAGTTTATTTAATGGAATATTAGCCGCCATAAAAGTTTTACAGAGTTCAGATGTGTTTGCGATCCTAAGTGATGAATTTTTGACGATATTTTACGGATTTTGTAATAAATTTCGGAATCACTGACAATGGACATACAATCAGTATGACCGTCAATCCAACTCGCCATTGTTTTACAATGCTGTTCTCGACATTCTTCCATATCATGTCTGAAAAAGTAACTTAAACAATGCTCTAGATCTAAATAAATGAAAACTAAAAATGTGTGCGTAAGTTATTGAAACTGAACGAAATTCAATGCACACTTACGTCGAAATAATTGGTAGAAATAAATTCAATCAAACGATATTAAACAAAAATTACGATGTAATAAACAGTTAAAACTATGAAAACAAGAAACTTAGTTTGAGCTAAATATCAATTTATTAAGTATATGCTTAGGATAGCCATTGTTGACGAAGATGTTGAAAAGTTCTTTAAGATTGTCATTTAAAAAGGTTTCATGACAAATATGTGATATTCGGTTTCTCATACCTATAATGGTGTTATACTTCTGATTGAGAGGATGATGAGAGTGATAATTAATGAACCGATCAGATGAAGTTGGTTTAATTTATATTGCATTATATTTTTTATTTTTCATGTTTTAACTTTTCATATACATGTTTTTTAAAAGTTCTTAAGGCTTGTTTCTATAGTTACTTTATTTTTTTATATCTAATCATTTTTATATTTTGTACGTCAATTTTATTATTTCTACTCTACATTTTGTAAGTACTTTTACTACTGTTTTATAGTCTTATTTATTTTTTGTTATTTTTCTCATTAATCTTGTAGTTACCCCAGAAGAAGCGACAAAGTCTGTTGCGAAATATAGGGTTATTTAATAAAGGAGTTTTTTAATTGACCGCTTACCCGAATTTAAATTAATTTTTGATTATATATATATATATATATATATATATATATATATATATATATATATACATATATATATATAAGGTAAACTTATATATATATATATATATATATATATACAGGGTGGCCCAAAATGACCGAAGAGGTTTTAATTCCTTATAACTTTTTTATTATAATTTTTATTTTGTAAAAAAGACTTGGGGAATTTAAAATGGAACAGTACACAATTGAACAACGTGCCAAAATCGTTGAACTTTATTTCTCAAATCAACGATCCATTGTTTTGACTCAGCGTGCATATCGTCGTTATTTTAATGTGCGGGTTGGACCCTCAGAGTCAACAATAAACCGTCTGGTTGAAAATTTTCGACAACAAGGGGCAGTAAGGAACCTTCCTGGTGCCGGCAGACGACGAACGGTGCACACGGATGACAATATTGAACGGGTACAGGAGAGTATTCCGGAAGATGGAGAAACATCAACCAGGAGACGTTCGACACAACTTGGCCTCTCAAGAGGGTCGCTGCAGAGAATTTTGCATACAATAAGAATGTTTTCATACAAAATTCAGCTTGTCCAACAATTGAAACCGACAGATTACCAGCAACGACTTGATTATGCAATTTATTTTCGTCAAAAAGCAAAAGAAAATCATGATTTTATTCATAATTGAATTATGAGCGACGAAGCCCATTTCCAATTAAATGGGTTCGTTAATAGGCAAAACTGCAGGATATGGGCTACGGAAAATCCAAAAGTAGTTCAACAGCGAGAATTACACCCACTTAAGTGTACCGTTTGGTGCGGTGTGTGTTTGGTGTGGAAAAGTCTATATTAATAAGCCTCGAACCATACAGCAATTAAAAAATAATATACGCGACGAAATCAACAACATAACACCTGAAGTTTTGCGAAAGGTTATGGAAAATGTTTTGGAAAGAGCACGAATATGCGAAGCAGAAAATGGCCACCACTTGCGAGATATAATTTTTCATAATTAAATTAAAAATATTCTCCATTAATATACTGTATTTAAAATTAAAAAAATTTAATAATTATGTCTTAAATAAGAAGTTATAATGAACTCAAACCCCTTCGGTCATTTTGGGCCACCCTGTATATATAATCTGTGTAAGTATTGATATCTTATCATTAGATTATATCAACTGCTTAAATTTAAATTTTATCCCTGGATGAAAAGTAAGCAGTTTTATCTTATCAGAAAAAATTTTCATACCTTTTTTGAAATACGATCCATTTCTTCTTCTGAACTTGATGCTGAATCATGTAAATTACTAATATAAGGGCCTTCATTTGGTCGAACTCCTTTTTCTCTTAAACTTGCTAATCTGGCTTCAATCTCTTCCTGAGGATTGTGTGCTAATTCGATGTCTCTTTCATTCACAAATTGTTCTAGCAATCCATCAATTTTTTGCTGCTCCGTTCTTGTATCAGTTGTTAAAATCTAATACACATATTTTCACGAGTATTAATGAATGTAAAAAATTGAAATTTTGCCAGAAACTTACTGGTTTACTGGGTCCTTCAACATAATCATTGGTTCCTTTTAAATTTGCAAGTCGCCTACGTAGTTCTCCTTCTGTTGGAGGGGGTCCTCTGCCTTTCTCGTCCTTTAATTTTTCTAAACGATCCAATAATTTCTGATCAACAGGTGATAAGCCTGTCCGCAGAGAACTTAGTTTATCATTTTTATATACTGTGATTGGTGGTTGTGATGGATTTTCCAATAATTCAAGGCGTCTAAAAATATATATTAATGTCAAGCATTTATTTAGTTTATTTAAAAAAAAATACTTTAAATATGTATCTGGAGGAATTATAATATTTTGATTTGCACTACTTCCAGCTGCCAGTTTGGTAAAACATGTCTTACAAACAACGAATTCTCCGGCGCCTTTACTAGGGATACGAGACTTCTGTTTTAAGCATTTATTGCAAAATGATAAACCACAATTTGAACAACCCAACTAAAAATTTAGAAAGATTAAGTACACACTAAAAAGAGGATCTAGTAACCTTACCTCTTTATGGAAAAAACTGAATTTTGTAGTACAATGATTACATGACATTTTTTATTTTATTTACTTGTAATTGCTCAAAATACAAACACAACAAATACAACAATGAATTCCTATAGCAATTGATTAGTTTCCCAAAGTTGGTCTATTGTCTAACTACTAAACATTCTAAAAACGTAAGTGATTGGTGTCATTCATGAATATGAATATTTTGGGAAATTTTTGGTTTTTGGGTTGCAATTGTAATTGTTTTGACATAAATGAAATTTTTTGGGGGACGGCGTTTTGGTCAGAACTAGTTAAACCTGTTATATATTAAAATTTTGCCCTTACCGCTGTTGTAATGTACTAAAATTCCAAAACATAAATAAAAAAATATCCAATTATAATCAGTGCTCTTTCACTCTAGAATTGACAACAACCTAACGAAAACATGAAGTTGAGACGGTTAATGACATTATTTGGAGCGATTTTGTTAATCTTTGGTGCTGGTATTTTATATGTATCACGAAATTTAACAGTGTTACCTGATAGAAGTAGTTCAATCAAAGATGAGTTTAATAATGTGAGTGACTGCATTAACATTAATTATTTAATTTATCCTTCCTTTTTATAGAACAATTGGATACATTATAGAGACAAAACTCCCACTGTTGGTCAAATAATACAAAATGTTGTATATGATGAAAGAAAAAATGCTAATAGAAGTCCTGTTTCTTTAAAAATCAAAGACATGATTTACGAAACTAATTGTCCAATTCAATTAGATTATGCACCATATACCAACATTCAAATGTTAGATATGTATAAAGATTTAAAATTCGACAATCCAGATGGTGGTGTTTGGAAACAAGGTTGGAAAATAGAAGTTGATGATAAAATGTGGAATAAACAACATAAACTTAAAGTTTTTGTTATTCCACATTCTCACAATGATCCTGGATGGGTTAAGACTTTTGATGAATATTATAATGCACAAACAAGAAATATTCTGAACAATATGATCGAACACCTACCTGAAGATCCACGTAGAAAATTTATTTGGGCAGAAATATCATTTTTTGCAAAGTGGTGGGATGAGTTAGATCAAGATGGAAAAGACATTGCCAAGAGGTGCATTTTTTTATACATTTTAACAATTTCTGCCTTATTTTTACAACTAATTTTTCAGATTATTAAAAAATAATCAGTTAGAAATTGTAACTGGAGGCTGGGTAATGAACGACGAAGCTAATTCACATTGGCTACCAATTGTAAATCAATTGACCGAAGGTCACCAATGGCTGCAAAAGAATTTGAATTACACACCACAAAGTAGTTGGTCTATTGATCCTTTTGGTATGAGTGCTACACAACCTTATCTACTGAAAGAAATGGGTTTACAAAATATGTTGATACAACGTATTCATTACTCTGTCAAAAAACAATTAGCTAGTCAAAAGGAATTGGAATTTAACTGGAGGCAAATTTGGGATGGTAATGGTAAAACTGACATGTTTACTCACATGATGCCCTTTTATTCTTATGATATTCCACACACCTGTGGACCTGACCCTAAGATTTGTTGTCAATTTGATTTTAAGCGACTACCTGGGCATGGTATTCATTGTCCTTGGAAGGTAATATTTTTATATGTTCATATTAATTATAAATAAGCAAATGCGGAAGTCCTTATTAAGATTTTAAGTATAACTTTTCGTTACTATTAATTGCTTAAATAGTTTGTTACTAGTATCTAAATTCTTATGCTACTATTTATATTCTGTATCACCAAGCAATTAACTAGTAATTATATAAATATCATGTAAATAGTTACTGAGGTTATATTGAAAAATTAATTTGAATATGATTAGAAATTTTATAATCATAAAACGTATTTACAGAACATTAAGGCTGGTAAACAAAATATCAATATTAAACATAACATGAAAAAGTTTTGTGTGATAATTATAAATATTATTTACTTGTTTTAGTGTTTATCAGAATATAGATAGGTATAAATTAAAAATTAATTTTAGGCTTGTAAATAAAACTTTGAAGATCTTGTTAGATTCCATTATTAATATTTCAAAATACAGCTGTATATTACTTTAGACCAGTGAGTTTTATACCCTACAAGATGCTAAAGCACGACAGTGTTTTTATTTAAAATTTTATACATTGTAAAGTTTGTGGATTTAAAAGTAGTATAGATTAATAATATTACAAAAGAAAAATGTGATATTTCATATTTAGGTGGCGAGACTTTACTCTGCTACATAAAATAGTCAATAATTATATATTTTAATTAATATCTCAAATATTTAACGATAGTTTAAAATTGCGAGTTCAATACCCAGATATCCTTAAATGTTCGTGAGTTTTTTTCCCTACTTACAAGATTAAAGATAGTTGTGTTATATTTTCTGTTTTAAAACAGAAATTGAAATTATACACGACAAATAAAATGTCCCCATAAAACAAATAAACTTATACATTTAATTTTAGTACTTCAAAGTCTTGAGTGTCTTTATTACGTGTAATTACTGTCGAATTCATTATTATACATGTGATTAAATTCCGCATGGTATTGATCCATTCTTAATTTTTCTAAAATAAAATAAACGTTATATACAAGCTGTCACACAAAAAACGCCCCAAGCTGTAACACTGTTATTTATATTTCGATTTTCATTAGATAGGTACCAAATGAAATGGTTTGATTAGTACTATGTTTGACGCTACATTTACTTTTTTCCAACGCCATCTTCAATTCCTAGCGATTGTCAATTTTTTTTTTCAAATTGCACGATATATATTTTTTGCATAAGTGAATAGATTTTTTTCCTGAATCCATTGATGTACAATACATTCATTTTAATTGTAAATTTAGAAGAGAAAAAAATTAAAACACTTTCCAAACATTCTCTTAAAGTGACTTGTATTATACTCGAAATAAACTTGTAGCATGTCAGTAAGTTGATTGAAATTTATGATTTATTTCAAAACTATCAAAATATGCTTACTTAGTACGGAAAAGTCCAAGATGACAGTTACATATGCGTAATGCGTTATTTTTCCATCGCACACTATAGTATAACACAAGTGACTAAGAGCATATACGGAAAGTGTTTTAATAATTTTTTTCTTCTAAATTTAATTAAAATTGATGTATTTCGCATCAATGGATTCAGGAAAAAAATCTCTATTCAATTATACAAAAAAATATACCGTGCAATTTGAAAAAAAAATTGACAATCGCTAGGAATTGAAGATGGCGCTGGAAAAAAATAAATGTAGTCTCAAACATAGTACTCATAAAACCATTTCATTTGGTACCTATGTCATGAAAATCGAAATATAAATAACAGAGTTACAGCTTGGGACGTTTTGTGTGTGACAGCCTATATATATATATATATATATATATATATATATATATAATCCAGTTACAACATATATATATATATATATATATATATATATATATATATATGTTGTAACTGGATTCCGGGTTTTCTTCCGCGTTTCCACTGTTTGGTCTTCGTAAAGACCAAACAGTGGAAACGCGGAAGAAAACCCGGAGTCCAGTTACAACACATACTACTAACCGCGGAAACCTAAAAGAAAATATATACCGGGTGAGTTTTTTTGAATGTTTAGCATTGGGATCTCAGAAACTACTGGAGATAGAAAAACGCTTAAATGGGGAAAGATGCGCAGTTTTACGAGTTTGATTTAAAACTGCATTTGTTTCTCCGATAACTTTCATGGCTTATTAGTTATTCAAAGAAAACTAAATTTTACGATTTTCTTTAAACATGCTTAGCATCGTTAATAGTAATTTTAGAGAAAAAGTGTTCAGACAAAAGTTTTAGATAATTTTACGCCAAATAAAACTATGTACATAGCTAATTTTTTTTTTTCGTTCACCATTATCGAGTTATGACACAAACTTGTGTTTTTTTTAAATGGAAACCATAGTTGGTTTTGAAATCATTAAAAAGCTTATTTTTTGCTGATTACAATGATATAAGGTTTGATATGGTTATTTTAAAAAATAAAGAGGATATATACATTTTTATGGTTTTTATGGAAAACAATTGAATTTCGAACTGATAAAATACAAACCAAACGAAAACTTATTTTGAAATCTTATGTAGTAATAAAATGAAAACTATAAGAACTTTTATTAAGGGCACACAACATTATTAATGTTCAAAGATACCTCCATTATTATTAATACACAAATTGCATCTCTTCACAACAGAATTTGTAGAATTGCGGACTTTACGCCTATCGATGTTATTAAAAGCAACTAAGACAGCTTCTATTAAATCGTCGATTGTTTCATATGTTCTTTTGTATACTGTGACCTTTAGTACACCCCACAAGAAAAAATCCAAAACTGATAAATCAGGGGATCTAGCCGGCCATTCAACGGGTGCATTTCGTCCTATCCATTGATTAGGGAAGTTCAAATTTAAATAATTTCTAACATTCAGTTGATTGTGCGGAGGCGCTCCGTCATGTTGAAACCATTGCAGCATTGTTCGGGTTCTTAAATTTAAATTATCTAACATTTCCTCGAAATCTTGTAAAAAATTAAGATAACGATTGCCAGTTAGTGATCCATCAAAAATAAAAGGAGGAAGAACAGTTGATCCTATAACACCACACCAAACATTAAACCCAAATTTAATTTGTGGTCTCCTATGTTCAACGTGAAGTGGATTTGTTTGAGACCATATGTGCTCATTGTGCCTATTAAACATTCCACAATTTGTGAAACGAGATTCATCAGTCCATAATATTTTCATTGAAAAGTGTGGATCGTTTTGACACTGATCTTTAAACCATCTACAAAAAGCTATTCGTCTGATGTTATCACCTTCATGTAAAGTTTGTGATACTGATAATTTGTAGGCACGAAATTTATGCTTCTTCAACACTCTGACAATAGTGCGTTGAGAGGAGCCCATTTCTGTTGAAATTTGTCGGGTCGATGTAGATGGATTCTGAGCGACACTTGCTAATATGTTTATTTCTCTATCTTCATCCATCCCTTTTTTTATTTTGGTTTAAGGAACGAACCATAATCTGCTAAATTATCCCATAATCTCTTAAAAGTAGGTAGCGACGGCTGACGTCAATCAAAATAATTTTCAAAATAAACTTCAGCAGCTCTAGTAGAATTTTTCTGGCACTGAATGTAACATTCAGCCATATCACGCTTTTCTACGTTAGAAAATTCCATAGCCAATGCAAACTTATGATTAACGGTCGTTTGCACCGAGTATAGTTAAGTTACAATTAAATTAATTAATAGTTAATTGTCAATGTTTGACAATTAACTTGAGTTAAAAGTAAAAATTAACAGCTCTCACTTCTGTGACTCAACGTGAAAGCAATGTTAGTATATTTATCTCGACTGCTCCAACGAACACTATTGTAACTCAGATTTTTCCTTTTTTGAATTACAAAACACCAAAAGTTTTTATCTTATAAAGTGAACAATCATAGAAATGTCTATATCCTCTTTATTTTGTAAAATATCCATATCAAACCTTATATCATTGTAATCAGCAAAAAATAAGCTTTTTAATGATGTCAAAACCAACTATGGTTTCCATTTAAAAAAACACAAGTTTGTGTCATAACTCAATAATGGTGAACGAAAAAAAAATATTAGCTACATAGTTTTATTTGGCGTAAAATTATCTAAAACTTTTGTCTGAACACTTTTTCTCTAAAATTACTATTAACGATGCTAAGCATGTTTAAAGAAAATCGTAAAATTTAGTTTTCTTTGAATATCTAATAAACCATGAAAGTTATCGGAGAAACAAAAGCAGTTTTAAATCAAACTCGTAAAACTGCGCATCTTTCCCCATTTACGCGTTTTTCTATCTCCAGTAGTTTCTGAGATCCCAATGCTAAACATTCAAAAAAACTCACCCGGTAGGTATATATATATATATATATATATATATATATATATATATATATATATATATATATATATATATATATATATATATAGTAAATTCAATCAGTTGGCGATTTAAGGTCTGGCTTTACTTTAAAGTATATATATTTAAAACAACCCTACATGTTTCGGCAATGATGCCTTTATCAAGGATATAAAATATAAATGACAGTATACAAATGTCATATAATTGAGTTGCTATGGATAAAATTATTCAAAGATACATTCCAATTGAATAATAATAAATCATGCCTTAATATTCCAAAAGACAGATAGGCAACAAAAACAAGGAAAAGCAAGACATGTGTTATTATTATGTATGCGCCCGTGGAGCGTCTTAAGATGCAAAGTTGTCGGCATTCGCCTTAAACGAGATGGAAAACCACGAAAACCTACTCGGACAACCAGACAGGAATCAAAACACGGAACAGTCAGCGTGATAAGCAAATGTATATGATATTTAAATGTAATTGATATTTAAATAACTTAAGATATATAATTATATAACAAAAAAAAAAAAAATTATGATGATGTTTTTTTAAGATTATGCTGTCAGTATCCGTCCCAAGGAGCATCCGCTTATGAGAGCGTGTTTTACATAGGGATTGATACTTAAAAATTTGGTTTCGGAAAAATTGTCCGGTTTTTAGAGATATCCGCTTGTGGGAGCTATCCGCAAAGGGGGCTTTCACTGTAATTAAGGAGGTGATGGCCAGTATCACCTCCTTGATTATATTATTTAGCCACCTTCAAAATATGAAATATATTAAAGCACGCGGCGGAAATTTTGAACTACCCTCAATCATTTACAAGCATACTGTATTTGATCATGTGACAACTTACTAACACATCTTCAACAAATTCTTTTTAATCGTATGCAATATATGACATTTTGTTATAAGATTTGTTATGTTAAGGGATTTGTTATGTTAATGCTTGATTTACTTTCAGATAGCCCCGGAACCAATAACTAGTGCAAATGTAGGATATAAAGCGAGTCAATTACTGGATCAATATCGAAAAAAATCAACTCTATTTAAAACCAACGTACTCCTTGTTCCTCTTGGCGACGATTTTCGTTACGACCACAAATCTGAATGGGAAGTTCAGTACAGAAATTACGAACAACTTTTCGATTACATGAACTCCAATCTCAATTTGAATGTGCACGCGCAATTCGGCACACTTTCTGACTATTTCAATGCTTTACGCGCCGAAACCAGTAATAATGAATTTCCCTCTCTATCCGGCGATTTTTTCACATACGCTGACAGAGACGATCATTATTGGAGCGGTTATTACACTTCAAGACCGTTTTATAAGAGGATGGATAGGGTTTTAATGTATTACGTTAGAGCTGCCGAAACCATACTCGCTTTAGCGCAATTGAGTGATAAGCCAGAATTGCAGAATGTCGAAAATAAATTCAGTGGATTGGAGAAGCAGGTGTCAATCGCTAGGAAAGCTCAATCGCTGTTTCAACATCATGATGGTATCACTGGAACTGCTAAGAGTCATGTTGTTGTAGATTACGCAAATCAGTAAGTTATTTTATGTCTAAATGATTGAAGTGGTGTAATTTTACATATGAAATCTGGTATGGGTTATGAAGTATTCATAATTGGTAAATTGAAATTATGCGCTTTATTAATTATGAGGACGTATTTTAATTATTATAATTCTTTGTTTTTTTTACGGTGCTTTTCAATACACACCTCTCTCCAATGGCGCTACAGCCTAAATTGACCTTTGATTGTCTTTATTTTCCGCCTCCAACATTGATTGTCTAGGCTAATTTTTTTCCAGACTCAACGCCAGTCTAACATATTCTGAAATAGATCCTTCTTTGAACAATTAGTAGTGTTCCCTCTCCATGTTCCATCTTCATTTATTAAGCCGAAAATTTTCTTCAAATACCTCCAATCTGTCTTAGAGTTCTCATTCATACCCATATCGCATCCATAACATGTTATAATAATGGTTTTATAGACTTTAATTTTTGATCGTTGGTGTAGGTTTTGAAGCGGAACATTATGTGACAGAGCGTAGAATGCTCTATTGACTGACATTATTCTGGTCGAATAAAACACTAAATAGTAACCTATTATATAGAACATATCGCATATTAAATTCAATAGACCTGATAAATTGAGTGTTGGCCATCACGCGTTAGAAACTGATCATAATATAACGGCAGATTGCCTAAAACTAATTAAAAATATAAATAGCTCATGTGAATTAGACAGCTATGAAAGTATTTGTATTGTTAAAAACAAAAAAAAAAACGTTGACAACGCATATAAGGGTGCAATTCCATAAGGGTAGAGTATTATGTTCTGAAGAGGGATAAGTGACCTAAAGGTATATAAGTTGTTTAAAATTCGGTGTATACGTGGACGCTTAGTAAAGTGTTTAGCAATGTTGTGTGGTAACATTACTGTAACGGTTCTTTTTCTCTGCTGAAGATAACTTAGTTATCGATATACGTATTTAGAATATTAATTTGGTAAGGGGTTTTATACCGTTTTTAGTTTTTTTATTTAGCCAAAGTGTTCAATGAAAGCCTTTTTATGAGAATGTATCTTTGAAAATTTCAACAAAGAGAAATTATCCGTGTTAGAGCAACATATATTCTACTTTATAAAAAATTTCCAATTGCTTAGATTGTGCTACAATAAGTAAACATGAAAAAATAAATAAATATTACTTGGATAACTCCTTTGATAAGTTCGCTATTTTACCTTTCATTTGGTATATGTATATTATTTTAAAATTTCAGGATGCTTCAAGCAATTAAAAATTGTCAATTCGTCATACAGAAATGTGCAAACCTCCTTCTATCAGGACCTGGGATTGATGTAGATTGGTCAGACACACTATATTATAATATTGATGATGTTAGAAGTGCCCAGGATGCGTTAGCAGAACAATATACGATTACAATAGGTCCAGAACTGAGTATTAAGAAAGTCGTTATATATAATAGTTTGACGTTCACCAGAAAGGAAGTGGTATCTTTCTTGATATCGACACCTTTTATTGAAGTTACCGATTACGATGGTAACAGAGTAAAATGCCAAATATCTCCTGTTTTTGAATATGGCTCTTCGATGTCCAATTCGAAATATACACTTACATTTATCGCAACTATTCCGCCACTTGCCCTCATTGAATATACCATAACTGCAGTGGTAGAGAATGAAACACCATTAGAAACTACAAATGCGAAAGTAAAAATTTATAATCAATACGCTGATGTGCCGGCTCTCGCAGGCTTTACAGATAATATCGAAGTCAGTCCTAGTTCGACGGACTTTACATTACAAAATTCCGAGATTACGGCTTCGTTTAGCAATTTAGGATTACTGAAAGCCATAAAGACAGGGTCTAAAACTTACCCAGTTCATTTAGACTTTGCCAAATACGGTGCCAGGCAGAGCAGTGAAAGGAGTGGGGCGTACTTGTTCCTACCGGATCGAGAAGCGGTACCTATCAACATCGAAAGTACTATAATTAGAGTCATTGAAGGTCCCATAATGTCCTCTGTAAGTGTGCAGATACCCTATGTACATCATACTGTAATGCTGTACAATTCTTCTGGTAAGTATCAAGTTTACGATTATTAAACCCAGTCTCTTGTTAACTTCATAGATTATATAATATTAACTTAATTAATACGAAGGGATAATATTTTTGCACTTTAAGAGGTCATGCTTCACAGTGTTTTCTTATTCCATCTTTCACATTTTATTTTTCATAATAATTTATTTATGAAGTAATTACGAGGGACAGTCGGAACATTTCTGGAAAAGCTATGAAGAAAACATTTAATACAGAAATAAATGGCTTTATTGTTGTTCAAAATATTGACTGTTCAATTCTATGCACTTTTTCATTCGTTCAAACAAACCATTGAAACATTTATGCAATTCTGAAGTTGGCGTATTCAAAATATTTGACTTGAATGCAGTGATGTCCTCTTCTGGACAGGAAAACCGGCGGCCACGAGTTTTTTTTTATTGATGGAAATGTAGAAAATTCACTTGGGGCCAAGTCAGGACTATTGGTTGGATGAGTCATCAATTCGATGGCTTTACTTAGCAAATAAGACTGTTGCGCGGGCAGTATGGGGAATAGATGATCGCACGTTTAGAGTTGCTTTTTCGCCATTTATCAATAACTTCAGGCAAGCAGATTGTTGTATACCATACCGCATTTACAGTTCGACGATTGTCAAGAATAATTGTAGCAACATGGCCAGATTTTGCTATGAAACACGCAAACATTTGTTTTAAAGTGCTTCCGAACAACTTTTGTTGGCAGAAGTTCATTTTGAAACACCCAAACTGTCGATTGTTGTTTTGTTTCCGGTTCGCAAGAATACATCCACGATTCGTCACCTGTAATAATGTCATAGACATTGGCGAAACTAAGCGGCCAGTCGGCGTGCGTGTGTCCGAACATGAGTGTCGTACTAGACTGCTGAATATAGCCCGTTCAGCGCTGGCAGAACACAAACTCAACTCCGGTAATCAAATTCTATTCAAAGTTATCAAGCTTCTGTCCCATGAATTGCATTACTTCCCTAGGAAAATCCGTAAATCTATTGAAATTCACAAACGTCCCTGCAATCTCAATAGAGACGATGGCAATACGTTACATCCAACGTGGCAAACTCTATTGAATTCTACTTCGAAATACCACACCCATACGACGCATGCGATTGGCTCATTGTCTCCAGCCAATAGCAGGCCACCATCTGACCCGGTCCCCCCTATATAAGTTGTGCCGTTCTCTGTCCTAGTACGACATTCTCACTGCGTCCTCTGTTCGAGCAGTATTCCAGATGAGAGAACTTACGACGAAATATCGTCAAGCGAAGCCGGAAACAATGGCCGGGCGAATTGTTACATTAACAAAATGAATTCTGAATCCCAACACCACTATCAACTGGTCACAAGAATTAATAGAAGACACACGCGAAGTAATTGACCGAACATTCAACGAAAGAGATATACAACAAATTCTACGGACATCGCCGAACATATTTATGGTAGATCCAGATCAACCAAAAATACAAGTCAGGATACCAGACAACAATACCGAACCGCCTAATGAAGAAAAAAAACACCACCGAACACAGAACAAGAAACAACATGAAAACAAAACTGATGACTTTATATACCCGAAATTTACAAAGAAGCCAAAAACAGACGAAACAACTACACCGATAGAAACAAAAAATTCATACGACGCCCTCGATACCAAAACCGAGGAAAAACTGGAAGAAGAAACAACCGAATTCACTCCACAGCCTTCAACATCAAATAGCACACCCAGGGTAAGTGACAAAACAAACACCACACAAAACACAAAAACTGAAACACGAAAACCACACAAAATAGCACCAATAATAATAACGGAAAAAGACAAATGGGCACATATACGACACATACTTAAAACACACAGTATTAACACAGTACAAAACAAACTCGTGACCCAGGCATACACATCGAACCGACAACTGACGAAGACTACCGTACACTTAAACAAATACTCGACAAAGAACACATACAATTTTATACATTCCAATTAAGAAGCGAAAAGACACTAAAGGTAGTTATGCGAGGCATTCCTACCTTTATTACAGACACTGACATCACAGACGACTTGACTGACCAAGGCTACCCGACATTAAAAATTAAACGCATGAACGGTAAACACGGCATACCAGCACCACTTGTATTAATCGAACTGACGAGACAATACAAATCAATCTACAACATACGCGACTGCTGCGGACTCGCAATTAAAATAGAACAATTAAACAAACGGACAGACATAATGCAATGTCACAAATGCCAGACTTTCGGACACCACCAAAAAAACTGTAATGTAAACTACAAATGCATGAAATGCGGAGACGAACACTCGACACACTTATGTACAAAGACGAAAACAACCCCACCAAAGTGTGCAAACTGCGGTGGTCCTCACCTATCCACATTCATAAACTGTCCTAACAACCCTGCAAACAAAACCACACCCAAACCTAAATACATACCAGCACCACCCCCAACAACTAATCCCTGGACACAAAAACAAAAAAAAACACAACACTTAACACAGTTGACGAATTAGCACTTGCCTTAGGCAATATGCTAATAACATTACACTCGACAAACGCAACAAAAGAACAGATACAATACTTCGTAACGCAAACACAGACAATAATAACACTTTACAACAGTAAACATTAAATACACACATAACTGAAACGCAAAAAAAGAAATGCGATGATGACCAGTAAACGAACACATATGACTTAAACGCAAAAAAGCGACTAACACAAAGACTACACACACACAACACAAGACCGCACAAAAACACACGATTATTTATTAATCAGACACAAACACGTCACAACCCTGGGAGATACGAAACAGTGGAGTGGAAATGGAGGCAACTTCGACCACAAAACAAAATTCAAAGGACTCATATACTGTCCTAGTATTCTTCAAGCTACTGCGAAACGACGAACATCTACGTACAGCCCTGAAGATGTGCCTTGCAACAGTGAAATAAGCGTTAGCAATTACGCCTAACTCAGCAATTATGCCTAACTTCCAACCCGGAAACCGAGATCTACATTTAGAGAACGACCGCGGAAACCTACACCTACGTTTGTGTCATAGACATGTTTAGAAGATCCGTGATTGAATTTTTGCAGCAATGTTTTGCACCATTTTACGTGACCGTCTTTTTGAATCTGGAAAGATTATGCGGTATCTAACGAGAACAAAGTTTCCTCACGGCTAAATGAGCATTCAAAATTGAATGAATCGAGGTCTTAGAAATGTGCAATGTGTGATCTTCTTGAACCACTTGACGTACAACATCGATATTTTCCGGAACAACAGATGTTGCAGGACGCCCTTCCCTGCTTGATTCTGGAACAATACGGTCACACTTGAATTCTTGAAACCGGCGATATACCGGTTGTCTTTGATGGCGTTTTATCACCAAATGCAAAAATTGAACGTTCTATGCACTGGTATTGAGTTAAACCACAACAGAAATCATAATAGATCATGGCGCGAACATTTTCACGAGTTCACTTCATTTTGAATACGATTAGCAAACTTTAAACCTGCACTGTGCACAAACAGACTGATATTTTCACAATCGGACCAAAGCGTCATATTTTTGACAAATTGCAGTATACCAGTACATATGCTCGAAATTTCTCGACTGTCCCTCGTAAATAGAGTTTTATTATCATGCATATGATTATTTTATAACTTCCTATAATAAATCCTAATGATAAGAGGTTAAAATTCTCTGAATTATTTTTAGTTTGCTGTAGTGCTACACTAAATTAAGCATTGTTAAGAATGTAAATTGCCGTTATAAATAAATAATTTACGGGGAAAATCCGATCGCGTTGTAACATGTTTAAATAAAAGTTACAAAATCTTTCTCTCTGATCTCATTTTCCTCTATTACTGGGAATGTACGACTTCAATTTATGTTTTTTTCAATACTGCGTCTACAGTTTGTTGATTTGATATACCAATGTTATATACATGGATTTTCCTATACTCTGAGAAGATTATGTAGTACATTTTCGACAAATCGTTGCTGTTCTCACTTCGATATTTTGAAAGGGTCATAACGCCTCCAATTTTTATCGAGTCGCCTAAATTGATGGGATTTTGTAATTTTCCTGTTCTGCAAGCTGTCGCCATAAAACCGGACACTGCACTTGTTCATTAAAAAAAAATTGACAGTCGCTAGATATTCAAGACAGCGTTGAAAAAAATTGGCATCAGCGCCACTTTGTAGAATTTGTAAAGCCATTTCTATACTTTCTTATTTATTGAAGTCGGGTAAATAAATAAAGTTACGATATGAGACGTTTTTTTTTATCAAACAGCCTGTATATGACTACAAAGCCGATTTTGAAATATCAGTTAAACAATTACAAGACATGGAATTAATCTAATCGTACAAGTATAGAAGTTGTGAAAAACTTTCACAGATCGGCTGGTAGACGACGCTCTAAAATTTATTAATGTTTTCACTTAATTTGGGTTACTTGTATTGTAATACAAACTTGTTCATTTTTACTTTATTATCCTAACGCGTGTTGTTAAACACCTTTTTCGCTTCATATGTAAGTATTTCCCTCATTATTTGAGCAATTCATTCAAAATTATTTTCACACATATTGATTTTTGGTTTTGTAAAATATTTAAAAATATAATATTTTTCTGGGGTTCGTTGTATGATTGTTGTAATAATCGATAATTCCCTGTTTATGCGAAGAAAATTTCTGTTATATTCGTAAAATTTGACATTTCTAACCAATAATTCAGTTTTCAGCAGTTTATGTTGTCTTTTGTAGGTGGCGATGGTCTCGGATTGGAAATTCAAAATATAGTCAACATCGAGAAAACTTCAAATTTTGAAATAGTCATGAGGTTATCAACAAACATTCAAAGTTCAGATGAGTTTTTCACCGACTTGAATGGATATCAGGTAAACAATACAAATATGACTTTTTTTGCATTCACGTGTTAGAGTTTCGCATTATAATAATAATAATACAATCGATTCCGCTTAATTGGGTCCTCGAATAATAGGGACAACCGCTTTTTTGGGACATTTTTAATAAAACGGAATCAAAGAAAACTTCACCATTTTATCGGGATAAAAAACCGTTTTATCGGGACAAAACATCGAATAATCGGGGGAACCCCCTAATTCTCCAAGGAGCGAAATGTAAACTGAGGGGACAAAAATCGACTCATTTCTTAATGTGCGTTCTTCCAAGTTGTACATAATACAAATTGTGTGTGGACTCGTTCGTTCAAAAATGCCCTGTAGTTGGAGCAGACACCTAGTCAAAGTGGCAGACAGGGCGACGCAGCTCTTCTGGAGATGCAGAAGAGCTGTTGGCAAGACCTAGGGACTAAAACCAAATGTGGTATACTGGTTGTACACAGCAGTAGTAAGACCAACGATTACCTATGGAGCAGTTGTCTGGTGGAGGGGAACGGAGTGGACATCGTTGGTGGGGCTCCTCACGACTCTCCAGCGACAGGCTATGTTGGGAATCACGGGAGCTATGAACAGCACAGGAACTCCGCTGAAACTATTTGTAAACACGGAGGCAATGGCTGCGGTCCTGAGGCTGAAGGCCAATGACGCATGGTGTCATAATAAGGTTGTAGGGAGCCACACAGATATAACAGGAACTATACTGGAAGAGCCGATATTTCAAATGCCGGCGGACACTATGACACCTGAGATTATGTTTACAGCTAAGCTGAACATATTTATACCGACCACGAAACAGGCAAAAAGTCGATCGAGCGATTGTGGTGCCGGCACCTGGTAC
Organism: Melolontha melolontha; assembly: GCA_935421215.2. Lineage (NCBI taxonomy): Eukaryota > Metazoa > Arthropoda > Insecta > Coleoptera > Scarabaeidae > Melolontha > Melolontha melolontha. The sequence continues at coordinate 48,421,054 of OW285236.1, forward strand.
ACTGATGAATCACAATCTAGTCAGGGGGCAGGTGCAGGCATATGCTGAATGTGCTCTGGAAGGAAGATATCGATATGTCTGGGGAAACATACGACGGTTTTCCAGGCTGAATTATTTGCAATTCGGGAAGCCGGCTGCACAAGCTAAAAAAATCAACATAATGACTGATAGTCAGGCGGTTATTAAAGCCATTATGAACCCATCTACCATGTCTAAGCTGGTGAAATATTGTAAACAGGTCCTCAATAAACTGACACAAGACAATACTGTGTCGCTGATATGGGTGCCAGGACATGAGGGAATTAAAGGCAATGAGAACTAGCCAAAGAAGGTACTAATAGGAACTTCATAAGACCAGAAACCAAAAAAACATAAAAATAAATGGAGGGTAACGGAAGGTCAACTCCATACCAGGGAGCTGGACGGAAAGTTTTCAGCCAACCTAATTCGTAGTAACAAAAAAGAAATTAAAATAATTACCGGGTTAATAACCGGACATTGTCCTTTAAGGAAGCATCTGTACAGCATGGATTTGGTTAGCGAGCCCTGGTGTAGGAGATGTGAAAAACAGGAGGAAACTAGCCTTCATGTAGTAATATGCACGTGTGAGGTGAAAGTGAAGGAACTCAGACAGAAATATTTCGGGAGAGACCTATTGGATCCTTCGAGTGTACTGAAAATTTCCCTGAGGAGGAGGATAGTGGCTTTTATCGAGGACACAAGACTAACACAGTGGAACTGAGAGTACTATTGGGGATAGTACAAAGAGCAATGTGCTCAAGTGCCTGGACGTTCTGACGTCCACCCCAAAATAGAAGAAGAAGAAGAAGAAGCCCCGTAGAGACATAAGTGTTGTTAAAAAATGGAACTGTTAAACAAAATAAAAGAGCATCCGAAAACAACGAATGGGAGTTTGTCTGAAATTTTAAAGGTACCGAAAATTACGATTGCGCGAATTCGTGCAAATGAAAGGGAACTCCGTGAACAAATTAGCATCGCAGGTGCCAGTAGGCGTGGAGTGCAACCAAAACGTAAGCGAGAAGGAAAAGATGCTGAAGTTGACGAAGCGCTCAGAAAATGGTTGGAATTGTTACTAAAAGAGGTGTTCGTGCAAAAATGCAAAGCCGAAGAGTTTGCAAGAAGCTGGGCCAAAAGCATAAAAATTTTAAGGCGACCGAGGGGTGGCTTTCTCGTTGGAAAATGAGACACGACATCAAATTTAAAAAGTTTATGGGGAAAAAGCGAGTGCTGATGTCTGCTGATAGGTGGAAACTCGAAATGCTTCCCGAAATTATGAACGAATTTACACCGGAAAACATTTACAACGCCGATGAGACAGGGTTGTATTATAGAGCTACCCAGATGGCTCTTTTTGTTTAAAAAAAGGCAATTTAGCAGGTTCGAAGAAAGCAATGGAAAGAATAACTGTTTTATGCTGTACGAACATGACGGGGAATAACAAGAAAAAACTGCTTGTTATTGGGAAAAGGAAAAGACCACGCTGTTTTACAGAATTGGATATCGAGAGATCGCCCGTCGAATATCATGCTAATTCGAATGCATGGATGACGTCGTTAATTTTTCTAGATTGGCTGAAAAGTTGGGATAAAGAATTGCAACGCCAATCCAGATCCATAATTCTGATTCTAGACAATTGTGCTGCTCATCCATACACCGACACTCTAAAGAATATAACCCTTGAATATCTGCCACCAAACACAACATCCTTGACCCTACCCTTGGACATGGATATTATTAAAATCCTAAAAACTAAGTACATAAATTTCATTTTAGAAAAAATTGAAGAAAATTTATTGCGATCAAACTCGGCCGCTAAAGATGTAAGCAGTAAAGTCAACATTCTGCAAGCCATAAACTTTGTTGCAGACAGCTGGAGGGATATTAAAACAATAAAAAATTGTTTTGCTTATTCCAATTTTAAAGTGAATTCGCAAAGCTTGAGTGAAAACCCCGAGAAAATGGATGAAGATGTCAACGATGACATTGTGTTGAAAGAGACGGGAATACAAAATCAAGAGGAATTCACCGATTTAGACAAAGATTTGAGTTGCTGCGATGAAAAGGAAAATCTTAATGAAGATATCATTGATGAAATAAAAGAACGCCTACGAGAAGCCGAAAATGTTGATTCTGACAGCGAAGAAGAAATCGAGACTACGTCCGTTTCTTCGCCAGAAGCACGAAATTGCATCGAAAAGTTAAGACAATTTTTTTGCAGAAAGGGAATGTGGGGAGTCCTTTAGACGGCCTTATCACGTGCTTCAATTTTGTTAATACTGAGTCAATTAAGAAAAGAAACCAAAGCACTCTTGACTCTTACTTGTTAAATAACATAAATTAATTTTTGTTACGTTGTTTTCGTTTTTTTATGTTTATTCCTAATCAGTAAAGTATCTAAAAATGGTATCTTACCATTGTGTTCCTTTTCCACCGTAAATTTAATCGTCGGAAATTTCACGATTAAATTTACGGTGGAAAAGGAACACAATGGCAAGATACCATTTTTAGATACTTTACTGATTAGGAATAAACATAAAATAGAAATCGATATTTTCCGGAAAGAAACCAATGTTAATAGATTCATCATCGCGGATTCAAATCATAGTTTTCAACATAAGACAACTTTTTTTAATTTCTTAGTCAATCGGTTACTAAATTTTCCGTTAAAAAAAAAGAGATATGAAATAGAACTGGATTTCATTAAAAATATCGCGAAATATAATGGCTTAGACATAGAAATAATCAATAAATTAATTAGAAATACAAAACTATAACACAATCCGCGAATCCACAAGTTTGACATCTCAAAGTAACCAGGAGAAAAAGTACATTTGTTTACCATACCACCCCATCACGAAAAACATTAATAACGTTGTGAGAGAACGAGGTCTCAAAGTTGCCTTTCGGTCCGAAAATACTATCAAAAGTCTCCTAGGGAATGCCAAAGATAAAGTTAATTTTAATTCGAAATCATGTATACACGAAATTAATTGCGATGATTGTAATTTGAAATATATAGGCCAAACAAAACGACCAATAATAACCCGGTTTAAAGAACACATATCACATATTAAATACAATAGACCGGATAAATCTAACGTTGCCAACCATGCTTTAAAAGTACACTGCACAATGTGTCGATTAAAGGGTTGAAACTTGCCAAAGCCATTAATAACCCCCGCGATCTTAACGCCTACGAAAGTATTCATATCGCTAAAAACAAACAAAATTCTATGAACAGAGATAAAGGACCGATCCCTTCACCTGTCTCTTTTCATTCTTAGAACCGCAAATAAAAAGGTCTTGGACGTTTCAAATTGGAAAAAAACACATGTGGGTGCCGTTTTTCCTTAAGAGAGGTAATATTTTGTCGATCCTTTCGTTCAATATATTTGCATGTTTGAGTTAGTGTATACGTGGACGCCGTGTAAAGTTGTTGCGTAAACAGTTGTACTAGCTTTACTGTGCCCCATGTGCGACACGTTGATTAGTGGTTTTACCTACTGATGATGACAACTTAGTTGTCGAAATACGTATTTAGGATACGATTAATAATTGTGGTAAGGGGTTTTATACCTTTTTTTAAGTTTTTACTTAACCACAGTCTCCAAAGAAAGACTTTTTATAAAATATAAAACTAAGAATATGCGTAACCTATAATTTATGCTTGAATAGATTTGATTATTACTTAATTACTTCAAAAATAAAAGATATAAAATAACATAAATATGTATTTAAAGTAATATGTAGAGCAGACCAATTTCCGTGCGCGCCATGAGCGCGCATATTAGAATATGCGATAGAATAGGGACGCAACATGAGCTTGTTACCGATATAAGTATAGAAGTAGAGACATTTATTCTATCAGAAATAATTAAATATACATTTGGTTTTCTGCTATTAAAGTAATATGCATAAACACACGAAAAACTAACGAAAAATAAGAATAGTACATATTATAGCAGCGTTGTATGTGCCTATAAATAAAATGGAAAATGTGTGAAATCAGTGATTGTGTGCACGACAGACAATTAAAAAAAACACTTACCGTTTTAAGCGTCTTCCAAGGATTGACAAACTGGAGAAACTCGATTGTATATTTTCAACATCAAGTGCGTTTCTAAGGTTATTTCTGAAAAACATGTCCGCCGTGAGGAAAAACTGTGTTTATATTCGGAAAACGAGCGTTCTACATCTAGTAATGTTATATTCGCATAATCAAAATACTTTTTCAAGCAACTTAACGCATCTGTAGACATGCCCTCACAAATACGTGTTAAGGTGTCAAAATCTGCATTTCTGTCTAAAACACTTTCAAATTTAATTAGAACGCTTTCACTTTTTGTGTCTTCTACAGCACACAGTTGTGCGTGAACATCTTTAACGATTTGCAGTGATTCCTCTAACGACAGCGACGAATTTTCTAATTTTGTTATTGCTACTTCTAGTCCCAAGTAATTCTCACGAATACTTTGTAAATCCATTTTAATCTGGGCATATTGAAATTTTTTCTGACTTGTATTGATAGCTGCACTTTCTTTCGGATGGAATGACAAAACCACGTCCTCAATTTTTTCAAAATGTTCATGATAGTAAAACCCCGCCCGTAACCATGTACCCCAACGTGTCAGAATCGGCTGTGGTGGCTCAGGGGTATGGGGACACAATTCGTGAAATTTCCGAATACGTTTTGGAGATTTCAGGAATACTGCCTTTGTACTCGATATTAAAAGCATCTACCTCTGGATAACATCTACGAACCTGTTCTGCCACAAGGTGTAGAGCATGGAGTACAAGTAATATGTAACAAGTTAGGACAATATTTTCTAAGAGACCGGCCTACAGAACACATGGTTGCGGCACCATCGGTCATAAACATTAATACTTGGTCTTTCGAAAGTTTAAATTTTTCCAAAGTATCTAATAGCACCTCTGAAATTTTTTCGGCATTACATTGTTCTAGTCGTCTGGATGCTAATAAAATTGAAGACGTTGGTTGATGTGGTTCCATATTACGCGCCATCACATTAACTACAGGTTGTTTTTTGCTGTCAGTTGTTTCGTCCACACATAACCACAGTTTTTTATTTTTCAGTTCGGCTTTGAATTTATTTTCAACCTGTTTACGAAACAACAGTCGTTTTCTCGATTTATGTGTCGACGACATTTTATTACGTATGCTTACACTTACATGCAGTCTAAGCAAGTACCAAAGACATACTGAATGCTTTTTATTAGTTCTGATGCAATACAATCATCCTGACATCGGCGCACATGGCGCGCACGGAAATTTGTCTGCTCTAGTAATATGTACAATTATTTGTGCCCGTGGCACTTGTTGTGTCCCTAACAATAATCGTGCTGTTAAATATATCTTTAACATTTGAATCAGATGTTATAATAGTAATACTATAAATAGATAGAACTTTTAACTAAATTACATATTTTTAGCTGATAAAAAAAAAACTGTCTACATTGAAATACAATAATTATTGTATTTCAATGTAGACAGTTTTGTTTTTATCAGCTAATTTCTAGCCGGTCTTCCTCTTTTACAACACTTCGTCAAGAAATTTACTAGTGACGGTAAATGGCGAGAATAGCGATGTTTAGTGATTATTCTCTAGCAAGTATTCTCGCTCAAAACGTGATATACACCCCTATTCTCTATCGTTTTCGTTACATATTTTCGAATTTATATCGAAAAATCGTTACATTTTTGTCTTAATGTTCTCAGATTTTAAGAAGAAAACGATTCAAAAAGTTACCAATACAAGCCAATTTTTATCCAATGCCAACGATGATGTTCATTGAGGATAGAGAAACTAGAATGTCTGTTTTAACGGGTAGTCCCGTAGGTTGTGCCTCGCTTAAAGAAGGACAAGTGGAAGTCGTGTTAGATAGACGATTAATGCAGGACGATAATTTGGGGCTGGGTCAGGGTGTTACCGATAACCTTCCCACCAAGCACATTTTCAAGATAGTACTCGAAAGAAAGTCGAACAAATGTCAAACAACCGCCGACAACCATCCAGCTGGTTTCCGTACACTATCCAGCCATGTAGCCCTAGAAGTGTTATTAAATCCGTTATTAAAATTGTTGAGGGTCGACGATGAAGATACGTCTTTAGATAAATTTCATACGCCAGCTCGTGCAGATTTTGGCATCGACTTTTCCTTACCCATATTGAGGAGTGGTGTTAGCGTGAAGAGCAAAGAATATATTGGTTTGGTGTTGCATAGAGATCACTTGGACTTGTGTTATGCAGACAAAATTTCATTAACGCGATTTCCATTGAGTGATGGAGGTGTAAGTATATATTTCATTATCTTTTCTTCGCCTTTAGCTACACTATAATCTTGCTGACAATTACAATGTTTCGTTATTATCTGACAATTTTTTGTCATTACTGAAACTATTACAGCCTGTATACAGCTTTTACAACCTGTACACTATGAAGCAACGTCGTGATTCTAGTAACTGATGATGAAGCATCACTGACACAAACCGCAGTCATTTCAAACATTTGGTCCGCGAGCTAACATCAACCATAACATTGGTTCATCATCCCCAACATAATTTTGGTGCAAGGACAACACAACAGATTCTCCCGAAAGCAGTTACATGTCGTACAGAAGATTGTGGACGTTCTTCGATTACTTACCTTACCACTTCGGCAGTAATTTCATTTCTGACCATTGGTCTACCACTTCTCATTTTACGATTCGCACTTCACATTCACACACAGAAATGGTCGTATGGGACAGCGTTATTTACAAATTCGTTTAAAAAATCTTCGTAGACATCTTTCAGAGAATAGGTCCATTCACCATCGATTTTTCTGCCATTTATTAAATAAATCTCAACTGTATATCTCCTTTGCTGCTTAATAAACACATAAGCCATTGTTTAATGATAAATTTGCAAGAATAATCGAAGATATTTCGCAGATTGTCAATTTAATCAACGAGTGACAGATGACATTTCACAAACTATAGGTATGAATTATACTCCGACATGGCTGCTATAGTTACATTTCTCGTACGTAGTCTACTTGAAAAACTTTTTTTGGCTCACATATTAATTAGCTACTTTGTTTATATATAACTAATTTAATATTATTTTCAGGTTAATATTACAGACCTACTACCAACCGAAGCAAGCAGCAAACTAAATCAAGCCAGTCTTTCATTTTTATTAATGAAGCATCCTTTAGACGTTAAAGGAAGTATCAGTCTGTGTCCCATGGATACAAAAGCATTCCTACTACATAGGTGAAGCTAGAGACGAAGCGAAAAGAATGTACATATTGCAGGTGTAAATATTTTTTATATACCTACCCATATAAAACCATATTATACACACAGAGACGCACAGCTTAACAAATCGTGAATAATAATCACAATTTAGTATCAAGCTTTGAGATCAAATACTTCATAAATACGTATGTTTCGCACTTATGAAGCTACTATAGTTAACACTAAATTATTACTAAAGGAATTTGATCAAAAGAGCAGCGCCGCTAAATTATATTATTGTACGGGAATATTCCAGTGAATAGGGGAAAATAATGCCAATTATATCAGGTGTCGATTTCAATATGAACTAATTTGTTTATTACTAATGAAACAGACATGCAATATACATATCTGTTTCATTTGTAACAAATGCGTAATACGTGCATAACGTATTGATATACATAAACCTTTTTGTATAATTTGTTTATATATTTAAAGTTATTTGCAATCTTCACTTGCAAATGCTGTAGATAAGTGATATATATGTCCGTCTGAAGAGTAAGAACCGCGATCATAAACTAAATGTGATTGCTAATTAAGCTTTTTTAATGTAAATGGTATGAAATTATGGCATTTGAATAGGCATAGTGAAATATTGAAAAGAATTTTATGATCTCTTTTGATTAATTAATAATTGCTTTAAAAACAAACCACCTTGAGGAGAAACGGCATTGGCTTTTAAACAAATTCTTTGATTAATTGATACCAAGCAAATCTTTTCATTGTAAAATTTGTAAAGAATTGGCAATTGTATTTTAAAAATGGTTTGGTGAAAAGGATGTGTCTTATTTTTCGTCTAAATTTTGATATATACGAGATTGATTTGACTGAAGGTGAGACATGAAATAAAACACTTAAATGATGATTTTTAAAAAACTTTTCAACAATTTTTTTTTACTTTTTAACATATTCCACTTCAACACTTGGGCCAACGGTGCTGGAGTATCATTATACAAGGGCCACCTTTTATATTTTTACAAAATCTGGGCAGAAAACAAAATTTTTGGAAACTAACTATTTTATTGTTTTTCAAAATATTCGCCTTTATGGTCTATACACTTTTGCATGCGTACGAACCAGTTCTCAAAACGTTTTTTCCACTCTGAAAGTTGTATCTCAGAAACATGGTTTTCAAAGGCTTCGACTGCTTCTTGAGGTGTTGAAAATCGCTGTCCACGCATTTTTTGTTTCACAGTTGGGAACAAAAGGAAATCATTCGGCGACAAGTCAGGTGAATATGGACAATGAGACATTATTTAAACACTTTTCTCTTTCAAATAGTCAACTGTTGACGTGCTGTATGGGAACTCGCATTGTCGTGATGAAGATTTCGTCTATAACTTTTGGCAAACAAATTACTGTATACCATTCAGCGTTAACAGTTTTTCGATCCTCTAAAGGAATTGTTGCGATGTGTCCTGTACAGCCGAAGAAACAAGCGACCATATTCTTGGAAGTGCTCCTTGCACGAACAACTTTTGTGGGGTTCGGTTCGTCTTGGAACACCCATACAGTAGATTGTTGCTTGGTTTCCGGCTCGTATGTATATATCCATGTTTCGTCACCTGTGGCGATGTTGTATGCGGATTTTGCGGTTCCTACGTCGAAATTTTTGCGCATCTCTACACCAAGTGATACGAACTGCTTTCTGCGCTTCGGACAAGTTATGTGGAATCCATTTGGAACATTTTTTTCTACAAATAAATGTTCATATAAAATCGAATGAATTGCAGTCTGCGATATGCCAAGAGGTGTCTCTACCTCACTGTAAGTCACATGTCGATCGTGTTCTATCGTTTTCCGCACAGCATCGATTTTTTTGGAATCACAACAGTTTTTGGTTGACCTTTACGTGATTCATCACTCACTGAGGCACAACCATGACGAAATTCTGCAAGGCAATTGTAAACTGTCTTCTCTGATAGTTCTTCATTACTAAAAGTTGACCGAAGCCATATAATGCATTCTTGTGGAGTTACGTCGTTTTCATAATCGTAAAAGATCATCCAACGAAAAAATTCACGAGTAATCTCCATTACTTTACAAACTCACTATCTTAAAACTGTCACTGTCAACAAACTACTGACTCAATTTCTAAGCTATCGCGGATTTCTCATTGACAAATGTCAAACTTTAAGTGGTCGTACCATTTTTAAAATCATTAGCATCAATATCATCAAAATACTGCTCTGTTTCTGCAATAACTTCCTCGTTCTTTTCTGGGTAAGTAGGAATAATGCGACTGATGTGTAACGGTGCATTGTCATGATGGAATAGCACTTTCTTCCGAGCCATTGCGAGTCTTTTTTCGGTGATGGCAATTTTTAATTTGTCCAGAAAGGTAGCATAATATATCCCGTTGATAGTTTGGCCTTCTGTGAGATAGTTTGGGATTCGAAGAAGTATCTTCAAACTGTTGGAAATTCACGCTATTTTACGTTTTGATCTACATTTAGTAAACACGCTATCCACCTGACAGAGAACTTATACATGTTAAATGTGATGTACACGTTCAGAACACATGCTCACAGTTTTGGGAAACTCCTCTATTCTCAGTCTTCGTCATGTAACATATCATCAACTTCTTCAACCATTTCTAGAATGGTAACACATTTTGGTGGTCTAAGACGTTCTTCATCTCCGAAACTTATGTCGCCACGTTTAATGTGGGTAACCCGTTTATTACACAGGCGTCTAAAGGTTGATTTATAAACTTGACGTTGACGGTGGCAGTTGCCGTTCGTTCTGTTGGTACGTTCAGAAATAACATTTATAAACTTTCTGTTCGCGCCAACTGCTAACGGAAACGTTGAAAGTTGACAAGTAAATAAAGTAAACATAAACTATCTATTACTTTGTTTATCCAATTCAAAAAACATTTCGAAAATGGATATAATGAGAGAACATAAGTTTTTCAAATACGAATAATCATAATAATTTAAAAACCTGCTGTGTCCTGGCCTCCATGTTTGTTTATGTGAAATTGGCTTGCAATTGGATTGGTTTGCTGTTCGACGTCATCGAAAGATAAAAGTTGGTTATATACGAACGGAATGGAACGGCAACTGTAACGAAGTTTATAAATGACTCAGTAGCTTCCCATATATCTAACTTTGGACGGGAACGGCAACGTCAAGTTTATAAATCGACCTTAAATCTCGATTATGTTCATCTTAACACCACGAATAACGATTTTATCCATTTTGAACTTTCACTAAACATGCACTTGTATCAGTCAAACTAAGCATCACATGATAGCGAAAATTTAAATGGCCTCTTGTAAAAGCATGGCCTACTCGAAAATTATACCAATTTTTTTCACAAATCAACGCTGATAGGCGAGTCTCACCTTTCGTCAAAGAAGACTACATGAAATATCGAGCGATTTTATTTAATACGTACCCGTAAGGACCATTCACCAGAGCCGCAATTGACAATGGTTTTGGGGTACACCCAATCAGCGCGTCTGTGTTTCAAACAGTCAAGCTATTTGTAGCAAACCAGTTAAGATTGACCGGCGGAAAATATGCGAATTATATCGCCAAACGCCTCCCTGACCTAATGAACACTCTTGTCAACAATTTCTATACCGTAGTCGACAAATTTTAATTTCTGTTTGCGTATATAGCGTATGCATGTTATATCTAACGTTGCCTGCTTTCAAACAGTGGAGGGAGAAGCAGAGTGATGGACAATCATACACATTTAACATGCCCTATTCCATAACAAACACTTGCCGGGTGTACAACACCTTCTTCTCTACGTGCATGTATTAATACATAGTCGATTTCAACATGCTTGTTTGTACAACTCAAGAAAAGACACATAAAAAATCATAAAATAGTATTACGCCGGTAGACACCTCAATATACCTTTATATACCCGATATCCACAAAAATTAAATGTATGGGCTGGCATTTGAAATAATTCAATTGTAATTTTTTTTGTATAGGGACAGCATAATATAAATGGAATGCGAGAAAAAATATTGAGAGCATTCTTAACATTAACACCTGATATGCTTATGATGTATTTGTATGAATGGTTACTTGTTTGTTCGACTATTAATCCTATCTCTCAGATAATCTAATAACTCAAAAACAACCGCTTTGCTTAAACGAAATCTAACATTAAAATCTCCATCACTCCTACTTTTGTACCTCGACGCCTATATACTTTTGGTTGACGTATAATAATTAATTCATCCTCTGAACTACCGCTGGATGATGAATCAAGTAAAGAATCTGTTGAGAACATGGTATTTGTTGTAGGTAATTCGTAATATAACAAAACTAGAGATTATGTGTGAATCGATGACAAGTGTCAATATGTTCATCTCAGTAAGTTTTAAAGTTTCTTTAAACGCTAAAGTGACACCTTAAAGTTGCACTAACGTGATATATATGAGTTAAGGAACGCATTTTATGTTTAAAGTAAGATTTAAAGTATTTTTAAAGTTGGTTATGAAATAGGGCGTAGGATACAAGTTTACAGCCAATAGGAATGCGATATTCCAATATTGCACCAATAATGTCATGAACATTTGACAAATCTAAACTTTGACAATTCAGTCACCTACTCTATTGCCTCTGTCGTTGTCCGACTGTTGTTGATTTTCCCACACTTATGTGTCTTGTTTATATGTAATAGTTTACGTGACAGTTCGTTAGATATAACCATATTGAACATAGTTCTTATTTGAGATAAATAAATTTTGAATATAAAATGCAAATTTTTTTCGTTATTACAGCTGGTCGTAGAAAAAATAGTGTATGCAATTCGCATTTAATGGCTATTAAGACACTCGTATTCTTTACGACACTCGCTTTAAGCTCGTGTCGTAACCCTCATATTCGTGTTTTAATTACCATCATTAAATGCTCATTGCATAATATACTATTACAACACCCGAAACACAAAGCTAACGACTTATAAATAATTAAGTGCATAAATGTCAAAATAAAAAAAAAACACTAAGAAACTGGCAACTATTTCGGCCTTTTTCTCATAGTAGAAAAGAAAAGTATACGGCATTTGTTAATTGAGTTTGAACAGCGTTGTGTATAATATCCTATATCCTTGTCTATCGTACGAACAAATGGATCTCCTCTGATTCTATGTATAGAAGACTACCAAAAACAAATTAGCATATCGATGCGAGAGCTTGCATCAAGCGTTTGTTACAAATTATACAAATCTGTATCTGTAAACATGGACATAACAGCACGTATTTACTACTAGCGTTAATTTCAACCACAGGCGCATGCGTTTCTGTCTAAAGACTTTGTCAATGCGGATTTACAAAGGAAGTAACGACTAAAGTTTTGTCCGTCAGATGTCACGAGGTTATCTAGTGTCATTTGATAGGACAAAATTCAAATTCAAAATTACTAGACCAGAAAGCGAACTTTAGTCGTTACTCCCTTCGTACATCCGCATTAAACAGAAATGCATGCGTCTGTGGTTGAAGTTAACGCTATAGAGCGTTTCACGCCCATGATGAAGTACAGGCCATATGGAGATAGCGTACATAGTTGCCAAGTCGCGAACTCATTCCTACCAACATACTGCTGTTAATCAGGCCTGCTGTCAATAGTATTGTATTGACATAACCTTAATTGTATTTATAATGAACAAAATTTTAAAATTATTATTCTTAGTTTGCATCTGTTTATAATATATTCGATGCCAAGAAAAAGTAAATAAGAGTGAAATATCATTCTAGTTAATGTATATGATAAGTAAATCATTATATTAACAAACTACTTAAAATTGTATGTTTAAGTTATAATTTGGTTTAACCAACACACCATTTGTATACTCAAGGTTTGTTTTGAATTAAAACAATTATTTTATATATATTGGTTTCCTTTATTATAAAAAATAGTTTGATTTGTCTATTAGAATACAAGCAATAATCATAAAAAGTTTTTTTGTGTAGACCATAAACATACAAAAAATACTGCAATATAGATATATTTAACCAATAACAAAAATATCAACATCTTAAAAACCTTATTTTTTTAATTCAATTAAAACTTGACTGCTGTAGTAACATTACTTATAGGTTTGTTCCGAGAAGAATCCCTATTATTTTTAGTGAATCGGAATTTAAATCTGTTTTACAGCCATCATCGTGTACTACAATACTGGTTACCAATTGGCTAAAAGAGATGCAAACTGTCAGAGATTCGTTCATGGAATAGACCTACAATCCCCTGGATGTTGAAGCAGCATTCGAATAGCCGACAGGGTCAGTTAATAAATCGTCTTCCATATCATCAGTTGAACCTGAGTCTCCCACATGAATGATAAACTCCTCAACATCATCTTGCAATCCATCGACAATCCACATTTCTTCTTCAATTTTTTTTACATGCTGAATATAATTCTTCCAATTGTCAGCTGTCACATTACTATAGGCACTCGTAATTAACGGTGCCATATCTTTGACTTTGAACGTAGTGTTGTGCATCTTTATGTGATTTTTCACTTGGGCCCAAACCATCTCTATTGGACTCAGCTCACAATGGTAAGGTGGTAAACGTAGAACTTCTCGGCCAGCATCTTTCGCCAATATATCAAGCTTATATTTGTCATATTGATGTTTTACTTGTGATACACTAAACAACAAATCTCTTTTTAACATATTATCTTCAACGGATATATTTTTTTCAGTCAGCCAGTCAATTATATTTTCTTTTCTCCTTGCATTTGTAGGTATCTTCTCAACCTTTCTGCTGTGGTACGATGCATTGTCTAGAACATTACAACATTTTCAGGAGTATTTGGCAATAAATGCTCAATGAACCACCTTTCAAACGTATCTGCATCCATCTCATTATGTGCATCAGCTGTATTTTTCTTGCATAGAAATGTTAATTCGGCACCAGGAAGTAAGCCATTTTCATTGCCAGCATGTACTAATGCAAAGCGAGGACCAAGACCACTCGGAGATTTTAATCCTGTACTCAATCCTCGAACAAATGCTTCTCGAGTACTTTTTATTGTAGTATCTTGCCAGACTTTACTTACTGTGTGTCCTACATTAACCCACGACTCATTTGTGTAAACTATACACCTACCTGGAACAAATATTATTATAGGTATATGCTTTTATATAAAGAACAAAGAAACTTTACCTTCATTTCGAAATGTCTTGATATCTCACAGATACTTGTGTCTCCATCTTATAATATCATCTCGTTCAATGAGTATGCTTTTCCGTTTTACAGTTTGAAATTCAAAACCAATATCTTTCAAAAGTCTATACAATGTTGATCGTGTAAAAGTAGGGAGATCATTGTCATTGTTGATGGTAGCAAGAACTGTATTCACAGAGGGTGGTATGTTTTGCATGAAAAATCTATGAACTTGTTGTCGTACAAGTGCGTGTATATTTTCATCATAACGGTGTAGACGAGCATTTACTTGTACCCCTTTTCTCTTCTGCTTGTTTTTTTTTGGACTCAACAACGGCCCTTTTTTTTTGTTCCTTTCTCATGTTGTATATGCTGTGTACTGAACAATGTAGTGCTTCACTTGCTTTAGCAGCAGCAGCAGTAACAGTAATAGGTTTTTTAAGAAAATGATTAAAAACATTTAGTATCATCTGCTTTTCTCTTCGACTAAAACATTCACCCCTTCGTGATTTTTTCTCTCCAGGCTACATTACTGAAGTTTAGAATCTGTAACGGTAATGTTTGTATTTACGAGCACATTTCCTTCACATTCCAACTTACCACAAACTTTTGTAAACAACAACGGGAGAATATAATAAAGAGAGAGAGAATATAATATTGTATAATAATAAGAATATAAGGTATATAATATAATAACACTATAACAAGAACGAAGAACAACAAATAATATTTAATAAAAATACGGAAAGGAACAATCGGACACTTGACAAGATAACAAAGTGAACAAACTACTGTACTGTAGCGGTCTGGTTATCTGTACGAATTAAAAATCCCCAATAAAAATTAATATAAACTTTCGACATAGCGAGCGGTGGAAAAGGATAGCGCAATGCAATTTCTTAAAGAAAATAAATGAGGGGAATGTTCCATAAGAGCCCATACTTCATCGTGGGCGTGAAACGCTCTATAGTAGTAAATACGTGCTGTTGTGTCCATGTTTACAGATACAGATTTGTATCATTTGTAACAAACGCTTGATGCAAGCTCTCGCATCGATTTGCTAATTTGTTTTTGGTATATAACGCCACCTTCCGACGAGTTAATGGACTTACAGTAATATGCGTATTTTTTCTTCTTCTGTAATAGCTTAGCTATTCGAGAAGAAATCGCTTTCATCGGCGTAGTCTGTTTTGTCCGTCAGATGTCACGAGGTTATCTGGTGTCATTTGATAGGACATCAAGACCAAAAAGCGAACTTTAGCCGTTACTTCCTTCGTAATCCGCATTGACAAAGTCTTTAGACAGAAACGCATGCGTCTGTGGTTGAAGTTAACGCTAGTAGTAAATACGTGCTGTTATGTCCATGTTGGCAGATACAGATTTGTTTTATGCAGATTTGTATCATTTCTAGAAGACTAGTAAATAATCTTTAAAACGAATAAAACTTATGAGTATTACAAATTGTTGTTACAGACTGTCAACTGGAATTTTGCCTATTTTTTACTGACGGTTCGGTTTTTTGTATTGGATACGCAACAGCTCCTATTCCTGATAGTATTACAATATTAATAAAGTATTTATAAAATGTTTACTTATGCGCTATATATGTAAAATACTGATGGTTTATATACATTTCGTTACTTTAAATAACTATACCGAATCAAAAATGATCAATTTTTTCTACTTCATAGTTTATAAGCTTCATTATAATTAATGTAAAAACAAAGATGTGCTGGATGAAATAGAAAAACAAAATAGTTTTATTTACAAAAAAGCAAAGCATCTCTAAATATACAAAGGAAAGGATATTAATTTATAAAGTAAAAGAAACAAAATATGTTTGAATATTATTTTTTTTATTTTTTTAATGTAGCGTTCCTATCTTTCTAGTGTTAAGTTAGATAATATAATATAAATTAATTGTATTAAACTGTGCAGTATTAAATAGAACAGGGACTGACTGATCTTGCCCAAACCCGGTTTATTGTTAACAAATGAAAGAAATACATCTTCCTTGATTCTATTTTATCCTCAATTCTATTATTTACTGCATTGTTTTTTTTTTTTACTTGTAAAGGACAAAAGCACATGACTTATTAACTTCTGCATATTACTTAGATTTAAAATATTTTAAAAATTATATTAACACACAGATTTTTTTAATAAAATCTTATTAAATTATTGATGTAAATACATGGAAAATGTAATTCGGTATGTTTTGTGGTGAGAGGTTTTATATGTGATTATAGAATCGCTTTTAATCGTTGTGATATGTACATAAGTAGAATTTTTAATTTGCATTGTGCAATGTGATGTTTCTAATAAAATCTATGTTACAATTTGTTTTTTATTTACCTATCATTTAGATAAACTACAAAAATAGCGGTCAAAGGATCATACCTATAATAGAATTTAAACATATTTTGGTAAAGGTTTTAGCACCAATTAATTTGCGAGGGATATATTTTGAGTGTTGCATATAGCCATAAAACCAAACAGCTTTGAAGGCATCTACTGCTTCTTCCGGCGACCGAAATCATCGACTATGCATTACATTCTTAATCTTTGGGAACGTAAAAAATTGTTAGGACGTTAGGTGCTGCGTTAATTACGGTGCAATGAATAGGATTTAAATTGTACTTAAAAGTCAACGGCATATTTCCGGATGAACTTGACTTCGAGAACTCGGCAATATCTTCTTATATGTTACTCTTAATTGTTTTATAGAAAAGTGCTTCAACTCGCTAGGATCGGAATTATAAACATTATTTGGAATTAATAAGAACGTGCATACAATGCTGTTCGATGCGTAGATGGTGTTAATGAAATCTTAAGGTGCGTCTTAGCGAATTTGTTTGCATAGCTCGTTTATGGAACAAATAATTAGCCAATCGTATCGCGCGAAATAATCACATATTCAGGTATCACAGCACGCCGACAAAACTTGATCAATTACAATTTTTATAGCCGAACGAGACGAGCGATCGCATCAACTGTCAAATTAAATAAATTTGTCACACCTAACCTGACTTTTAAGATTGCGAGAAGAGATTGCAATATAGTATATTTCTGTGAACCGTTGTTCTGGTTGGTATTTATTCATGGACGAAGTAGAAAATTTTATCGATTTAGTACAAGCTAAAAAGGAATTGTATAATGTGCGGCTAGTCAATTACAATAATGTATATATGTACTGTAGTCATCAAATTTTAATTTATGTTTGCGTATATAGTGTATGCTTGTTATATCCAACGATGCCTGCTTTCAAACAGTGGAGGGAGAAGCAGAGTGGTGGACACACATACACATTTAACATGCCCTATTCCATAACACTTATCGGGTGTAAAACACTTATTTCTCTACGTACGTATATTAATAGTCGATTTCAACATGCATGCCAGTGGCGGCTGGCGCATAAGCGCTGCAGTGTTGCAGAGCTCCCAAAAAAATGGGCGGGCGAACCTGTATTAGTTATAACTAGTTTTCTTTTACATAATTTTTCCGACATTTCTGATGTTTATAAAAGCGTAATATATTGTTGTGAAAATTCTCCGCCTGTATATCAAAAAATTTGCATATTTTTCTACATCATCCTGTAGAGGACATCAAAGCCTACAATTTGACACCTCAATCATCAAAATCCGATCAGTAGAAGCCGAGATATTCGCTTCCGAAATTCCAACACTAACGCCGGTTATATATAGTATTTTATCAAATAATATACAATAGGCGACCAGTGGAATAACCAACCTAATTCGCGCGATCGCTCACTTGTTCCTTATCTGATCCACACGTACGTGCGCTCAGAGCTCTTTCAAACACCCGCGCGCACCCCGCTTCCCCCGCGGCTATCTTAAATCAATGCGTGATTTTACCAGGCATGTTCGCTGCATTTACACCAGCGCGAAGGGCGATATGATTCGGTATCTAAACTAATATTATAAAGAGGAAACATTTGTGTTTTTGTATGTACGTTTGTAATGCTTTCACACAAAAACTACTGGACCGATTTCAAAAATTCTTTCACCATTAGAAAGCTGCATTTTCACTGAGTGACATAGGCTATACTATATTTTCAAAAAAAAAGATATCCCCAATAAAAATGCATTAATGTAACCCAAGGTGTGAAAAAATTGGTCACAAAAAATCTGCCATCGCGTACGCTGCGGAAACTATTGTTGATAGAACAAAAAAATGTTCTACAGTATTATAGAACGTATTAATATCTACAAAAAAGTCCGCGAAACCATATGTCCAACTACTGTAGTTATGCCACTATAACTACTTTTTTACATTTTAAAAGTTAATAAAAGTGCCGACAACAATCAAACCATATTATCCATACCTCTGTATTATTTCTTATCCTATTAAATGATATTTTATTAAAGACCATTTCAATACCAGTAAAATACTTTTTAAATTATTAAAATCGGACATTCCATTCAAAAGATATAACGAAATTAAAAATGTCAATCTAAAGAAAATAATGTTATAATATAATGTAGTAGTATAGCGATGGCCATATTCATTTTGTTTGTAATAAATTGACAATCGAAAAATTATAACTGGAATAAGAATAGTATTGGCAGAAGGAATTTAATAACAAGTTCAATGAGAATGAAAAGTAATATGAAACAGGCACAGAGAAGCTGTTATAGAAAGAAGTTAAACATAAAGTGATATAAAATCCAAAAATTAAGGATCACAAGAAAGGAAGATTAAATATTTAAGAGAATACACTCACTATTGTATTTATTCAAGGTAGGATCGAAGAAAAGACAACATATACGATACAAATTTTATTAAAAGAATTTAAATAACACTGAGATATTTGAAAGATGACGTTTTTGAAGTAATTTCAACAATGTGTCAAAAGCCAAGTGACAGGAACATTATTAAAATAGCGGGTTACATTGTTTATAAGTTATGTTAAATTAGTAAATGGACTAAACAGATTTAATAAGCGATGAGCCACCACCAGAAAAACGCAAACGTCCAAATAACAGCAGATTTAATCATCGAATTTCGGCTTTAGAGGTGTGTGATGTTATTCTAAATTGTGCAAAAGATCGATTTCATTTTAAAGAGCATCTAGTAGTGGCATCACTTTTTTTCGGAATGCTTTGGAGAGTATTGCAGTAAATTTCCTGAGGACAAACTCACTTCCGCATGCTCCTATTATCCCACCCTTGATAAAGAAAGATTACGAACTGAATTGTCTGTTATTTACTCAAGAACTGATCTTTAAAAGGCGCACTACCTCTTCTAAAATTTTTAATAAAAAACAATCTGGGAGATACGTTGAAGGAGACTAGAAAATTATTAGAAATTGTAATAACAACTCCCATGACAACATCAGAGGCCGAACGATGCTTTTCAACACTAAATCGAATTAAGACGTTTCTCAGAAATTCAATGACCGAAGATCGTTTAATATCTCTTTCCATGCTATCTATCGAAAAAAAGTTTATCTCCGAAATAGACAATTTTAATGACAAAGTGATAACAAAATTTGCAAATCGAAAAGAACGTAGAATAGATTTAATTTATAAGAAATAATTTGTTAGTAAAGTAGTGCTTAGTGACTCTTATTTTTTTTGTGTGACAATTGACAATCGTTCCAGAAATACATTACTTCAGTGCGGAAGGCGAAGAAAGCACGATAAGATCGATGGGAGACAACCTCTTACTGCCCGTGCAAGGTAAATTTTTTTGTAAAACTTGCAGAACACCTTAAAATTTTTAGCACGAGCCGCCACTGATGCATGTTTTTACAACTCGAGAAAAGACACAAATCATAAAATGGTATTACGTCGGTAGACACTTCAATGTTCCTGTACATACCAGATATCCACAAAAATTAAATGTATGGGCTGGTATTTTAAATAATTCAATTGTCGGTTCTTTCTATAGGGGCATATCAATAATGTCCGCCAAGAATTTATTATAGGTTGGCATACTGCCAAGAACAATGTGGTGGATTATTTGAACCTTTAACTTAGAATATTTATTTTTTATTATTGTCGGAGAAGAGTTAATTTATTTTTTTTTACATAATTTAGAATTAATATTTCATTTTATTTATACGCGGAAAATATAAGCTTTGTTGTAGATCCTCATAAAAGTAATACACCATGAAATAAATATTTTTCTGTAAATATTCGTGGCGAATTTTATACGTATTTCTAAGATGCGTTCTACAACCGTCTGAAGCAATAGACTTACTGACTAGCTATAATCTGACTGAATCTTATCGTACCCCACTTAAGCTACTTGGATACATTAATTGGCAACCTCGCTATATGTCTTTCTTTACTTTTCTCTGTCGCGCTCTTTTCCTCTTCTACTTTCGTACCAAAAATTAAAATTTGTCGATTACGGTATAAGGCAAAAATTGTGGCAAATTGTTCTAAACGTAACTTAACAATTTATCAAATAAACGGGGTGTCATTCTATAAGAATTAAAAAATGATTCTTTGACTTAAAGCCGCATTTCTAAACTTAAATTGTGAAATGCACCCTCAGTGTCTCTTTGTAATAAACAATTTTACTACGGTTTCGCATCTTAGCAATTTATAGTAAAGATAATGATAAATTAAAATTATTTTTCTTCGTCGTTGATCCATCACAAACCAACGTCAACTGTCAAATAGAAATTAATAATCAGAGCTGTAAAATAGAAAATGCCTTAAGACCATGCATGAAAATAAACCATTCTAGCTGAGCTAAACGAGCTATGCAAATAAGTTCGGTAAGACGTACCTTTATATACATTAGTACGAAAGGAAATGCTGTTGAACAAGTATACTGGCTACTGGAGCATAATAATTTTGTGAAACAGAAAATTTCGCCTGCCTTTCATGCTCAACCAGCCTATTTCCGGGACCTTGTGCGAAACTCGATTTTCCTTATTCCAAAAATCAGTTAAGGCATGAATTCTGAACTTGTACACACGACACAAAGTTCATATTAATGCATGGACTGTACAATTCGCAGCTATAAGAATAATGCGTCAAGACAAGGGATTCCCACAAATTTTGCTTCGTCTCCACTGCAAGACGATGCCTATGAAGAAAAATTAATTTAAATTAATATATGCAAACTTAATGCATTTAACGACGTGTGTCTCAAATCTCATCCAAGTATTGAAAACAACGCCCAGATTTCTCTCTTCAAACTCAACACGTATATCTATTTCACCAATATTGAAACATGCCGATCTTTTAATCAGAGAAATGACATTTTTATTGCCGAATAATAAAATTACGAATTTAGATGGATTTAGCACAAGCGCATGTCGCGAAGATAATTCTGCAATTTCATTCAATAAATCTCTTTATTTCAAGGACTACCTGTATATGAGATTTGGCTTTAAAAGAAAAAATAATAGAAATTACCATGTTTTAGATTAATCATTTCTTGTAATGTATTGCACAGGCGCAATTCTGACGTAATGAAGATGCTCGGTATGTTGTCGAAATCGGTAGTCGTAGTCGCACAATATAAGGAAGCCTCTATTTATCGTGAATGCTAATTGTGGATTGACTAAAACAGATGAAAGGTAGGGCCACTTAGTTTTACGTACAGAGGCTCGAAACTGAAAACTAAGAAAAAGGTTTGGGCGTTAGGCGCA
Organism: Melolontha melolontha; assembly: GCA_935421215.2. Taxonomy (NCBI): domain Eukaryota; kingdom Metazoa; phylum Arthropoda; class Insecta; order Coleoptera; family Scarabaeidae; genus Melolontha; species Melolontha melolontha. Next base: position 48,443,149 of record OW285236.1, read on the forward strand.
TGCGCGTAGGCTACGGAAAATGTACCGAAACGACGAGCTAAACTAAAGGAAAGCGTACCTAAATGCATAAAAAAGAAATCGGAAATAGTTAATTCGTATATTACAAAAATAAAAAAACCAACAAGTAATGAACAAGTAGTTAACAGGTAATCCACAAACGGCCCACACGCTGCATGGCAAATGAAATTTAAGTTATGAAAAATTGACACTGGGATATGAACAGCCAGTATATCAGGTCATTAAATTATTGAACGTATTACAAAAACATACATGAGTTTATACTGAAACACCAAAATCATATAAATTAATCTGCGAAATATACCAAAATTCTAAGAATTAATTATTTAATATATTTAATCAACTTGCCTAGAAATCTAGAACCTAACCTAGAAACAAAATTCGTAGTTCGACGGCAGATCTGTCATCAGCAGTCATTAGGTATTACACACATAGTATATTGCAAGTATATAAATTTAATAGAAATATTAGATATTCAATAGATAACGTGATGACAGGAAAGAAACAATGTAAATGAACTACTTAAATGTATGAAATCAACTAATTAGCCATCAATTTAAAATTCAAAATTATTATTACGTGGCATCAACTAAATTTTATCATTAATTTAATACGAAATTACGTTAAGATTAGAATATTTATAACGAACGTTATAAACGTGAATTAATTTGATAAATGTTTAAATAAAAAATGTATGAGTGTTAATTATTTAAATAAATGTACAATACTGAAATAAATACATATACGAATTAAGCTAACTGTTTCGTCTTATAAACGAAACGAATTTGTATATTGTATAGTAAATATAAATATTATTCATTTTGTAATTATATATAAAAAAATAAGTATTATTCATTTTATATTATATATTAAATATAAGGAATCATAGATTATAGTATTTTAGTAATCTAAGAGTTAGGAACAAAATTAAAACCTTTGTATAATTATATTTTGTTATTGTATTAAGATGCAAACGTTTCACTAAATTTAGGATGCTGCGTATTACATATTTGTCAACCATTATTCATGCCGGCACTTATTTATTGCCGCATTCTTTAGATACGTTTTAAGTTACTTTATTTTATGAGTAACGTGCCATGTACACAGTTAGATTCAAAAACTATCTGCAACGTTTGCTAGTTTAGTAGGCACAATTAACAAGCAAGGTGGCTCTTTGTAACTTTGCCGACCTTTTGTTGTCATTTAGCCGCATGTGGCCTATTTTGTTAATTGTTCCAAGGTTAATTGAAGGGAAGGGTAAATTTTGCCTACAATGCTTAAAAAGTTGTTAAATAGCTGAGCGCGCGATGACAACAGTCGCAAGTAGCAATTCGCCACAGAACAACGTTCTAGACAACAGTCGTAAGAACAATGTTCAAGACAACAGTCTACATTAATTAATAACAGTCGCGAGTCTTAACATAATAACGTTCTAGACAACAGTCGTAAGAGCAATGTTCAAGACAGCAATCGACACTTAATATCAAGAGACACCAGTCTCATATTTTATCAAAAGACAACAGTCCTACTTTACCAACAATTTTAATGTATGAAGTAATGTAAATATGTAAATAAAGGTGTTATATTGGATGTGCCGCATTTCATTAAGAACTGTCACCGAAGAGTAAATAATTAGTGCGTATACGGCCTTACAACCCGTGCGCGGTGAGTCAACACAGGAGCGACGAAAAAACCTATAGTTGCCCCAACACTAACATTAAATGGCATTTTGATTAGTTTTAAAATACGGAATGGGAATTATAACAAATAAAATATCGGCGATAATTTTCAGTTCACTGCACTAAAAAAAGTCTTGTACAATATACCTCGACAGCTGCAAGACGATACAGATGGCATGATCCAAAAAAAAAACGATGTGCGGTTCTTGACACAGGTGTTTCGGCAAGAACGAGATGGCCTTCTCTCTGTAGCACATTGAATACTTGGTTATCGGTTTTTCTCTTCGCATACGAACTATTTTAACTTCCCACGAATGGATATATAAATGTCTGTTTGCCTCAAAACAAAAGATGTCCCACTACTCGATACGGTAATGAGCTTCCTTTTAAAAATTTTCACTATGCCCTAATCGAATTCACGAACTGTAATAATTTCCAAAAAAACTTAGGGCGGACGTGAATTATATTCCGATTATCGGAGTAGCCCAAGATATATACTACTCACTGGTCGTTCAAACAGAAGTGACCGAAAACTCTCTTAAGATTGCACTCCCAAAGGGGGGAGGATAAAATGTAGTGCATAAAATCTCACAGAGGACGGGACTGGGATTACAAAGGTAAGAACGAATATAAAATAAACTAAATTTGATATATACAGGTCGGTAAAACTAAGCGTAAAAATAAGCGTAAATGTAACAATATGCAAAACTCATAAAATATAAACAAAATTAGCAAGTAAAGAAAGATGAAAGGGGCTAAGTATTACATTTATTTGTATTTAATAATTGTTGTGCAATCAGATCAATAACATCTTCATTAACAAATGCATTAATAACATCTTTTAAGTTGTCTTCTGAAAGATTTTCTTCACAATTTTCATCATTTTTAAATCTTTTGGCCTGACCTTGAAGCAAATTAATAAACTCATCATTTGATAAATTACGTATTTTTTGTAGATTTGATTGGTTTCTTTGAAAGATTTCTTCAAAATCCTTAAATGAATTAAGTTCTGGTTTCAAAGCCATACAATTTGATTTACAAACATTTATTACTTCAAGAGATTGTGATATAGATTGTGTTTGTAAGTTTAACTGTAAAAAAAGGAAGGTAGTGTACATTGTTTAAGCAAAAATTTTATTTCTGTTACCTTTTCCATATTAGGATTTAATATTTCCTGTTGATTACTTACACTCAAGTCCTTTAATACTTGTGATACAAACATTTGAACTAATGATTCCTTTAATTGTTTTTGAGAATCTGAAGGCTAAAAAATTAAATAGGTTGGAATATATGAAATATTATTAAACTTCACTGCAAGATAACTTACTAAAGGAACCCATACATTTATACTAATTGCTATATCTAAATTTTCCACATAATGCCACCATCCGTTTGGTATAAACAATACATCTCCAGGTTTTAAGATAATAGATTTACCATTTTTAATACCTTAAAGTAAATAGTATTACAATCCCATATTATCTATCTAAAAAAAACAAATTACCTTGAAATCTTTCTATATTGTTTGGACAGAAAAAATTTAATTTTGAATATATACTTGATTCTTCATATGGAATTCTAGTGGAACATAAATCTTCCTGCGGAGGAAATATAATCCAACGTTTACTAAAAAAAAATAACACGATTATAAATTCAAGTGACAGATATTTTATAATTTACCTGCCATGAATTTGAGCAATTAAGTTACACCCATATGTATCTTTGTGACATGAAGTGTGTGCCCCCTCTGAGCCAATCCACAACGTACTGTCTTCTGAATTAAGTTCCGGAAAACCAAATTTTTCCCATGAAATGGACTTCAGAAATTGTTAGCTTTTAGATCATTAAGTATATATATCTTATTTTGCTAAGGAAGCTTCTTTATTATATCATGTAGTCATTAAATACACAATTTATACTCACATTATGTAAAATTTGCTTATTTTTCAAATTTTGATTTAAATATTTGTAATCAAAATATAGCCATTGTTTTTCTTCTTTTACATTGAATTTAGAAAATTCCTTAAAGGTTTTTGCAATTAATTTCGTATCTCTTTCCCACTGTGGGTCCTAAAATAATTTTATGAACATAAAAATATAAAATATCTATTTGAACCTTACCACTGTGTATTTGTATTGACCGCAACGAAATTCTAATTCTTCTTCATCTAATAATTCAGACCATTTTTCCAAATTCCAATCCAATACATTCCAATTTAAAATATGTTTTATTACAAACGGTTCTTCGTAATTTAAAATTAAAGACTTCAATTCTTGAGTATTCATGTTTTCCAACAGTAAACAATTTGCGTGTAGAATTCGTGAACCCTTTTGTATAAGCGTACAAATAACATATAAGTATAATTTTTAATTTTATTCATAAACAAGATTTTTGCTATATATGGTTTCTCACTTGTATGATGTAATATGTATAACATATATATGTAAGATGATTCATTTAATATTTACATTTATATAACGCAAAAAAAAGTGGTACAGTCATATTTTAATCGGTTTAAATTAGGCTACATTCAAAGATTAAACCCACGCAGAAACAGTGTCCCGTTTTTTTTGGTCACGACAGTATAAGTGTCAAATAACATAACGTGTGTTCATTTGAAAAGTCAATCTAGGTTACTTTGAAATTTTGATAGAATAAGACGCAAATATATTAGTATGTGTTTGTTGTTCCGTAAACGTAAACCCAAATGACATTTGATAATGTCAATCATATTTGTATGTATGAAACTGTCAAAATATACGACTTCGCGGGTTAAGTAGTAAATTTTAATTTACGACACTTCAAAATGTTCTCAGTAAATCACATGCTACTAGATTGACTTTTCAAATGAACACCCGTTAAGTTGATATAGAGATAGGTATAGCAAACGCCAATTAAGTTGGCGCGAGAAGGGGTAAGTTCGCGCAGGATTAGAAGTAGTGGGGAGATTTGTATCTGGTTTTACATCAAATGTCAGATAATTCTAACCTCTGAGCATATATCATTTTATGATTCCCTAGCAAAGACATTATGTTCCGTCAAACGCCAATGACAAATGTATTCTGACAATTACTTAAGTAGTGGGGGTGGACGTTTTTAAAAACTGCTTCTGCGCACCCCCTCCTCGCACCAACTTAATTGGCGCTTGCTATATTTAAGTTGGCGCGAGGAGGGGGCGCGCAGAAGCCGTTTTTAAAAACGTCCACCCCCACTACATACATTTGTTATTGACGTTTGACGGAACATAAGCTAATGGATCATAAAGTGATACACGCTCAGAGGTTAGAATTATCTGACATTTGATGTAAAACCAAATACAAATCTCCCCACTACTTTTAATCCTGCGCGAACTTTTACTCCTCCTCGCGCCAACTTAATTGGCGTTTGCTATATAAGTGTCAAAAATGACTTTTGCACGTCACGCAACATCGCAGTTGAGAGCATCTACGACGATACAACGTCAAGCGACGCCGGAAGCAATGGCCGGACAAAAAAGAACAATAACCAACCTGATGATTAAACCAGAATACCTGAACAAATGTACACCCAAGATACTGGAAGATTTTAAAAATCTAATCAACATACTCGACGAAGAAGAAGATATCCAGAAGCTACTACAAAAATCAGGGGATATACTAATGGTTAACCCAGAAGAACCGACGATCCAAATCGAGTTAAAAAACAACCTCACAGAAAAACAAGAAGAAGAAAAGCCTCCCGTAAAATCGAAGAAGAGCCAACCGGAACCGAAAATCGAAAACGACGAATTCAGACACCCGAAAAAAACAACAAAAAGACAGAAAACTGACCACACAGCGCCACCAATCGAAACAAAAAATTCCTACGACGCCCTCGAATCCAAAACCGAGGAAAAAATGGAAGAAGAAGAAGCAACCGAAATCAACCCACAACCGTCAACATCAAACAGCACACCCAGGGTAAGTGACAAAACAAACACCACACAAAACACAAACACCGAAACACGCAAAACACACAAAATCGCACCAATCATAATAACAGACAAAGACAAATGGATATATACCGCCTAATTCTGAGTAAACGCAACGATCCGAATGTATGAATATTTCTCCCGCTTCGAATACAATTCCCCTGAATGCTGTAGGCGCGTCAACATCGATGTCATACATATAGCAAGCGCTAATTAAGTTGGCGCGAGGAGGGGGTTTAGCAACAGACTGTTTTGTGATTGGCTTAACGCGTTCAGGGGATTTTTATTCGGAGCGGGAGAAATATTCGTACATTCAGGCCGTTGCGTTTGCTCAGAATCAGGCGGTATACGACAAATACTTAAAACACATAACATTAACACAGTACAAAACAAACTTGTGAAACCTGGCATTCACATCGAACCGAAAACTGACGAAGACTACCGAAAACTTAAACACATACTCGACAATGAACAAATACAATTTTACACTTTTCAACTGAGAAATGAAAAGACACTAAAGGTAGTTATGCGTGGCATTCCTACCTTTATCACAGACACTGACATCACCGACGACCTGATTGACCAAGGCTACCCGACAATAAAAATAAAACGCATGAACGGCAAACACGGAATACCAGCACCACTTGTACTAATAGAACTGACGAGACAATACAAATCAATTTACAACATACACGACTGCTGCGGGCTCACAATTAAAATCGAACCACTAAACAAACGGACAGACATAATACAATGCCACAAATGTCAGACATTTGGACACCACCAAAAAAACTGTAACATACACTACAAATGCATGAAATGCGGAGACGAACACTCAACACACCTATGTACAAAACCCAAAACAACCCCACCAAAGTGTGCAAACTGCGGTGGTCCTCACTTATCCACTTTCCTTAACTGTCCTAACAATCCAAACAACCCTGTAAACAAAACCACACCCAAACCCGAATACATACCAGCACCACCCCCAACAACGAACCCATGGACACAAAAACAAAGAAACACAACTGACGAACTAGCACTTGCCTTAGGCAATATGCTAATAACATTACACTCCACAAACGCAACAACAGAACAGATACAATACTTCGTAACGCAAACACAAAATAATCACACTCTACAACAACAAACATTAAACACACACATGACTGAAACGCAAAAAACCGATGACCAGTGACTTAAACGCAAAAAGCGACAAACACACAGACAACACATACGCAACACAGGACCGCTCAAAAACACACAACACAGACACACGATTATTTATTAATCAGACACAAACACGTCACAACCCTGGGAAATACAAAACAATGGAGTGGAAATAGAGGCAACTCTGACTACAACAAAATTCAAGTCTCATATAAAAACTTTTGCACGTTACTACGATCTTAAGTACCTTCGCTACGTCACATTACTAAAATCATAGACAAATCCCACTAAAATATTTAAAAATTGACTTTACGTATAACTTCACCACTGTACCACTTTTTCTACATTCGAAGTACATACTATCGAATTAAAAAAAAAGTGGTACAGTCAAATTTTAATCGGTTTAAATTAGGCTGCGTGAATGTAGAATATAAATCTAATTTAATTTCCTCAGTTTTTAACATGTACTTTTAATTTTTAATAAAACATCGTTTATATACTCCTGTTCTTTTTTCATAATGTGATTTTACAATAAATAAAGTTTAAAAAAGGTATGTAACCCCTTACCACAATTATTAATCGTATCCTAAATACGTATTTCGACAACTAAGTTGTCATCATCAGTAGGTAAAACCACTAATCAAGGTGTCGCACATGGGGCACAGTAAAGCTGCCACAACTGATACGTTGTTGCGTGTTATGCAGTTATATTCCATAATTTGCGAAATTATTATCAATAGTGAAAACCTATCACAACTATTTAAGAAAACATTTTCCGTAAATTTTGTATATGAGCTTTTATGAATTATTTTGGTGATTTGAATACGCTCTTAGAGTTAGAGTTTGGCCGAGTTAATCGGAACATCTGTATATGTGCTGTATTATTATAATACAATATCGGGATTTTAATTGAGTTATTGAAATACATATTTATTATATATCCAACTATTAGCAGATTAGTTCTTTTCTGTACTAGGTACACTGTTTTTTTGCTGTAAAAAAGGGAAATTGGATTTACAAGAAATTCCATCATACGCCACGCCATATTGTTTTACCCAAAAATGCTTGGTTTACCAAAAATGAATAAGTTTTTAAAAAAATATTTAATTACTCTCATTGACGCTTTTAATTATGCTACAAGTGCATTTTCTTTCACCATACAAATACATTATTTTCCACGAAATCCTTAAAAGTTAGTATATAACAAAACAACAATAATTTATTTAGAAAATATGTTTCTTTTATTGTACTGTTAAAATATGTCTATTTTATACAATTATCGATATGAATTTTCGTAGGTCCGTATTATTGTATATTATTTTAGTTATTTAGAATTGTATATATAGTAGTTATAGTTATAATAAAGTAAATTTTATGTGAAGTATTCCAATTATTTCATTGGACATAAGCCACTAAAGAAAAATGCAAATGTTTGGACGATAGGCTTATATATTTTCAATACTTTTCCTTTATGTATTAAACATAAAGAAGTTGCTGAAAATGTAAAGGTGAACATTGCGTATGAACATAACAAATAAATACGACAATAAACTAGAAAAGCAAATTTAAATTTTGGCGGGTGAGCGCGGCCTTGTTTTGCAGTGCCGCTTTTAATTGACTGCCCAATTGTTGCAGAAGGATGTAATGATCTTCCATTTCACTAGGACAAATTTTTGTTATGTTAGTTGCCGGTCTCGTTGGTTTCTGGACAATATATTTCTCGGTGGTTTAGTTTTACGGGTTTAGGGGGTTTTGTTGGGTTTACTGACAGGCAGTGTTGCCAACTTAACGGATTTTCCGTCATATCTAACGGATTTTGGTGAAGGGGAGCGGAAAAAAAACATTTTCAACGGGTGACGGATTTTTTAACGGAAACTAAGTTTCCGTCAAAAAATTCTAAATTAAGTTCTGTAAGTGTGTTAACTGGCTGTTTACCGATTCAAACTATTTTTTGTCTGTAAATATCATATTACACTGTTCAGGCAAAATAGATTTAATTTTGTATTTTTAGTTTTATTTAGATGTAGGTTTAATATATTTAATTCTAGTTTTTAAATTGTAAATATTATATATTGTATATAGAAAAGGTCTTGGAGTTCTGGGATATGTTTAATATTGTTAATTGCTTTAGGACTGGGCAGGTATTACATTTCTTCATTGTCGTATTTTCTACAGTCATAAAAACTATTTATTTTTATTACAGGCAAAACCATGCAAAGGGTTTTGCCTGTGCCAATGGCTTGAACTTCAAACGCATTTTGAAATATCCCGACGAAATTATACTGCTGAATTGTTGTACAATATGTATAAAGATGAGAGTAATTTGGCCTTATTTTCATTCCTATGTCCCATATTAGAACAATTGCAACTAACGAACAAATCTTTTGAAGCCAAAGATGCTGATCCATGTAAATTGTTTACGGATTTATCTACGCTTATTGGATTTCTGGTTTCAAAAGTAGTCATGCCACGTCCCAATATTGATCCGCTAACTATAATTGTGGAGAATCATTTAGACCCTAAGCCATACCTTGGTTACGGATTCGAATCCAAGATACGAGAAATGAGGGAAAAAGGTCTTATAAACGGGCAAAGTGAACAAGATCTTCGTCAACGGTGTATTAACTTTCTTTTAAAATTAATTCAACAATTACGTTTGAGGTAAGTTGTCAGTTTCTCATTTCTCAATGTTCCCTAAAAGAGTCTCCGTCTTGTTTACTGTAGGTTACCTGACAATATCGAAATCCTGCAGAAAACCAATCTACTCTCATGCAAAAACGTATTAAGGGTTCACAAAGAATCTTTAAGTCCCTTATTGGCCCATTTAGAGTATTCAAAACATGAAATATCTCTAATCGAGACGCAATGGAACGCCATAAATTACACTAAATGGGAGAACATCAATGACACTGTGGCGTTTTGGTCCGAAGTCAAAGAGTATGAAGATGCTACAGGCACAAATCCTTTCAAGGAGTTATGCGATTTTGCTTTTTCAATTCTGCTTTTGCCATACTCCAATGCAGAGGCAGAACGGGTTTTTAGTGTGATGAATATTGTGAAATCAAAGCTGCGCAATAAAATGAAGGAAAGTATGGTAAATGCAATTTTGAATATAAGATCAGGGCTGAAGAGGAACGATAAAACCTGCTTTTCATATGAGTTGCCTGAAAAAGTAATTCGTATGGTGGGGACTATGCAAAGCTATAGGCAAAGCGAACCTTCAACCTCCACTGCTATGGGCCAACCTGTTGATGGTACGGACAGTGATGACGATTTTAATTTCGATTTTTAATATAAGTTCTTCTTTTATAAAATTTTATTATAAAATAAATTTTATTTGTTTGGCACATTTTTTATTCTGACGGATTTTATTGACGGAAAAAAAAAAATTTAACGGATTTTTGACGGAAACCTACAACAAATTTAACGGATTTAAAAAAATACTGTTGGCAACACTGCTGACAGGTGCTAAATCAATATGGCTGTTGATTCTGTAGCATTATCTTTGTGTATTTAACTTTATTTGGAAATATTTTTTATTACAATATTGTAAATGTAACAAATATTTAACTATAAGTTAATATAATAATCGAATTTATCTTGAAATAAGTATTTGGGTAAAGTGAATACGTGTCGACGTACTACAACAGGTAAATACATACATAAGGTGACATTTTGGATATGTTTTTGTTCGTAGTTTTCTATTATCATAAACTTGAAAATATAATACGTAATACAATTTTCCACCAAGGTTATTTATATATTATTATTTGTAATATGTAAATATACGTTATAAATATATTTTCAAGTGACATTTTTTACATAACCACTATGTAGCAGTTTTAAATAGAAAAAAAATCAACGTTTTAGATGTCGAACATAATACCACCTTTATTAAGTGATTCACCTCCACCTATAATTACACCTGAAGATGAAGAAGATGAATTCGGTGATTTTAATTCAGCTGTTGAAGTATCATATGGTTATGAAAGTAAGACTTGCTGTTTTTCTTCACCTTTATCTCGTTTGGTAATTTTTAAATATTTTATTGTAGATTTGTCATTGCCATCAACCCCTCAACATGAACCACTAGAAGATGTAACCAAAATTGAAAATTTTGACATCAACAGTAACACAGATAACATTAAGGATATCAAGTATAAAAACCAAATAAATGGTCTATTTTCTATTCATATTGATAAAGATTTTCAAGATAAAAGAAAAAGTTGTGATATTACGACAGCATTAAATAAAACAGATGTCAATTTACCAAAAAGTGAATGTGAAGAAAAAACTGTATATAATGTAAATTTTTATGAAAATAGTGACATTAGTTGTAATGGCGATCATCATGCTGAGAAATTAAAAAACTTCAAAGATGCGGAAGGTGGTGTATTGCCAAATGAGTCAGTGCCAATAGATACTTTAATTCAAAATCAATTATTGGAAACAGAAAATGAAAATATCCATAAGTCCATAGATGAAATAAATATGAAAAATGAAAACATAATAATTAGTGTTACCGAGTTTAGTGCAAATGTGCCTTGTTCTACTAATGAAAATTTATTAGATACTTTAAAAACTGATACTAAAGAAATCAATGTGTTGCATATTGATTCTAGTTTAAATAATGAAAGCAGAGTTACAAATTTGTGCAACTCAGCTTTAGAGTCATCAGAAATAGTTCCTAATAAAGTTGGTGCAAATGAAGATAATGTTGTCGAAAAGAAATCTTCAACAACCATGAAAGAGTTTTATTTTATAGAAGAACCACCTGATTTGCATGTTGTTGATGATAGTAAAGTACAAGTGGAAGATTTTTGTTATTATGATGCTTATGAAGATGAACATAATTTAGATAAACATAATTTTGAAATATCTAACAAAATGAATGAAACATGTAATGAAGATAGTAGTATTAGCAAAATGGAAGATGCAGTTGAAAGTTTGAGAGATTTATCAGAAACATTAGATGAATGTAATGATAATTCAGTTCAAGACGAAAAAACTTCAAGTCAAAGTTCAAATGATGAAAGAATTAAAAAATATGTTGGCGATGATTTAGAAAAAGTGGAATTTACATTTGCAACACTCAATGATGCTTCAGATATAAATAATGAGAACAACTTGACAAATGTTTCCATATGTAAAAACAATTCACATGAATTTAATAAGCTTTCTGATAATGCAGGATCACTACCTACTGAAGAATTAGTTAAGAATAATTCACAAATAAGTCTGAGTACTAAAGCAAATGAAAGCATACACATTATTGCAGAAGATGAAACAAATGAAGTTATTATAACTGAAGTTGTTAATCATTTTGAAGAGCCCAATGACACAGTAGATAATTTTTGTGATTTTCAGGAAATCAAAATTTCAACACCAATAGAAGTTGTTAAAGATAATGATATAGTATCAGACGCTACTAACAATGACATAAGTGAATTTAGTGACTTTGTTGATTTTGCCAGATTCGATGATGCTAATTTAGTAAATGAATTTACTACAGATGTTGAGAAGCTAGAAAACAATTTTACAGAAATTTCATCTCACTCTAATCAAACATCAGTTGAACCAACATTCAGTGATGAAGAAGATGAATTTGGTGATTTTGGTGATTATACACAGACAAAATTTAATATTACAGCAAATGCTGGTCATGCTACATCAACGACTACTGCCCCAATCATGAAAATCAATAGAGAAGACATTTTACAGAATGTTGAGAGGATAGTTTTGGAAATGTATCCTCCTTGTGAAGTGTCTTATGATAAATTTGTGTGTGCTGATGTGTTAAGGACAGATTCAGTGTTTAAAAGTGTAAAAGATGTCACAGAAACTAATGCTTTAATATATCAGTGGACTAAATCAACAAGCCAGGATAAATTACTTAGTGCACTGAATATAGATACACGAAATATTGTAAGTATTGATGTTCATTTATATGTTTGAAAGTAATTATCAGTAATTATTTCTTTTTTAACAAATATTTCACATGTATTAACTCGACAAAGGTCAAAAATGACCAATGCAGATTTCTTTTTAAAAACGGTGTATCTCAGATGGACCGTTGTTTATCATTTACTTGTTTATCATTTACTGTTTGTATTGGCATAAAATATCAATTCTTGTCATAGTTAGCTGCAACCTCTGTAACATTCTCTTAATTTTTTCATTGTTTTTGGACGTGACCTTCCGTTTTGATAAACAATGTTGCTGTTTTGGTTGATTTGGACACCACTCATGGGGTGTAACTTCCATATAAGCTTACTTTAAGTTGGTGCCAGTTATATTTAGACTTTGGTGCGTTTTCACTATTTTATTTATTTAATTTATTTTATAAAGCAACCTCACAAATCTTAAAACTTTTACTGTTGATACTATTATGATTGAATTTATCTATGTTCTGATGCCTAGAGTTATATTGTGTGTCTTGTTACGATAAGACTAATGTTTCGATATTAATGTTGATAATATTGTATCTTAAAATGCGACTAATACCTCTGTCTTGATTAATACTACTGTACTCATGATGCTAAGGTGAGACTCATTCTCTTATTGTTTAAAATACTGCAAACAAACAAAATTTACCACTACACAAACAAACTATTGAATATTTATTGAAAAGGGGGCGTAACAGCTGTATGGCTAGATGACATAATTCTGGAAATTTTCAAATTTACCGATTTCTGATTAAATTGTGCCTACTGCAATAATAAACGTTGCAAGGGCTTAACGATCTAATTTTAAACCATAAATATTTGTTGTAAATCTAAGTATAGAGTTTATAATTGTAATATCGCCCCTAATGAAATTTATTGAGGGATATTCAGTGAACGTGAATTTATGAAAAGATAGCCAAGTAAGTTCTTTGCAAAATACTGCTTATCATATGATCGATCCACTTCGCAATTAAAGAACTGTATATGTACTAATGATAGCTAGTCATGTGGCCACTTACACCTACCCTGATATTAGCCCAATATAATCGATAACAGACCGCGGCTTTTGAATTTATTTCACTCTTTCTATTTATTTTTCATGTAAAGACGAGATTTGTATCATGAAATTAGTTTGTGGATAACATCATTGCATCTCGATAGTTCGATATTTTTCTCCAAACCAAATACTTCACCTCGTTTTAAAATTTTCATTGAATCTAAGTGGAATACCTTTTCTGTTTGCTCTTATTGTTTCACAATTGTTATTAGTAGAGTGGACCAATCCGGAGCGAAAGCAGAGGCGTGACTAACGAATTGGTTCCCGCGTGCCCCATTGCACATACGATTACTTAGTATGTTGGTCACGGTCATCGTGTGTACACGTATAATAGCAGCAGGAAAGTGTATTCTGTGTATTTAATAATGTTGAAGGAGCGTACAGTACAATAACAGCACCGTTCGTGATAGTATATCTTACTACTAACTTACTAATAACTTATTACTCCATTAGTAAGTGATAGATATTCTCTGACAATGAGTTATGCCAATATCAGAAAAAAAAAGATTCAGCATATATAGAATTTCATATTTTTCATGTAAAGACTATAAATTTTAACTGCGTGAGATAGTTCTACTTACCTATCGTTCTTTTATGAGGTTTTCACGCGAAACGCTTGTGTTAAAACACCAGTCAAAAACTGAGCTATACCCCATTCAATTTGAGAAAAATCAGAGAGTACACTGCGCGACATATAAAACCCGTACAACTCTTATGAGCATAAAATCAGAGTTTTTCAGTTCCGTGAACGGGACAAATATTCAGTGTTGTTCCGTCTACCGATTTTTCTACACTTCTATCGATCTACCGATGAAGCCATCATATCTACCGATTTTTAAACGAATGAGAAAAAAAAAATAAAATTGTGCTAAAACTGTTTATATTCATGTAAATAATAGGTACGTGTTAATGTAAATATTTATAGGGGTATTTTTTTTAATGTATAATAAAGAATAAAAATACAATATAATAAATTACTACTATAATGGCATTCATCTTTAATCTATGACTATGACTATAATAAATAGAAAATTAAAACATTCAAGCAATTTTATGAGTAGGGACAGTAATAAAAGATATGTACTATGGATTGTAGTCGATATAATGCTTGAATTCAAAGGCAACAATTATGTATGTCGGTAGGTATTTATTTGCACGCTTCTCAAGCGCTCTTTATTCTAAATAAAGGGACTATTCTGGTTAAAAATTATCTTAAAGAAACATTGTTTTTCAAATAAAAATACTTATTCCCCGAAAATAATTATTTCAAAATACTATAACAATGAAATAATCCTTTTCATTCGACCAAATGAATTAATGAAATAAATACAACATATCATTCAATAATAAATAAAAGCGATATCTATTTGGTTATTTGCTTATTTCTATGAGTTTAAAACAGTGGGGCATCTTGAGTGAAGGGTTTGTTTCTGTTTTTTGCATTTAAAATTTGAAATCAGTATCCTATATCGGTTCTAGAAGAACACATACATAGGTGTCACTTGATTTTTTTTTAAATTAATATACCTAGTGTTAAAATATGGGTAGTGACTGACTGTGAACAAGCTGGCCCAAGTAAAATAGCAAAAAAAATAAAATATTCCCAAAATTATAAGGAAGATTGGGAAAAGCTGGAAGACTTTGAGAGATGGCTTTCTAGAAGTAAAAAGAGAAAAAATTTTGCAAGATGTAAGATCTGCAGTAAAGACATTAATATTTCTAGCGGAAAAGATTCTCTAATGAAACACAGTCTTTCGATAATTCCTAAACATACAGCAAGAATGATACGCAAACAGCCGCATTTAACCGAATTTTCAGCAGGTATGGCAGAATCGGCGCAAATAAAGAATAATATTGCCGAAGGTATGATTATTTAAATTATTTCATGTTTACAATAATTTTAATTATCTTGGTTTTAGCCGAGATCCGCTTGTCTGCATTTATTGCAGAACATAATTTGCCATTTTTGGTAATGGATCATTTGCCAAAATTAATAGCTAACATTTGTCCCGATTCAAAGATTGCTCAAGGCATATCGTGCGCCAGAAAGAAAACCACAGCTATTGTTCGAAATGTCATAGGTGCTGAATGTTTCGAAAATATATGTGAGGATATTAAATATAATAAATTTTCCCTTATTATAGACGAGTCTACAGATCGCTCAACGATAAAACATCTTTGTCTCGTCGTCAGGTATGCAAAAGACAATTTAATCAGAGACTGTTTTTTTGCTCTTGTGAAATTAGATAGTGCGAATGTGGAAACTTTATATAATCATGTTATAAATACATTTGTCTCAAATTCTGTTCCTTATAAAGATAATATGATTGGCTTTGCTTCTGATGGAGCAAATGTAATGATGGGAAGACATCATTCCGTTACAACATTACTAAAAAAAGATATACCGAATTTATTTGTCATGAAGTGCATCTGCCACTCATTTCACTTAGTTGCTTCATACGCATGCGAAAAATTGCCAAATTTCCTTGAAAACTTAACAAGAAATATTTTTAATTACTTCAACTCTAGTCCAAAAAGAATCAGCGAATTCCAAGAGTATCAATTATTTTGCAATGCTAAAATCCACAAAATTTTACACCCGACCCAAACCAGATGGTTATTGGTTGATTCAGCTATTAAATGAATTCTAGAACAATACAATCCGCTCAGATTATATTTTACAACTGCTGTTGCAGATGGCGATGTCTCAACAGCTGAAAACATACTCGATCATTTAAATAATCCGCTAACCAAAGTCTTTCTATTATTTCTAGATTATGTTTTGCCACTCTTTAATAGTCTAAATCGTGAAATGTAATCAGAATCGCCAAAACTTTACACTTTATATAATAGTGTATCCAATATTTTTCGAACAATTTGTGACTGTTTCCTAAAACGTAACTATTTATTATCTACACTGTAGATAGATTCTACAGCATTAGAAAACATTGAATTTAAAAATCCACATAATTATCAAGCATTAGAAGATCTGTATTTAGGAGCAAATGTTAGAATTTATCTACAAGAAGATAAATTGAGTTCAGAACAAATAAAATATTTGCAACTACGTTGTTTGGATTTTTACGTTGAAACTTGTTCACAAATCACGACTAGATTTCCACTAAAAAACAACCCACTTAAAAAATTTAATTTCATTGACCCCGAGATAGTAAAAAGCGAAACTATAAGTTCAATAGCAGATATAGCTTTACTTTTTCCGAATTTAATACCACAAAACGAACTTGAAAATTTAGATAGCGAATGGAGGCAATTATGAAATTACACAGAACGCCAATATTTCAGCACAGATATGTAGGAATTCTGGGCTAGTCACAGGGCAATAAAACGTGGTGATGAATCGAATGTCTTTCCATTATTATGTAATTTTATTCAAAATTTGTTGTGTTTACCACATTCTTCCGCAAATGTGGAACGAATTTTTTCCTCCATCAATTTAATGCTAAACTAAACAACGTACTAAATTAAGCATGGAAACAGACACAGGACTTCTTCATAGTAAGACATATATAAATAAAAATAGCTGTTTCGATTTTAAAATAGACAAAAAATTGATATTGAAAATAAATGAAGAAACATTAAAAAATATACCTGATGACGAGTACAGTTTATTAACTATTATTATTATTAACGTCATTAGTTTTATAAAACATCATGTATATAATAATATAAGTTATTGTTAGTGTGCTTCATACCGTGATATCATAAAGTTTCTAGGACGAAGATGGCCTTGTAATATAAATTGTATGTCTGAACTTAAGTTAGGAACTATAACTCTGTTTTGTAAATTATTTTGACAGTGACATTATCTGTCATCCATTAATGTGTTAGAATTGCTGAAAGCAAGTTTGAACGTCGAGTTTGAAACATAGCACATTCGAGTAAATTCAAATTTGGTTTACAATATGGTGCAAAAAGCGTACATGATTGAAGCCTATTTTCGGAGTGGAGTGCGAATTGATGGAATTTGGGTGTACAGTCAACGTGCATGTTTCGATGATTTTAGAGAGCACTTTCCAGAGTTAGCTGTAATTCCCAAAGATTTTTATAATTGCCTTTCCAATTGTGTTGGTGTGTTTCGTGAGACTGGTTCTGTGGGTCATAAATCACGTACTGGTAGACCAACTGTTCGTTCGGAACAAGTTATAAATGATGTTCGTCAACGTATGGTAAATGAACCCACAAAACCTTTGAAACGCCTTTCTCAAGTGATTGGACTTTCTTATGGAACATGTCAGAAAATTGTAAAGAAAAACTTACACATGCATCCGTATAAGATGCAATCACATCAGGCTATTTTGCCGATCGACTACCCTAGACGTCGTGCGTACTGCCAGTGGTTTGCAAATAACTTAATAGAAGATGATGACCTGCTAAATTTGTCATTTTTCTCTGATGAAGCATGGTTTCATCTTTCGGGGTATGTCAATTCCCAAAATACTCGAATGTGGAGTAGTGAAAATCCTCATATTTTTATTGAATCGTTTCTCCATAATGCGAAACTTGGTGTTTGGCTAGCAGTTTCTCGCCGCAGTGTTGTTGGCCCTATTTTTTTTAATTTCACAATTAATGCTGAGAGGTATAGAAACATTCTGAATGAATTTATTGAACAGTTGCATGATGATGAATTGCAATATGGATACTTTCAACAAGATGGTGCAACGGCACACACAACACGAGAAAAGATTGCTTTTCTTCGTGAGTTTTTTGACGATCGGATCATAAGTTTACATACGGAAGTTGAGTTTCCACCACGATCACCTTGTTTGACAATTATGGACCTTTTCGTGTTTCCTCACCTAAAGAATAGAATATTTAAAACTCCTGTTGCTAATTTGCAAGATATGCAACAAAGAATTATTGACGAATGTGCATTAATAACGCCCGCAATGCTGCAAAATGCCTTTAACAGCATGAAAAGACGTGTCACATTGGGAATTGAAAATAACGGACAACAATTTCAACATTTGCTTTAATTTTGCCGTTTTTTATTAATAAAATTTTGAATACAAGCTGAGCTTGTTGTTTTATTGTATCTTTATTAAATCAAATGACATATTTATTGATGTCACGATGACACTATCAAAATAATTTTCAAAAATTAAGGTTAAGTTACCAGTATGATAATATGGATAAAGTTCAGACATATATTTTCTATTTCAATGCCATCTTGGACCCAGAAACTTTATGATATCGCGGTATATATTTACATTGTTATTATATTTACTAGTTATATGATACTATTAATAACTATTATTATATGTATTTTAGAAATTAAAATTGTTTTCATATAATTGTTTGATTTTAAACTAAGGATAAAAAAATCTACCGTATTCTAAGGAATTTTCACGAACCATTCTACCGATTATCTCAACAGGTCACGGAACAACACTGACAAATATATTCATACTGTCACATATAGACTTTATAGGTTATACATGACATACATTGCTACATGTAATGCCTATAACTTAAGCCAGATTTGGCAAGTTAAATAAGACATGTCAAATTTGATAAGCCTGGCTTACATTGATATGTTAATTTACGGGTTTTATATGTCGGGCAGTGTACGGCAATCTGAGTGCATTTTATATATAATAAATTTTGTAATTTCAAATAAGTAAACATAAGTTTTGCTGTCATATGTTGAGGTATAGTATAGCAAACGCCAATTAAGTTGGCGCGAGGAGGGGGTGCGCAGAAGCCGTTTTTAAATACGTCCACCCAAGTCTACTCAAGTAATTGTCAGAATACATTTGTCACTGATGTTTGACGGAACATAATGTCTTTGCTAGGGGATCATAAAGTGATACACGCTCAGAGGTTAGAATTATCTGACATTTGATGTAAAACCAAATACAAATCTCCCCACTACTTTTAATCCTGCGCGAACTTACCCCTCCTCGCGCCAACTTAATTGGCGTTTGCTATACATATCTAATAAAATATTATTTTTTGACTTTTACGTTTGTTTATTAACATATTTAGTATTAAGCAAGCTTAAACAGTCTTTGATAATTTTATTCAATTAAGAAGCGGCAAATATATACCAATGGAAGGAATTAGACAGATACAAGATATTTCAATCAATATCTTATAACTTGTTATTTATTGTTTGAAGGAGTTGGATATACAACAAATTTGTGCGTAAATACAATCGCAATTTGAAGAATGTGTTAAAATTACCGCCAAAGAAATATCTACCGTACTTTGATTTCCACCAGCGTAAATATGTATATGTAATGATATGTAATGATAAATTGACACTCAGAGATGAATGACTTCTATTTTTTGTGATAAGCTTTTTAATAATTTTTTTTGTATATGATAGAACAACTATGGGTTGTTTTTAATAACCACTGAGCTCATATATATTCAGGGTTCATTATTATTATTTCGGATGAGAAGCGAAATAGAAATTTAGATATTAGTGTATCAATCACCTTTACGACAAAAAAGGGTCATAATTTGGAACCGGACACGAGAGGCTGATGACTCATCACCCACGGGCGTACTATGGAAACTCTCTTCTGTACAATTTGTTCTCTTTGAATGAAATACATCCTCGTAGATAGAAAATGTCCTTTCTACATCGCAGCTGGTTATAGGTGCATACTGGAAATGTTCCCTTATTTCAGCGTATTTAGCAGTTATATTTTGAGGCATTGTCCCATACACAATTGCCGCAGTATTATTAAATCTGGATTTCAATTAAAAACTGCGTCTAACATTTGCCGAAGCCCACATCCGAAGTCACTTGGAATATTTTTTAAATTATTAATAACCACATCTAATGTGGTTAACCATCATTTATTGTGAGATTTTGATTTTCAAAATAAGTGATTAGTTTTGGCAAATTTCCAAAGTGTTCCCGAAGAAAGTACAACTGATTTTATAAATTTGGAATTTGTATTAGTTCCTTGCACTAAGAAATACTTCGAGCACCGTCATTTAAACATGTAACGATATTTTGTAAACTATCGAAATTCTCCGCATAAAAACTAGTAGCTATCAACCATGTTCTCCATCTAGTTATTACTGGAGAGGGAGGCAGTGACAAAGATGGAAGTTTTTCCCTGTAAAGAGCTACTCTTAATGGTGCTTTTCTGAAAACTTTTTTAAAAGCGGATACAAGTCTATCAACTTCCGGAAAGGTGTCTGATATATTCACAGATTCTGTGTAGAGCATGTGCTGCATAAGTAATATGCAGCATATTAGGATATGTTTCCTTTAATAGTCTGCCTTTTTTTAACATACATGCAGCACTGTCACTGATAAATAAAAGTATTTTTTCTTTGCACCTGTCGTCCGAATGAAACATTTGGTGCATATTCTCGTAAATGGTTTTAGCTACTGTTTCCGCATCAACTGTATTTATAACTTTTGTTGCTATTACATATGCGTTACATGGAATAGTTGGATGTAGTACACCATCTACAACATTTTCCACACAGCGTCCTAATATATCGACAGTTTCATCGGCACTTATCCAAAGATACTCATTTGAAAGATGGCTTCTAATGCGTTATACTGCTTTCGTGTAGCACTTAGAAACATAATATTTGCGTAAGGTGGATTCATCAGGAACATTTCGACCAGTATATTTTTGAAGAAATGTTTTGAAGGTGGGACTGTCAAGTTTATTTAATGGAATATTTGCCGCCATTAAAGTTTGAGTCTTCTTCATTAAAATTGACAGATTTCAACGGATCTAATTTCTGTGTATGTGATGCTAAGTGACGTTTTACGTGCGATTTTTTGGAATTTTTTAACGATATTTTACAGATTTTGCAATAAATTTCGGAATCACTGGCAATTGACCTACGATCAGTATAACCCTTAATCCAACTCGCCATTGTTTCACGATGCCATTCTCGACGTTGTTCCATATCGTATCTGAAAAAGTAATTTAAACAATATTCTAGATCTAAATAAATGAAAATTAAAAATGTGTGCGTTTTTGAAACTTAACGAAATTCACCGGACACTTACGTGTCCGGAGAAGTAGATTCGATGAAACGATATTAAACAGGATCTATTACACAAATTATGAAGTATGTAATTAACAGTTAAAACAATGAAAAAAAAGAAACTAATTCACCGTACTTTATTTATCTTGCGAAGTATAAACCAATAAATAAAATGAATTATAAAAACTCCCCATGCTTCTATCTACGCCCATGAAGAAAGGAATTTTACTGTAAAATTGGAGTAATTGCGTCACAATTCAACGACAAAAAACAGATGCGCCGTTAACTGAATGAATAGTGCTATTCAATTACTGCGTGTTGTACTTAGCGATGTTATAGATTATTTATATGGTGCATCGTAATTTTTGCCTCTCGTATCCGGTCTCCAGTTATAATACTAATTTATACACTAATATCCAAATCAACCAGTCCAAAGCTGCAGGAGTTGCTTTGCTGAGCTCGTGGATGCTACCAGGGAAACTTTTTCTGGGGCAGTCATTTACATGTGGGCCATACTTTGTTCTACATTTCTGCAGTCGCAAAGGCCAGTACTGCTAGTTTCCATTTATCGGCATAGAATTGCACCTTTCGTGGCCTGTGCGGAACCCATTTAATTGAGATCAATGCCTACGTGAGAAGGTTAGGCACGGCAGAGGTTCTGAAGGATTAGAGATAAATCTTTATTTCTCAACTCAGGGTGGTGTTCGAGGGGCTATCCAGTAATCATTCACATTGATGGGATGCTGAACACTATCGTATCCAGCCAAATTGGTCTCCTAGATTTCAGTCGGGTCCTGGAGACGCGCTCCAAATTATCGTGTATGGGAAGATCAATGTTGTTGGAAATTTTAGCCCATTCATTCTGTGCTCCAGCGAGAAGTTTGATATCCGGTGGGGCAATGTTAGAAAGAATCGGTAACCAGAGACTAGGAGTGGATCTAACAGTACCGGTGATGACCTCATTGTATCGTTAAGTTGAATATCTACAAGCTTGGTATGAGAGCTTCGATAGTAAGCCAATGCAATGGCTACCATTCGTAGGGTCCCCCATTCGCTCCCTATGAATTGCTGCAAGTTTATGTAGTATTTATTGCGGGTACTTTCGACTAGTTTTATAGAGGTGCTGCGTGAATGTCAAAGACCGGTCTAACGTTACGCCCAGATATTTAGAGTGAGGGTTGTGGTTTATCTAACTACCAGCAAATTCAACATTCAGCTCTATGTTGGCTTCCTTGTTACACAAATGAAAAGCACATAAATCGGATTTTGAAGGGTTTGGTTGTAAACGCAATTTCTTATAATTTTCATCTAAAGCTTGCAGATTTCCAGCAATTCGTAATTCTCTATTCTCTTAATTCTTGGTTTGGGAGCATAAAGCCAAGTTATTTGCAAATATAAATTTTCGTGATTTTGTGGGGAGATCATTGGTGTAAATGTTGAACGTTAGAGGAGCTAGAACCGATTCTTGATCAAGGCCATTTTTCAAGGTCGATTGTTTAGCCAGATTACGATTCGACGAATGCACAGTGTATTCTGATAAGTTTGCCTAGTTTAACACATGGGATGATGTTTTGGAATTTAAAAATCATTCCATTCTCCCAGACTGTGTCGTAGACACTGGAAAGTTCAACAATAAAGGCAGTAGATGTTTTTTGTCATAAAAATGATTTATACACTAAAATCTAAATTTGGATTTCGTTTCTCATACAAAATAAATCGCATACGACATTTGTCGAACGATTTCGAGAATTAGGCCTCAGACATTTCAATATCTTTGATGTCAGAACATGAGTATTTCATTTTATGAGCTCCATAATGAACTATTTTTAATGAATATTAATAATAAATAGCATAATAAGCAACTAATAGAACAAACAAATCTGTAGTACTGAAGGGTACTGACAGAAAAGAAAATTTGTTATAACTTAACAATCTTGATTTTGCCTACGTAAATTGGCCCTCTCTTTTAACAAATCACAAACGTTTATTTTAAGTCCTATCTTTCCTAACGTTCCTTTCTTAGATTGAATGAGCTATAGTGTCAGAATGACTTGTAACTACACTCAGGTGCAAAAAAAAAAACGGGCCAACTACAATTTTTTTGGAATTCGGCAATGTTTGTTATTTTAGCTTTTAGTTTACACTTTTGTTTTTTTTATCGTTAAAGGACTACTTAAAAAACAATATATTTATTCTGGTCTTAATAAAGAATAATACAAACAAATCAAAAGTATGTGTATACTTAGTAAAATTTATGTTAACAATACATTTTCGAGGTACATAAAATGAAAATTAAAACTTAAAATAGACTTCAATATTTCGTGTTGCCTCCTCTAGACCTAATTACAATTGCATATGGCGTGACATACCACTAATGAGCTCACGAATTGCATTCTGCGGAATATTCTCCCGTTCTTCTTGATGAGCTACGTGAAGCTCGTTTATTGTGGTTGATGCTATTGCACGAGATCTAACACATTTATCTAACATGTCCCAAACATGTTCTATAGGATTTGCATCCGGAGAACATGCTGGCCAGTTGATTTAATGCCAACTTCTGCCAAGTATTCACTAACGCATCTCGGTGCATGTGGATTCTTGTTATCCTGCATCAGAACAAAGACATCACCAATAAATGAACGAATGGAACCACGCGATATGCCAAAACTTGGTCAATATACCGTCGTGCCGTCAGTGAGATCGATGAACACTACGGACGCCATTACGGAACCTCCATTATGATTAAGCCTGGAGCTGAAAACACATTCTGCGAATTGTTCCCCCGTTCGTCATCATACTTGTTTCCGTTCGTTTGGTGAATGGTGAGAGAACCTAGACTCAGTGGTAAACAATAAATTATTCCAGTTGATATGTTCACGAGCAAATTGTAATCTCACTACTTGGTGATGTGGGAGTAACTTAGGCCCGGTTACTGGCCTGAAAGCTTTCAATTCAACTTCATGTAATCTTCTGCGAACTGTCCACTTACTTACATTGTTACCACAACTTCCAGAAGTCCATTTTTTATCTGTATTGAGGTCAAATGATGATCCCGTAGAGAATTGAGAAAAAGGAATATGTCGTCTTGAGCGGTAGTTTCCCGTTTTCTACCACTACCTCGTCTTCGTGTGTTTGCACCAGTCTCCCTGAAACGTTGTAGCACTCTTTGTATAGTAGAACGACTAACGTTGAGTAACCGATCCACACACCGTTGGCTTCAACCGTCCTTCACGAGAGCTACTGTTTTAGCACAATCTTCAGTACTTTGAATCATAATTAACAACAATCTTTAACACTTAGAACTACAATTAACTACTCTGTCACATTGACAACAAATTTCCAGCAATCGAAAAATCCTTAAAAAATTGTAAAACACAGGCACTCTAATTGAATGAATGGAACGTGGAACGGTTAAATTTAAATTTTCTAACATGTTTATTGTTCATTTAAAACGAGAATAAATACTTAACATTCTTCTGTCAGTTTATAGTCCAGGAAGAAGTCTTTTGTCGATAAAATATCAAAAGTATAAGCTAAAATCCAAAATAACAAACGAACATGGCCGATTTTCAAAAAATTATAGGTGTCCCGTTTTTTGCACCTGATGTATACAAGTGTCCCGTATCGTTATGTTAAAATTTTAGGAGTGTAAAGTAGACTTCATTTCAAGCAAAACTTGCATGTCCATTTTTATTTGTTTCAAAGTTACAGATCTATGAATGTGATTCTCAGATCATGAAAAAAATTTAATTCTAAAGTTAATACAAACTGATTTTATTTAATAAAAGTTATACGATTCAATAACAGGCCTGTGATTCTTAACGTCGCATAATAAAAAGTTATCCTAAAATAAATAAACACGTGTCGTAGTGCATACAGTAATTTCTTGGAGATCTACAAAAAAGAGTACTGGAAATTGATTTATCATAAAGAAGGTTCTTACTTATTTTGTAAGTGCTGAACCATGAATATCATACAATAAACAAATGTTCAGATGACTGTTAACGTTGCATTTTTTAATAAAGGATTACATTACGTTTCAGTTCATACAACAGCTTATTAGTGAGTGGATACGTTTTCTTTATTCAAAATGCCTTACCGATTTTCTTCTCAAGAGTATGCGGACATGCATTTTGTGAATGGCTACTGTAACGGCAGTGCACGTCAAGCAGTTATTGAATCCCGACATCGGTTTCCCGACAGGCGCATTCCTCATTACAAAACGTTTCTGGAAGTACACAGACAATTTCGGGAATGCGGACTGCGTAATTACCTTTTCGACCGAGGAGTAAATTTGCCAGCAGACTTAGGAGAAGAAGCAGTAGCTATTGTTACAAGGGATCCAACTCTCAGTGTACGTCGAATCGCTAGGTAACTAGGAGTGCTACGAACGACAGTTTGACGAATTTTAGAACGTGAGGGCTTATATACATATCACTATCGCAGAGGACACAGTTTGCTTGAGGCAGACCACTATGCTCGTCTAGTTTATTCTACCTGGATACTAAGTCAGTCACGGCTTCATTTTAATTTCTGCAGAACAGTCCTCTGGACAGATGAATCTACGTTCACGAGAAGATCTGAGAAACCTGCACAGGTGGTCATCAGAAAATCCCAAAGCTATACGCCCATCTAAATTTCAACATGAATTTTCTATTAACGTTTGGGCGGCCCTAATCGATAACTTGTTGATTGGTCCTGTCGTTCTTCCTGGGAGGTTAAATACGGACAATTACCTGATATTTCTTATTGACGAACTGCCAGGTCTCTTAGAGGATGTCCCACTGAATGTTCGACGAGACATGTGGTTTCACATGGATGAGACACCACCACATTTTGGAATTGCTGTCCGAAATTGGGTTAACGTCAATTATCCAAGATGAATTGGTCGAGGTGGTCCTGTTGCATGGCCACCCAGATCACCCGATCTTAATCCCCTTGACTTTTATTTATGGGGGTACATGAAAAATTTAGTCTACGCGCAAGTGTCGAACACAAGAGAAGAGTTGTTAGATCGTATTCCCCTAGCTGCCGAACAAATCCGACAAAACAGGTATAAAATTCGGATAAGTACTTCTTCTGTTGGCTTACGGGCACAAGCCTGCATTCAACAAGGAGGTGGACATTTCGAAAATATTATTAATTGAACTTTTTTAAATAAAATAAATTTTTATTGACTAGGATTACATTTTTTTTCATGATCTGACAATCACATTCATAGATCTGTAACTTTGAAACAAATAAAAATGGATATACAAGTTTTGCGTTTTTGTTACTTGAAATGAAGTCTACTTTACACTCCTAAAATTTGAACATAACGATACGGGACACTTGTATAGATTTCATCCATAGGTAGGAAGCTTCCTACCTTCATATGTAGATGTCGCTGTAACATCCTTTCTTAGTATCCGAACCAAGTTAATTGTTGAACCACTCTTGTATGTATAAACCCTTCAATGGTGTAATAATTCAATTTAAATGCCAATTTTATTTCCAAAATTCAACAAAGGATACTAAGTGCATGCCCGAATCCGATTGGAAGCAATAGACTAAGAAAGAATGGACGATGAAATAGACTGGTCTTGGTGACACTAAACATACAATTAGGTATTCAATTTAATATCTTTGAATTAAAAATTCACTAGTTTATATACTATATGTACTTATTAAATTTGAAGTAACCTTTGCGTATTATCATGAATATTATTAATGTATATCATTCAATATTTTTAAACTTATTATCGGAAGGGTTTATTACATGTATCTATAAAAAATAGTTTGATTGAATTCCAAACAATAGAGACTCTTTTAAAAACAAAATTTCCAATACCCTCGTATACCATTGCGAGATTTAAATTCAGTTTTTTTAATTTTTTCTTTTTGATTTTACTTGCAGTTATATGGAGCTGGTTGGAATCCAATGATGCCCAGATATGCAGCTAATCTAGGATCGGCACCTTTAGAACCAATAAAATCGGGTGATATTGGCCCCTCATCTTCACATATAGACTCAATACATGTCCAATCTAGTCCTTCCACTGTAACTCAAGTCGACATACCTAATGCTCAGTTTGATTGGAGCGGCTCTGGTTTAATAAATCCTCTTGACTGTAAGTATCAGATTTTGTCATACGAATATTGATGAATCATGTTTCACAACTCATATTTAATTAGGCCAGTAATGCCAAATGTAATCCATACTGCGGTTAACTTAAGTTAATTATTACTTGTAGACTGGCAGTTGTCGATTTTGATGATTATCGGATTATAGAGAAATTAGGAGCGTTTATTTATTGCTAAATGGTTGTGGGAGTATACAGTTTGTATAAAAATTAAAAAAGGTTGATAAGATGATATGATATACAGGTGTCTCTAAAAGGTGTTTACAAAAACTTACTATATATTTCTTACAGCAAAATAAGTCGATTTAAGACAACTTACCTCAGTACAAGTTTGGGTGCAATCCAGAGCTCAAGTTATACTTCTGAAATCGTTTTTTTTTGTTATAAATATAAAACGGCTTACTGAGTTTTATGAGACAAAAAAATCCATAACAAAATTTTGGGCAAAATAATTTCATAGGCGTAGAACTTGGGTTTTATTTAATAATTGCGCATTTCAAATTTCTACGCCAATGGTTTAAGTATAAAATTTAGATTATGTAACTTATTTACTACAGAAAAGATACTCTTGGTAAGACTCGATTACTGTCATGGTTTTTGTGAAATTTGTATTTTAATAATTCAAAGTAACAGTTAACAGAAAAATTATGTTACTAAAACATGCAAAAAAATAATAAAAATACCATAGAAATTGTTGAAAGTGTCCACCATTTACACATATACAAAGATTCTTTTTAACATTTTTACGACTTCTACCGCTCATAGCTGAGGGTAGATTCCACTAGTAACAGGTTAGCACAATATTTTTTTAATGATTGGCCTACAGAGAGCATGTTTGCGCCACCATCAGTCACAAACATTAGCACTTAGTTTGTTGAAAGTTTTTCAATGTATTTAACACTAATTCTGAAATTATTTGGGCAGTACACGTACTTTTCTGCAAGCTAGTAGAATTGAAGGTGACGATTGATGTGGTTCCATTGTATGTACCATAACATTAACAGCTGCATTTTTTTATACAATCTGTTGAGTCCACAGATAACCATAGTTTCTTATTTTTCGATTCGGATTTAATCATATGTTCAATACGTTCATTGAGGGATGCAAAATTTAGTAATATTTTTCGGCTAGGTAACGTTCTTTTACCGTAGTGCTTCAAACCGAAAGAAGTGATTCGTTGTCTACTAACTTAAACGGTACATTACACAAAATAAAAGTTGCACAATTTACGTGTCTTTCGCAGTGAAATTTCCTTGAATACATTAACGGTATATCACAGACTTTACACTTTATTATAAAGTTAAATTAAATCCGGAAATCCCTTTATCAATTTATGAGCTACATCGTAAAACGGTCTCTTTCTGACTATTTGTGATATTATAAAATTATTATTTATCACTGTAAACGAGCGAATGGTCGAACGGCGACTGACAAAATATATATACGCACAAGGACGAGCCGCCTCTAATCATCACATCATTTTTATATTGCGAGAAAACTCTTTGGTGGTATATTTACGCTTTCCACGAAGTTTTTGCTTCATAATGGTCCACACGTTTTCAATTGGATTTCCGTACGACTGCGAAGAGTACTTAATCCTTTGCATAGCTTACTATTTTCCATTCGGCGCACGGTCTAGTACGATGTTTTGCAATAGACTGCACTCTCTGTCTGACCATTTACCCAATGCCTTTCGCGTTTTTGTTAGCAAGTAATCGGGCGAGTTTGATTATTATACAAACTGTATATTCATTTATTATTGAGTGAATTTCTGAAATTAACTTGTAAGAGGAAGAGATTCAATTTATGTATTTCAAGAATACTGTTAGAGGTAATCGGGGGGGGGGGGGGGGGGGGGGGAATACATTATCGTGAGACATTAATTATAAAAGATAATTTGTGAATGATTATGAAATATGAGACAAACTAAATGTAGTGGAACAAAATTTAAATAAATCGAAAGTACATTAATAACACTGGTCAACAACTTTTGATTTTTAAAATTTTTCTTTAGTACTGTGCACAATTTTCGTTTCTTTTCTAGTTCTAACAATAGCAGTAACAACAAATTTATTCTGGCACTTCAGGTTTTGCAAAAAAAATTGAAAAGTAAATGAAATAATAATATTAATTAGGTACGTACTATTACGATCGAAAAATAAGGGAAAAGTCTTAAGACATAAATTCGTCATATTTTTACATTGTAAGTCTGATTTCATCTACTCAACGAACGTCATGTCACAATGTCGCGTAATGTCACACAAATGTTAGTCAAGCGTTATTTAATATTGAGCTTTTATTTTTAATTAACCCATTTAAGACCACTATTAGACAAATCAAGGAAAATGCAAATTCTTTAAGGAATAAACTTTTATTTAGGTATTTATAAACATCCTTTAAAGTAAAAAAAAAAGACAAACCATTAATTCTTATATTTTTCTTGCGTTGCGTTAACGCAACAATGGGACTATATGCACAAAAAAATATTACAATTATTAATTATGGTAGTCTTTGAAGCAGTGTGAATGTAATGGAACTTCACATTTATTACACATAAATACGGTTGTACTTTTGCATACTCTACAACGTCTCCTCCAATTTTCACGATTTCTTTCCGTTAGGTGACCCACATTATCTAAACGTGCACTGGATGATACAGACGCACTGGAACCACGAACAGATTGTGTTTTAAATTTGTTAGCACTAATGAGTCTTCGTACAAGTTCAGACCTGAAATCCAGCTGCGAAATGGGTTTCTCTGTGTATAGAAGTCCGTGCAGTTTCCAAGCATTCACCACAGTAGAATCTAACATATTTATAAATAACGGCCACCACCATTTTTCTCCACGAATATTTATTCGGTAATTTGCAACTGCGTTATCGTGTAGATCAACGCCTCCCATATATTTGTTATATTTGGCAATCATATTTGGTTGTGGTATAGAGATGTCTTTTTTTTCTCTACGATTGTACCGCTTCACAAACACATTAAGCAGTGCAGACTCACAATTGGTGGCTACTCTAACCACAGAATTGTCATTCCAACGGACCACGCTTATTTCATTTACGTGATCGTAACGAGAATCCATTGTACCACGAGGTTTTTTCCTATAGACTTACAAGTCTCTAAAGGGCATTTCAGCATTCTGTTCTCACGTCCAGTTCCAGTAGCAAAGTATCCTTGACGTTTCAGATCAACTAATAGCTTGTAGCTCGTAAAAAAGTTATCAAAGTATACCATATGAGTCGACTTATTTTTTAATACGTTCAAAAGATTTATGACCACTGTTTCACCTAAACCAAATTCTCTTTTGGCATTTTCACCAGTTTTTCCAGCATAAGGTATAAATTGATATAAATACCCATCGCTAGATGCCAGACACCACATTTTGAACCCGAAACGTACCGGCTTCCCTTTCAAAAACATTTTCGCTGAATGGCGGCCGAAGTAGGGTACCATTTGCTCATCAATTGATAAGTGATGTCTAAAAACACCATACTTCAAGAAATTTCTGTTCAGGAGATCAAGCAGCGGTCTTACTTACGCAAATTTGTCTGCCTTGTCTAATTGATTGCTATCTGCAAGTTGAATGTTCTGCTTTATGTCGAGACATTTGTTTCGAGACATCACATTTTTCACAAATTGAACATCTTTATCTTCATCAGATGACCAGTAAAGTTTTACACCATTTGTCCCAATGTTGCGTTTTCGCAACGCTATGTTTCAAATCCGTTTGAGAAATATTTCCGGAAAAAAAAAGGATTTATTTTTTTCCAAAACAATGTTACGTGAAGTATCTTTTATATGAAACCTCTTAATAATAAATGAAAAAGTAAGCTGTATGTTATTTAATTTAAATTTAGATACACAAGTTTTGTTCTTGAAAATTCCATAGTTTGATTTTATTTTTATTCAAAATTGAAAATGCGATTACCCGTTCCCAAAATGTTTATTAGGTTGTATTTATTAACGCAATGCTACTGACAGTGCATCCAAAATTACTAATTTTTAGTACGAAAATTTTTTTTTTTTGGTGTTGCGTTAACGCAACTATGGTAATAAATGGGTTAAATAAATTGGAAAATATTAATACATAAAATTTTTTATTAATTAATTTATTAACTAATATTTTATTACAGATCCTTTATTATCTATTACACATTGTAACCGTTTTCTGAATGACAACGCTATCCGTCTAAAATGCTGGTCTAAAATCACTTTGGTATATTTGCTTAACTAACAATCCCCAAACATTCTCAATGGGATTAAGATCGGGACTACGCGCAGGTCATGGTTAATACATTAATATTATGCTCCTCCAGCCAGTTCCTCACAATTCTTAAAGTGTGAACACGACAATTGTCCTGTTGTAATGTAAAGTTATTTCCATGAATTTGTGTTACAGAAGGAAGCATCATATTTTCTAATATATTCCAGTTGAAACGATTCTCTATTCTCCAGCATACACCTTGGCCTTGTGCGCTAATCCACCTCCAAACATTCAACGAAAAATAGCCGCTGGAGCAATTATAATTTAAATATTGATCGTCTTATACACGAAAACGACCGTTTTTGTGGGACTGAAAAACTTTTTCGTCAGTGAAAATAACATTATCCCAAAAATCTTGCTGCATGATTAGAAAATATCATTCGTCGCCTTATATTTTCTTCTGTTAATTCTAATTAATAAGCCGCTGCATAATTTTATAAGCCATTGTCTCTAATACGACGCCGTGCGATGCAGATAATAGAAAATTTGTCATCTGAACAGCGGTGTCAAAACGATTTTCTAGTAAATACTGAACCAAATTCTGATCCTGTTCATTTATAGAAGCCTTGTGACGACCTGAACCACAGTATATTAAACATACAGTAGGGACAGCTGCCGTCGCTACCTTTGATGTTCGTAGTGCAGACTTTATAACCAAAATGGTGGACGAATTGGCCGTTCTTCCTATTTATAATACTAGATGTCGCTATCTAAAAGTGGAAATTATCATATTTTTGATTTATAAATATAATATATCAAATTATGAAAAAAAAACAACAAAAAACAACAGACAAATAGTTGGAAATATTGAGTGGTAGATCTACTCTATATTTTTTTATAACCAATTTATCTTGGGATTTTTTATATAATTATAATGTATACGCGCAAGAAATGTTTGAAGAATACTAATATAATGAATAATTATATTTGTAATGTGTTTTACGCTTTCATACTGGCATAATTTTAGCATCTCTAAATTAAGAAAATACCAAACCAATGTCTACAAAATAATAACACGTTACGCATATTTTTATTAATAACAAAGACCTTTCTTGTCCAACAGACAAAATACATTTAAAATATACTACAATTATAGATTTGGAATTTACTGCAAGTGAGAATTAATGAATATTAAATCACATTCTTACATGTAAATGTCGACTTATTTAATGCGTTCGAAACTACAATCCGACAAACTAAGTTTGTACTAGTATGCAGAACACACCCTTTCGCCAACGAACTTCCTGGTGATTAGGTTAATTAAGAATTGAGAAAATACTGAAAAAACAAGTCTATCAACGGGAGGAAACGCACAGACGACGTTTCGTTCTAGTTGGAACTTTTCAATGTACGGTATTCCCTCGATGACGGACATTGCTTTTTCATTTCTATACTTTCTGTATATATAGTTAACATTTGGAATTTACTGCAAGTGAGAATTAATGAATATTAAATCACATTCTTACATGTAAATGTCGACTTATTTAATGCGTTCGAAACTACAATCCGACAAACTAAGTTTGTACTAGTATGCAGAACACACCCTTTCGCGACAACGAACTTCCTGGTGATTAGGTTAATTAAGAATTCTACAATTATAGAGTAAATATAATCACAATAAGATTAAAATACAGATCTATTTTCTATCTATACCTATTGTTATGTATTCATTAATTTTATGGAAATATATATCACACATGCGTAATATGCATATACATATAACATAATATACATATTTACCACCAATACTTGCAATAAAATTGAGGTTTTTGCGTGGAAAATAAACATAAGAATTAAAATAGTACTCTTTTCAACAAAATATCGAAGTAAGTCAAGTTTATATACACAACATTAAAAACAATATTTTACATTAAACATAAACTTAAATGATTTAATTTGAAAGTTCGGTTTTATTTCTAAATAATGTATACGGTTCGTCACATTGATACTGGACATTTTCAAATTTAAATGTTGCTACCCCCGAAATATTATTTCTTAATTTTCGTTAACATTACTTGATATCTTATTTAAAAATATAAATATAGGTGACATATAAACTAATATATCTTGTTGTCAATTGTATACAATATAAATACGTTGTTTGTGTAGAATTTTTTTTATCGTTGTTGTGTCGACACCTGTCGGTCAACTGTTGAAGGACCGCCAATTTCACACATGCGCCCTCAGAAACTGTAGGCCAAAATACGCTAGCTGTCCCTACTGTATGTTTAATATACTGTGCCTGAACCACGTTTTCTAATGAGCAAGTTATTATTTTGCCATTTACGGTAAATATTGTGAATGCTGCTTTTACTAACATTTAAATCAGCGGCCACCATTCGCAAAGACCAATCATTATCCAGTAGAGCAACTGCTCTTGATTTGCGTTCAACACTCAAATGCGTTCTCAGAATGAAAATTATTCGTTAAATGACAAATACAAACTGACATTGGTGACATTTCATATATTGGCAAATCATCATTTTACCATGAAGTAGACTTTACAATGTACAAAAATAAGTGCCCCTTAAATTACGATCGCAACCGTACATTATGTGGAGCTGTTTAAAATGTTTTTCTTTTATGCTATTCTTGTGCACTTTCTGATATTATGTTCAACAATAATCAGCAAGCATTTCACTGTTCCACTTGTCCTGATAACGTTTTTCAATAACAGAAATGTGTTGATGAATCCTTTCGTCGTGTTCATCACTCACATCGCCGAGATTCGGGGGAAAGAAATCAAGATGCGAGTGAAAAAAATGTATTTTAAGGCTCATGTTACAGCCCAATTTATGGTAACTTCTAAGAAATTCATCAACAAGTGCTATACAGGGTGTCCAGAAACTCTCCTGACAAACGAAGACCGGAGATTCCTCTGATAATTTTAAGACAATTAAACCCAAATTCACCTAGTCCGAAAATGCTTCCTAAGGGAGCTAGAGTTCTTTGAAGATGGTACCTTGTATTTATTTTTTTTTAAATTCCTCCAGAACGCTTCTATTTAGAAAAACAAAAACTGGTATGCTTATTTATCCTCCAGAGATGAATCGATTCCATCAATTGCGAATTTCTAGTACCGGTCATAGGCGTCCGTTTTGGGTAGGTTAACGGTTATTTTAAGGCATAACTTTTTTGTCTTTAACTTTTAAGCATTTGTGACACTAGATTATTAAATTTTCAGGTATTCCAGTACTAAAATGTACTCTTACTTTAAGTCGGTAGGATACACCGTTTTCTAGAAAAATCGATTTGTAAATTTTTCGTTTTTTCTTCATTAAAGTTCAATTTATTTTGTACCTACTTATTTTTAGCGACGAAGTTGGCTTGGACTATCAAGGCATGGATGAAAATTAATTAATTTAATAAATTAAAAACGAATTATTTATTACAATGGAACGAAACTAACAAAAAAAGAACAAGTATCAAAGGTAGATTGTTACAAAAGTTGCTCGATGTGATGACACCATTAGTCTCTATGCATAAGTTTACCTTTTTGCTTAGAGAACGCCGAATTCTTGCAAAAATTCCAAAGTTATTTCTAAATTCGTTGCAAGCATCTTGTATCCTTAGCCAGAGTTGTGCGCGATTTTGTATCGGAACGGAATAAACAAATGCTTTTATGTATCCCCAAACACAATAATCGCAAGGATTCAAATCCGGCGACCTTGCTGGCCAAGCAACTGGACCGCCTCTTCCAATCCAATGGTCTTCGTAGTTATTATCTAGAAAGTCTCGTACATTCCTGCTAAAGTGGGCCGGACAGCCGTCCTGTAGAAACCATAAGTTTTGCCGAATATTTAAACGCACCTCATCTAACAAATCAGGTAAAATATTTTGCAGGAAATGTAAGTAATCAGCACCATTTAAACGAGCAGGTAATTCCACAGGTCCAAGTAGGTAATCGTCAACTACTCCTATCCAGACGTTTATGCTAAACCTATGCTGATGCTTAAATTCTTGAACAACGTGGGGATTGTCATCAACGTACGAATAATAATGTGCATTATGTACATTAAAAATTCGATTTTTTGAGAATGTAGCTTCGTCACCAAACAAAAAGTTCCTGAAGAAATCTTCATCTTGATTTTTCTGATTTTGTAACCATCTAGCGAATTCTACGCGAGCAGGAAAATCTCCTTCTAGCAGTGCTTGCACCTTTGTAAAATGAAAAGGATATAAATTTTCTTTGTGTAAGATATTTCCTACGGAAGATTTTGAAATTGTGGGGTACATGGCAGATAGTCTTCGAACGCTAATTTCTGGATTTTCCTCTACTTCCATTAAAATAACATCTTCATGTTCTGCTGTTACATCATTATGTCTCCCTCTCTCATTATTTTTTGGGACCACTGAACCTGTTTCTCTTAATCGTTGATGAAGAGCTGTAAATGTTGAGTGAGTGGGATGCTGACGATTGGGAAATTTTTCAGCGTATCTACGTTGCGCCGATCGAGCGTTACACCTCATTTCGCCATAAACTAAATGCATATCGGCGTATTCCTCATTAGTAAAAACCATTTTTTTAAAAATTGAAATCGTTGTGTTTGAATAACACAAAGTAAAAAATGAAAAGATAAACTTCGCGAACTGACAACAATTTGACAATGAAAAACGTAGGTTTTACTTCTGTTGGCAGTTCAGAGCTAACTATTGCAAAAAATAAAAAATTGAACTTTAATGAAGAAAAAACGAAAAATTTACAAATCAATGTTTCTAGAAAACGGTGTATCCTACCGACTTAAAGTAAGAGTACCTATTAGTACTGGAATACCTGAAAATTTAATAATCTAGTGTCACGAATGCTTAAAAGTTAAAGACAAAAAAGTTATGCCTTAAAATATCCGTTGACCTACCCAAAACGGACGCCTATGACCGGTACTAGAAATTCGCAATTGATGGAATCGATTCATCTCTGGAGGATAAATAAGCATACCAGTTTTTGTTTTTCTAAATAGAAGCGTTCTGGAGGAATTTAAAAAAGAATAAATACAACGCGCCATCTTCAAAGAACTTTAGCTCCCTTAGGAAGCATTTTCGGACTAGGTGAATTTGAGTTTAATTGTCTTAAAATTATCTGAGGAAACTCCGGTCTTCGTTTGTCAGGAGAGTTTCTGGACACCCTGTATAATTGTCAGATTTTCTGTTTCTTAGAAAATTGTGGGTCACATTTTTTACCGTCTGAGTAACAGCACAGCGTGCGCAGCCAATGCTGAGAGCCCATGGCTTGTCTTGATGTTCAAAGGTTAAGCCAAAATAGTATAAATATAACGTTTCAATTAAAGGTGTAAGCTTCCACTTATGCTGGTTGGTAGTGAATTCTCCACATATATAACAGAAATTGTTTGGATTACATATTTATATACGTACGCCACATTATGAAATAAAAAGACATTCAGCTATAACAGCTCATAACAAACCGACATACATTGAATCGAAAGAGCCTTGTGTAGCTCTTTATATACCCACGCAGCCAGATACCTACCAATTCTTAACTTTATTGGTTCGAAGAATGTGGTTTAAGTGCTCTGACGTAGAAAACATGCAAGGACGTGACATCTCCACTCAATATTCGACAGAACAATATTTTTTGCAGTATCGTTTTTATGTAAAAGTAACTCTGAAATTTTATAAAAATTTTTTTTTTAACTATTTAAGAAAATATCTCAAAATCCCGACGTGATGGAGCAAATTTTAAATCAGATTCAGAATCAGCATGACAAAAGACATAAAGTACACGTATTGGTATATAAGAAAAGCAAACTGTGTTGACCAGTGTAATTGAAAATTTTTAATTTCAATATAACAGAAGTTATAGGTTATATATGTTGGTGATATACGAGGGCGTATTTTTATGTTATCTACCTAGCCATGAAACAAAAGAGTGACGATGTCAAACAAATTATTGAAAAATTGCTGTCACTGTTAGAAGTACATGTGCCACGTTGTGTTTAATTTGTGCTGTTTATAGAGATTTGAGACGGTCTATTTCTCGATAAAATGAGTGAAACTAAGGTTGAACATCGCAGCGTAATAAAGTTCCTGACAAAAGAAGGCAATGGTCCAAAAGTAATTCATGAAAGACTGGTTGCTGTGTACGGGGAAGATACATCATTTTATTTCCAAGTAAAATATTGGTCTAAACTCTTTCGATGGGGCCGAGAGTCAATCAATGATGACCCAAAGTCCGGACGACCCGTTGAAGCTCGAACTGAAGACATTGTGCGAAAAGTCGAAAATTTGGTACTGAAAGATCGGCGTGTAAAGATCTCTGTTATTGCCAATGAAGTCTGTATATCCGAAACAAGTGTCGTCAAAATTTTGCATGACGATTTGGGTATGAAGAAGGTGTCTGCACGGTGGATACCCAGATTGCTTACACCTGAACAAAAACTGTACAGAAAAGAAGTTTCCCAAGAAAATTTGGTCAACTTGTAGAGGGGCAAAACATTTTTATCTCGAATTATCACCGGGGATGAGACTTGGGTATATTACTGGGACCCCTCCTACTAAACAAGAATCCATGCAGTGGGTTCATAAGGGCTCTCCACCACCAAGAAAGGCCAAGACACAATTTTCTGGAAAGAAACTGATGGCAACTGTTTTCTGGGATGCTGAAGGAGTCTTGCTTATTGAATATATGCCGAGAGGGTCTACCATAAATGGAGAGGCCTACGGAAACACAATTAAAAATTTAAAAACTGCTCTGGAGGAAAAACGCCCGCATTCTTATCCACAAAAAAACTTGTTTGTTTCATAAGGCAAACAAAGTTCAGCAGATAATCAATGACTGTGGGTTTATAGAGTTGAGGCATCCACCTTATAGCCCCGACCTAGCATCCGTCAGACTTCTTCTTATTAAAAAATTTAAAAAAGCATCTCAGGGGAAAGCGTTTTCCTTCTGATGAAGAACTCAAAGAAGCCGTTGAAGAATATTTTGCGGGGTTACCGAAGCAATTTTTTTCTGAGGGTATGGGGCAACTGGAAAAAAGATGGAATAAGTGTATTAGTGTTGAAGGGAGTTATGTAGAAAAATATTTTTTTCTTGTTTTCTTATGTGCTTTTTTTCATGGCTAGGTAGATAACATAAAAATACGAGATAAAAATATCAGAAAATAACTGCCAATTTTGAATAATCGATGAGAT
Organism: Melolontha melolontha; assembly: GCA_935421215.2. Taxonomy (NCBI): domain Eukaryota; kingdom Metazoa; phylum Arthropoda; class Insecta; order Coleoptera; family Scarabaeidae; genus Melolontha; species Melolontha melolontha. The sequence continues at coordinate 48,482,496 of OW285236.1, forward strand.
ACTAAATTAATATATAGAAAAACGAACAAAATGTTGTTAAGCAGAGTATTGGTAATAGAATTCTGATACCTTTTTGCAATTTGATGCAAATAACGATTAAATCAACACAAATCACACCACTTAATTAATAATTTTTTTCATGCTCTCAAAAATGGATTCCCTATTACGAATCATCACCAATCCCAAACATAATTGTTTCACTTACTGAATTTATTACTTTCGACTAACTTTTTTTTCAATTCTATCTTTATTTGTTTTCTTCTTTCTCTCTCTCTATTAACCGAACACTCACACCTTTGTTTTCTTCCAAACTATGGGTGAAGGCACTCAAGGCAACACCATGTTACTAGATTTAGAGCACCTTGTAGCGTCTTTAGACCTTAAACACTCAACAATATCCACCACCCAACCTCCTTCACCGTCTGATGAATTTGACGAGTGGGAGTATTGGTTGAAATGTAAGTAAGATTGAGATTTGGGCTTTATTTAAAGCATGTAACAGCATGTTTTTATGCGCACCGCTGTGATAGGAGTGCATGCCTTTTTTGTACATACATTTTATTATTTTAGATATGTAAATTTTTAGGTTTCGAATATTTGCAATTCCTTCAGATGCTGTAAATAAAGCGGATTAATGGAATTTTGTAATGCATTTAGTTGTCTATTTATATCTGTAACTGCTACTGTAATAATAATAATACAAACATTTTCCACATTAGAGACTGACATGCTTTTTTTAATGGTTGGTGACAATGCACGTAATCTGTCACAAACGTATAATTTTGATAATTTGGTTATGCCATGTAAATGTGTGCAATAATTAGCAATTTCGTTTTTGAAAAATATTTATTACAATAGTCTAAATTAAAAGAAAATAATACTAAAGCAGATGATGGAAATGTTGACCATTATTTTGAAGACAAAGATGAACTTGCTTTCAAGTCATTTATTACGATTTCTTAGGTTATGTCAGCCCAAGAATTCACAATAGCATTACGAAGCTCTTAGATTGTGTGATTTCTGACCTTGAAAATGGTATTCCTTAAATATGGAAAAATAAAGTAGCCTAAAATTGTCAAATCTGGAGATTTTGGAGGAAAATTAATAATTCTTGTATGGAAAAATTCTTGCAAAAAAGCTATTGTTTCTTGAGATTTGTGCGCTGGTGCATTATCTTGCTGGAAATATCCTTCCGGAAGTTCATCATCGTTCATTAATAAACAGCTCTAATAATTCATTTCGATATCTTTTAGCAGTTATGGTTTGATTAAAAAATATAGGCCCAATAATTCATCTTCTTGAAACTGCTAACCAGGCGTTTATTTTTTGTGGTTGTAGCGTTGTTTCCATATATTTATGAGGTTTTTCTGCAGACTAAATTGTCATATTTTGCGTTTAAGTATCCTGAAAGATGGAACCAAGCCTCATCCGAAAAGAAGCAGCGGTCGAGAATGTCGTTATTTATGTTATTCAAAAACCACAGACAATGCTGTGTTCTCGTAACAAAATCTACCTGTTTGAGTTCCGAAACTGCTTGAATTTTATATGGAAACAACTTTAAGTCCTTTTTTTTTTAATAGTATGACATGTTTTCTCACCGACAAATGAACTTGATAGTTTTGCGATTGATTTTTTTGGGTGAGTTCTCCATTCGACGTCGAATATCCTCTATGCAATTTGCTGTTCGTTTTCTAGGTGCTTCACCGTCAGGTTTACGAGTTATTGCCCCTGTTTCACTAAATTTAATAACACAAGCTTCAATATGTTTTTACAGTTGTGCGTAAGTAACTGGCAGATTAGGATACTGTTGCCGGAAATCCTGAAAGCACTGATTAATGGAATAAACCCAACCTACATTTTCTAATTTTTGGCCAGTTCTATAGTAACTTTGATGAATAAATGTTTTATGTTGTAACTTTAACCTTATAATAAAATAATTTAAAAATATAATAATAATTTAAGAACTGTCAGAATTTGAAGTTTTTTAAAGCTTCGTATGTGCACCAATCTTTGATTACTTAATTACTTTAGAAACATACACTACTATAATGAGGAAAGTTTTTGAAGGCACGTTATTGCTGTCAATATATGAGGCGCTACCCAGAAATTCCCGGAATGTGAAAAAGCAACAAATTGTTCTTACAACTTATTTACTACCATCTTCTTCAAAGTACTCTCATTACGCATGAGTACACTGATCCCAGCGACTCCCATCAGTGCTGGTAGTCTTTGCGTGTTAATGTGTTCAGTTTGAATTTTCTCAATCGTCTCAAAATGGCGCCCCTTGAGCTTCAGTTTCAATTTCGGAAACAGCAAGCAGTCACAACGAACAAGATCTGGGAAGTAAGTACGGTAGGGTAGTACTGCCGCCTTCGTTGAGGTTAGAAACTGATGCACCATTTGGCACCCCTCGTTGAGCGCCAAATTTGTTACGTATTTTATCCAAGCACTAGTACACGTGTCTTCCTATACAACATACTAACTAGTTAACTTACTAACTTATCTAAACACAAATGCCCCGGAGATCTTCGGTTGAGATGGTAACTCAGTTAAGAGGCGAGCTATGGAGAGGTTCTTTTCAATAATAGGTGCCACCATGTGTATAATCTCAAATCGGTACAGCTAACACAGAAGCTGCCGAAAGTAAGCTAAATACTGTGGGGGCACGTACAATGATGCGAACTAAAAAAATATGTAAACGAATATTTTATTTTCAATTAAAACTTACAAAACTATAGATAATCTTCAAATTAGTTATGATTTAAACATTAATACATAAAATATGTAGACCTTAAGGTCGATGGCTTCAAATTTTCCCACAATTTTGCAAAATATGCAAACAGCACAATTGCCGAATATTAATTAACGCTATTATGAGCCTTCTATTCAATGAATTTGACATAGACTTCTTCATTCTCATTCTCGATTTTTCTTGTAATAAGCCCGCATAGGTTTTCTCAGCTTGATTTACTAGTTTTGGTGGTGCATTGGGAATATCTAAATCACTTTCTGAATCAGAAATCATGATAAAGCTACAAACAACACAAACTGACGTGATTTAAAAATGACACGATATAGCAACAGCAGGCAACTAGGCTCAAGTGAAAATTAGTAGGTAATTTTCGTCACTAGGGATGAAAGTTAGCGTTATGGGATTTTCTCGCACTGGTGACGGAAATCAAATTTTCGCTGCAGTATTCGGTGACGAAAAATGTCATTTTATAAAGGGTCGTTGAAAAATATAATTTCGTCCACTTATCTTGGAATAATCTGTGCTTATCAGTGACCTTGCGTTTTCTACTTATACTTGTTGCCATCACACTCGTTCGATGTCGAAAACGTACTTAAGTTGCAGTGTGTCTTTTATTCAACTCTCACTAACACACTGAGCGAGCGTGTGATGCGAACGGGAGGACCGCCACCCCGCTTGCCCCTTATACAGGGTGGCGCAGGGGAACGGGGAATTTTGAACGTTACAGTTGTCAGCACTGTAGAGCCGGCAGTTGTTCGTAACGTCGCACAATTGTTGTGAACGCATTGCCATTTAGTAATCATGGATCGTTGGACTGGTGCGGAACGTGCAGTAGCTGTGAGAGCGTTTTATAAAAATGGTGATAGTGCGACTGCCGCGCAGAGAATATTTCGACAGCATTACCAGCTTGGACGTGTCCCATCTGCGCATGCGATTACAACGTGGGTGCGTAATTTTGAAGAAACAGGATCTGCCTTGAAAAAGAAAGCTCCAGGTGGCATTCGAACGGTACGTACCCCAGAGAACATTGAAGCTGTTAGAGCTGCAATCGAGAGAAGTCCTCGCCGCTCCGTTCGACAGCATGCATCTACGCTAGGGATTAAGCGACGAAGCTTACAAAGAATACTGCACGAATTACATTTCCATCCCTGTAAGTTGCAGATTATGCAACAATTACATGAACGAGACCCAGCGTCACGTATGGAGTTTAGTAGGCAGATATTGGCTAAAATTAACGTGGACGCGAATTTCATTGGTAACATATGGATATCAGACGAAGCACATTTCCACCTAAACGGTATCGTAAACAAACAGAATTTTCGTTATTGGGCCCAGGACAATCCTTGTGAGTTACACCAGCGACCACTACATAGCGACAAGGTAACAATATGGTGTGCTGTATCATGTCATGGTGTTATCGGCCCTCATTTTTTTACAAGTGAGAATGGTAGTGCAGCGACAGTAACATCCGCTCGATATGTTGAAATGCTTCAAACATTCTTTACACCGAGACTGTACGAGCTTAATCTTAACATCGAAAACATGTGGTTCCAGCAGGACGGAGCCACGTCACACACTGCTCGACATTCGATAACAGCAGTTCGTCAATTGTTTGGAAGACGCATTATTTCACGTAACGCTGAGATTGAATGGCCTGCGAGATCCCCTGATCTTAGTGTGTGCGACTTCTTCCTGTGGGGGTATCTTAAAGGCAAGGTGTACCGTACACGTCCTGCAACAATTCATGAACTGAAGGGGAACATTCATCAAGAAATCACTGCCATTCACCAAGATTTCCTACACCGCGCATTCCAGAGTTTTCATAACAGGCTGTTAGAGTGTGAACGCCGAATGGGAGGACATCTTTCCGATGTCATTTTTAAAAAGTAAAGAGACACTTTTGAACATTTTGATTGTAAAAACATAAATGGCATGCTGCATACATGCACTTTCGTTAATAAATTACTAGTTTTATGAATTTATTCGTGGACATGACGTTATTTCAAAATTTCCCGTTCCCGTGCGCCACCCTGTATAATAGCGGTGGGAGGTGTGTCTGCGTCTCGCCGCATACGCCGACGACAGCCTACTTACTAGCGTGCATAACTGTATTAGAGAAACTAAAAAAGTTAGTTTATTAGACTATATTTGAAAGCTTTTATTTCATTCATTTAAATACAAAATGTTATAAATTGATGATAATATAGACATTCATGGCAAATAAACACATAATTTCCGTTTCAATACTAAATGATTCTTGTATATATTTTTAACAGGGCAATAGTTGCTTGCGGTGTTAAAAGATAACATATCTGTCAAATAAACCTAGTTTTGTGTACATTTTCCCCGTTTATTTTGATTGTTTAAAAACAGATTTAGTTTATTATCTCGTTTCATCATTTGGGTATAATACCGAAAGGTTTCTGTAAACAGTCGAAGCAATTAATTGCTTCATTATTGGCCTTTTTATATATCTTATAATTGACGGTACATTCTGTATGACAATCTAAATAATTTCCCTTTGAATGCTTAAACATTCATATCTTTAATAGTTAGAAAGCATAGTAAGATGGAACCCATTGAATTATTTTTTTAGTTAATAGGAAAATGTTGGGTGTAATTTTAATCAAATAAATTGGTACTTAGGTTACTTATTAATATTTTGAAAATTTTTATTTAGGCACATTATCATATTAACATTTTTCGGTTTTAGCCTTGCACACCTTTGTTCTATTATTAAACGAGCTGTACTAAACACTCTTTCGCTTTCTGCTTAAATTTTTAGTATTTCCTAGCACATTATTCTAAGGGCTTCAACAATTACCCTTCTTTTTAAACTACCCTCCAAAATAAAAGAGCATTTACGTCCTGATTTGAATTTGGCCTTTCGATTTATTGCCTTTTAGTTATTATTACATCAGCTGTTACTGATTTTACTTTCTCTTATTCTTTCTTGCAAAAACCTAAATAATGAAAGTGACTTTTTATGTGGACTAATATCTGTTTCGATTACAGGTTCTTTATTTTCAGGATCTATTTTCTTCGTAATATTAAACATTTCTTGTTCTAGAAAAGAAGCAGCCCCTGTAGCATTTTCTAATAACTGATCGTCCTTCATATGAAAATAGCTTTGCTTTAACAGATTCCAAAAGTTTGTTGCATAATGTCTTTCCTTCTTCAATCTTTAATTCCAGTAGTGATGCTGTCAGATAATTGTACAGTCCAAATGTTATTGTGATTATTAAAGAAATAGTAACATATTTATTACCTACAAGAATTGCCCAATACTGGTTTATAAGATAAATTTCTTCATTTTATAAAACTACTTATTCGTAAGATACCACTAGGTGTTATTTAATATTATCGTGTTACTGAAATGCACCCAATACATGGGTTACGTTCGGTAATTCGTTAAAGTATAATGTACCTAATGTGAGAACGTTCTACAATGCTGCAATCTCATAAAATGGTAAAATCTATTTGTACGATTTTCTTATCAACGCTTTCATATTTTCTACCTTTTTTGATACACTAATTTTACTATCAGATATATTTCATCCTTAAAGAAATTCTATCCATCTTCCTTGAATTTGTTAAAAATAGTCTTCGCACAAGGTATTCGCCTGTTGGAATAATTAACTGTTCAATAAATTATCTATTTTTCACTAAAATGTATTTAATTTAAGATTTAAGTTTGAATAAAAAATCAGAAATATTTGACAATTGGAAAAATACGTCACTGGTGTATAACTGGTTGTCTACTATGCCACCAATGCATTGACTTTTATTTTTTAGCTCTACACATAGAGGGATGTATGTGTAATGATAAAAAAAGAACCGATAATAATCAAATAAGAATATAACGATATGTACCGAAAGTAATCGAATACGAATATAACGATGTATCAAAAATTATCAGATTCGAAAATAACGATTACGTTTTCAAATAGGTAATCGTTCGTTCTGGTCCCCTCGTGTATCTACTATATACTTTTAATAGTTACTCTTTCGACATCACTACATATCAGTAATACATACAAATCGGTGTTGAACTGTACTTAATACCTGTTTTCTTAGAAACAGAAAGCTTTCCGACATATCTAATTGGTAGTTACTATTAGTACAGTGCATGCTTTATCTTAATAATTGTCATTGTTTGATCACTAAAGGCCGGATTACATGCAAAAAGAAACTGAAAATATGCGCATAAATATGCAGATGTTTTAGCGTAAATATGCATTTCCTTATGAAAAATATGCAGCTACAAAAATACGAGGAATGTTAGAAAATGGAATACTGTAGAAAAAAATATTCTATTATGTTTACTACAAGTTTATTTAGTAAAGAACATTTTACAACATAATCAACTATGAAAACAATTTACAATCACATATTTCTCAAAGTTTCAACAGAAAAATTGTGACGCTTGTCTAAAAACATGTATTTATATATTGAAAAGGTTTGTTCTATGTCGACGCTTGTTATATGAGCATATTTCAAATTAGAAATATCATCTATTGTCAACCAAATATTTTCTACTGAATCACCACACAAGATTTTAGCAATGTTTTTTTAGCTTTTTAAAACCCTCATTTTTTTCCTATTACACTTAAACATTTTTCATACACGGACCGTCCCACTTCTCCTTTAACATCAAAACATGACTTTTCAAATTTGTTTATTATTTCAACGCTCTCGATTAGCAACATAAATTGTTTTTCCAACTGCAATATAGAAGTGAAAATAAATCATTGGCTTTAATAAACACCGGGACACCGGGTAGATGTTGTTTGTAAAACTGAACTGGTAATGGGGCCTTTAAAAATACTTTCTTAACACTACTAATTAAAGTATTTACTAAGGGAAAGTGGTTTCTGACTTCTTCTGTAACACGATTTAGTCCGTGCGCCAAGCAAGTTGTGTGAATTACATTTGGGTAAAAGATGTTCAAGTTGAAAGCTGCCTTCACCATGTATGGTGCAGCATCCGTCAAAAACAATAGAATTTTCTCTGTTGGAATCGATTCCGGTAAAAAGATAGTTGCCAGTTCTTCCTGTATAAACCTTGTTATTGTCAAATTATTTGCCTTTTCCAACTGTTTGGATGAAATGAAATATAATTTTGCCGGAACCGATACGTTAAGGATACCAATCATTAAATAAACTATGCATCTGCCCACACTATCAGTAGTTTCATCTACGCATATATAAAGATAATTGTTTGCTATTCAATGTTTTTGCATAGATACAGTGAATATAATTTTTTCTTAACGTGCTCTTGTCGGAAATGTTATATTTGCTGCACTTTTGCAAAAATAACTTGACATTTTAGTTGTTTAATTTATGTAGTGTCAAATGTTTGTGTCGGCAGATACACAAACATTTGACACAAATCTTCATTAAATTGTTCTTGTTCCGATTATTTGGAAGTTAATGGCTAACATTGCGGTAATGTTTGCTGACTCTTCTTCGCCAATTTCATCTTTGTTAGTTTTGCAGCATGAGATGGAGTTTTCATATATTGGTCGATTTGGAACTTTCTCTCACTTGTAACCTGCAAAAAAAAATCACATAATCGGTTGTTTTCTTATAGAATAAATGTTAATAAAATATAAAGAAATAATTAAAAACTTAATTAATTAATTAATAAGAGGACATAAACTTAAAATTTTACTCACAATGTTGCAGCATGCTACGCAAAACACTTTTTCTCCATCCATACGCAATTCTGAATAAGGTGCAATCCATCCAGGCACAGTCGCTATTTTCGGCATTTTTTTGCTATTATATATCACAACTCACAAGTTTACACTTCGAAAAGCCAACGTAAAATGACGTTTAAAATAAAATTACTTTCGAATATGGGAATAAATTTCTCTGAATAGCAAAGAAACACATATACTCCTAAGTTTCTGGTAAAATGTATTTTTGTATTTATTTAGAAGTTTTAAGGTATTAGCTTTTCCTGGAATTTTGTCTCGGCCTGGATGTATGAGAAGAGTATTAATAAATTCTTGGAGACGCTTATCGGTAAAGTAACGGGAAGGGCTGTTTAATTTTTGTTTGTTTGTTACATCCACGACATATTTTTAATAATGCCTATAATAAATTTGATTTAGTAAATAAGTAAAACTCGGATACTTAAAATATGCAAAAATTCTGAATTACTACAAAATATGTAAATAATATACAAAATGCATATACATATTATGCAAATATGTAAATTTATGCAAACTGCATATAATCCGGCCTTTATTGATCACCAATTCAAAAATGTAAGAATCCCTTAGATAAATCTCATTTATCAATTTTAATTGGTATAACATTCATAAAGAATGTTTGAATAATTACATTGCCATTATTAATAGCTTAGGCATGTCAAAAATAATATGCGATGTATCAATATGATTTGTAAAACTATTTTTATGTTTGTTTTTTTTTGTTCACAGCTCAACCAAAAGACAATTCTCAAAGAAATAACGATCAAGATTTCACTCTGGACCAATTGGAGAAAAATACAGACAATTTAACCCCTGTATTACGTGCACGTTTTCACAGTGATAACGAATCTGTAAAATCTCTTCAATTAACAACCGATACTATCCAAGATACGGAAGAAACTTCAACTAGCAAATCTGAATCGAACACTGCCACTTTCGAGAACGATAGCTTCGATGAATTCACGTCCTATCAATCACATAAATCCGTGGCCTTCACGCCATCGTGTCTGAGCAATACGATTCCATTAAGAGAAACCTACATTTCGGGAAATTGCAGTACTTCCGATGAATTCTTGCAGAAAAACGGTGAAAAAATTGAATCTAATGTCTCAGGTAAGATTGAAGATGGAGATGAAGAATTTAGCGATTTTCAAACTGGTTTACCCATCCTGAGTACTGTGCAAAAGGAACCCGATAAAAGGGGGGCGTTCCAGGATGAATTTAGTGTTGTTAACAAAAATTGTGGTCCAGGATTGCAGCACGTGTTAGAACCGCTCAAACCTGTGGTTATGATTAATGTAAATAAAGAAGTGGCTAAAGAGCAGACACAAATTAATTGGCCTAATCCGGGAATTATAGATGAGGATATTTTAAATATAGAGTTGAGTTATTCTAGAAAACAGTCCATACCTTTAGAAGTCGAAAAAACCGTAGATGAACCTAATATTTCTAATAAGGCTTCTGAAATTGCGAAGCAGCAAGGTGTACGGTGTGATATGCCGAATAGTTTTCCAGATTTCGCCCAACTAAATAAGAACAAAAAATATTTAATCAGTAATAGCAGTAGCGACAATCAAAAGAAAGACAAACAGCATATTAGGAATGATAAATCAAAATTTTCGCAAGTTTGGAACAGTGCGCCTAACCAAATAGCTAAAGGTAGCGATGATGACGATTGGTCAGATTTTATTTGTAATCCAGAACCGATGAAACCACCGATTGAACAGAGAAATACTCTTCGGCAGCCGGAGAAGACTTACACACCAGAAATACGATTATCTGTGCCTCATCTGAGTCAACTTCAACAACCAAAGAAACCTATTCCTGTCATTACACCTCAGGGCCTAATACAAACAAGAATACCTTCAAATATAAATAGTTTATCTAATAGAAATGTACAACAGCCGTCCTCTATACTACAGAATCAATTTAAAAATACATTTCAACCGTCTACAATTAGCCAACAGTACCAGAGTCATATGAACGGGTCACCTTTTATTAAATCTAACGTTAATGGTTATAATGGAATAATTCCACAGCAGCAGGTGAAGCATAATCAATACCCTCCCAGTACAAACGTCGGGAAGACAGCCGGTGGCGATGACGATGACGATTGGACCGAATTTATTTCAAGCCCGCCCGTTCAACCAACCAAAAAGCCGGTAAATAATTTTTCGCAAATTTCGAACTCGCCTAGGACTAATACCGTCAGTAATAGCAGTGCGATGCCTAATATAATAACAAATCCAGTACATTTCGATTATAGTTTGCATAAGGGTAAAAATAATTTCGGTCCCCATGCGAAGAACGTGTCGAGGAAATCCCCGAACGTTAATTTCGGCAGTGCCACCAGCAGTATTCCCAGTATTTCGGCACTGCCCGATTTGGATTTCGTCGGTCCGAAAAGTAGAACTTTTTCGAAAAAATGACTAAAGGAGAACGTTATGTTGTGAAATATCATAGTACTTAAAGCTGTTATCAAATTAAAATATGTTAAGTTTGAGTCAAGAAAAGAATTCTCGTAGCGTATTTTAGTTTTATTTTTTAAGTATTATGACTTAATTGCTTATCAATTATATAAAGAATTTTTTTAGGTTCGAATTATTGTGATGATATTTTATTAGAAATATGCGAGGATAACTTTAAAAGAAGTTTTTTCCAGGTTTACATTTAGAAATCAGTCATGCGAATTTAATATATAAACAGTTTGTAACAACCCAAAGTTAAAAAAAAAAACATACCGATCTTACGCATACCGATGATAGTCAACAATATTGATTGTGGAAGCCATTACTTCTCCATAGTTAAGTATATTGGTACTCACAAAAAAAACTGCTTTGTCTTTTATCCCTTTGCTATAACATATACTGTCACTGCAGTTTCGTCATTAACATGTCATTCTCAAACGATATTAACAATACATATGAGAAGCAAAAGAACAACTACACTCTTCAACAAATTTAAATTTTTTAAGCTCCACTCAGTTTTGTTTACGGAAGCTCAGCCTGAAAACTGAGAAAAGGGATTGCACGATCTTAGGCTTTAGAAACTATGTACGCTCAGGTAGCAAAAAATTTTGGGACACGGTGTTGCCTTAACCACTTCCAGAATTCTTAAATTTACATATTGTGAGTGCACTTTTTGCATCAATTCTGATAATCTGAAAAAAAATGTTAGATTTAAAAACTAATTCGTGTGCATTGCTTATCAGATGGAATTAAAATGCATTTTAATTTCTTTTAATACGATTATGGCTGTTATTTATTTAAAAAAGTTACAATTATTCTCATTTTGTATGCCTTTAATACTTGGTCATAGCACCATTGACTTCAATTACTTTCTGCAATCTTCGTGGCATAGAAGAAATAAGTTGCTGCGTATACTTCGGTGTAATTTTCTGCCATGCATCAGTATTTCGTTGCTTTAACTGATTCAAATTTTGTGGTCGAAAATCGTGCTTATGTATTTCTTTAACAAGTGTTCCCCATAGGTTTTCGATGGGATTAAGGTCGGGACTTTTTGAGGGCCATTGTAAAACATTGATATTATGTTCCTCGCAAAATAGTTTTGAACAATTATAGCACGGTGAACTAGAGAATTACCCTAAAATTTTAGGTAGATATTATATACAAGAACGTATTATTAAAACTCTAATATTTACATGTTGAAAGATAAAATCATTTCCAAATACTGGTATAACTGAGGGCAGCATAATTTCGTTCAAATTTCGGCAGTACACTTGAGCAGTTAACCTTTCTTCTATAATCGCGACCACACCTGGGCCTCGACTATTTATCCACCCCAAACATTCACAGAAAAATGCCCTGCTCTGTTTACAGTACGCACATATTGGTTATTATATCTTGTGCCAGTATGTCTATAAACACGAAGGCGCCCATTGTGACATGATTGAAATGACTTCTCATCTGAAAATACCGCATTTTCCCAAAATTTACGTTATTTATAAATTGTTGCGCGAATTCCAATCTTTGCCGCTTGTTAACTTCCGTCAAGTATATTTTATTAGCTGCACATCGATTTCTTAATTCACTATTTTTAATCCTGCGACGCACAGTATAAATAGAAGCAGGGAAATTTATTTGTTCTCGTGCACTAATTGCTGTTTCGAATGGATTCTCACGCAGAAAATTTAGTAAATTTGTGTCTTCTTGTTGAGTCGAAACATTGCGCCTCCCAGATCTTCGCTTCCTGATAATTGATTCAAATTCAATTTTTCTCTTTGTTGACAGCACCGTGTTTTTACTGATTTGTAATTCGGCAGCTATAGTCCTTATTGAGACACCATCGGCCAATCTGGCTTGTAACCATCGCTTTTTGGTATGTACTCAAATTCGACATGTTTTTGCTTTAAATTAACCGCTGGCACTTTTAACATTATACTTCCATTTTATGAATGAAATTTACATTAGGAGAAATTCCTATGTCCCAAGATTTTTTGCCAACTGACCGTACAATCAAGCTCACATAAATCTAGTATAAACCATTTTTGTTTTGTTGTAATTCATTCGTTTAACGGCAAAATAACAAATGTCACTTTTTGATATCCAAAATGGCAAGGAAACTGACTCCGGCAGACAAAGTACATATTTTGATAAATTTGGAAAGTTGCACCACTAAACAAGTCGCAGAAGAATTTCATTTGAACAAATCTACGGTACTACAAGTTAAAAAAGATGGAAAAATGAATTCACTATATCTCGCAAGCGAGGAACTGGTCTTAAAAAATATCAATTGATATAGAAGATCACAATTTGTTTGAATATTTGAGAGAAAATCAGTTTGCAAGTGCAAGAACAGCTTTTATTAAAACAAATTTTCCGAGTTCTAAGCAAAAGGCAATTCGGAGACTTAAACAAAGTGAATTAAGATCTCGTATTGCAGCAAAAAAAAATTCTATTCACGGAAGAACTGAAACAGTCGCGGTTACTGCATGCACTAAATCATTTATATAATGGGCCACAATTTTTAGAAAATGTCACCTTTTCTGATGAAAAAAATTTTCAATCATCAAGTAATGGTACGTTACGTGTATATAGACCCCAAAACACCCGGTTTGAAGAGCGATACTTAAATAATAGTGATAGGCAATGAAGGTTTTTAGTTAACGTATGGGATTGGATCTGTTATGACAATACCGGAACGTGTTGGAGAATTGATGAAAGATTTAATGCAGTAAATTATACAATGTTTCCGGGAAAATGTGGGAAATCTCTCGGATTCAGATAGAACATTAAAAAATAAGATGACAAGTTCCCATAATTTTTTTCCTAGCGGCCCTCCCTACGGAGATACGGCCTCCTAAAGGACGCCACTGGAAATCAATTTTTCTTGAATAACTTTTAAACTACTTATTATAATTTAATGAAAATTTAATATGATAAACAGTAGTAAGGACCTTAAATACTGCCCTTAAATTTAAATTAGCTTGTTTAGTTTACCAGGGGCGGACTAGGTTGTACATTTTAATGCTTACATTTTTAACACCCTGTATGAGAAGGAGTTAAAAAAAAAACAAATTTGGATACCTTGAACATTAAGCTAAAGAAAAGGTACTCTTGTTCATTGTCGATAAAATGAACCGTTTTCGAGGAAAAAAAAATAAAAGAATTAATGTTTTAGTTCTATTAAAAAGAACCATGTTTTTTATTTTTTTTTTGTCTGCAACAAAGTGTGATACAAAAGTCTGATATAAAACTGTTTTCATTACTAAAAAACGCATTGTTTTTACAAACGTTACTATGGTACCCACGAATTAATAAATATCTTGCATTGACGTGTAAATTTTAAATCTTGTATTCTTTCATATTGTTAACACGTTGATCCTTTACTTCGATATTAATTTATTGAATTTTTAATATCTTTGTAAATTTCATTTGATAATGGGATACACATTTAGTGAGTATGCAGATATGCATCTTATGTACGGTCTTGCATCTTGCAATGCTTTGGAAGCAAGAAGGTTGTATGAAGAAATATATCCTAATCGCAATATTCCAAATCAGAAAACATTTCAGCGACTTGACCAACGTCTAAGAGAGACTGGTGGGCGATTCCAGTTAATAAGGTAACATTATTGACTTTCTTTAATGTTTTAGGAAGTTTTGCGAAAAAAAGTACTGATGCTGGTGTGAGAAGAATAGTACGTACGGTGCAATTGGAGGAAAATATTTTGGATACTGTAGGTGATACTCCTTCAATAAGCACTCGAAGATTAGCCGCGCAGCTTAATACGTCAAAAACGACAATTCATGAAGTACTTAAAGAACAGTTGTTTTACCCTTATCATCTGCAAAAAGTGCATCTACTACTTCCTGAAGATTTTCCTCGTAGAATCCAGTTCGCAAACTGGCTGTTAGATCAGCAACGAACAAACCCAAACTTCATTAGCACTATTCTTTTTACCGATGAAGCAGGGTTTACCAAAAATGGTATTGTAAATTTACATAACTCGCATGTATGGGCTGATGAAAACCCTCATGCCACTGTCGTTCATCATTATCAACATCAGTTCCAATTAATGTTTGGGCAGGAATAATTGGCAATTTTTTGATTGGACCATGCGTATTGCCGCCACGATTGAATGGTGAACTTGATTCACAGTTCCTTCAGAACGCTTTTCAGGATTCAATAGAGCATTTGCCACTTGCAACCCGCCAAAGCATGTATTTTATGCATGATGGGGCCCCACCTCATTTTAGCGTTGCTGTACGCGACCACCTGAATAACGTCTATCCAAACCGTTGGATAGACAGAGGAGGTCCCATTGCCTGGCCTCCACGGTCTCCCGACCTAACGCCAATGGATTTTCACCTGTGGGGTCATCTCAAAACCTTGGTGTATTCCTCTCCGGTTGATACTAGGGAGGAACTTTTACAGAGAATCACATTTCATTGTGATATGATAAGAAACAATGCTGGGTTGTTGTGGCGAGTACAGCAGTCCTCTATTCGTCGTGCCCGCCAGTGTATCAGAGTTCACGGAGCCCATGTTGAACCCACTTATGAAGTTTTTAATTTATTATTTCTAATTAGCGTATTTAGGTTCAATCGTTGCAAGCTTTAGTGAGTACATTTCTAAACATAATTTTTGTTAAGGTGCCTTTCTGGGACAAAACTGCATTTCTAAGAATCTTTGTAATTTTGTCGTATTAAATAACCTAAACTAAAACTTTTTTGTTCCTGGAATGACTTTTGTATCACACTTTGTTGCAGACAAAAAAAAATAAAAAACATGGTTCTTTTTAATAGAAATAAAACATTAATTCTTTTATTTTTATTTTCCTCGAAAACGGTTCATTTTATCGAGAATGAACAAGAGTACCCTTTCTTTAGTTTAATGTTCAAGGTATCCAAATTTGTTTTTTTTAAGTCCTTATCATACAGGGTGTTAAAAATGTAAGCATTAAAGTGTACAACCTAGTCCGCCCCTGGTAAACTAAACAAGCTAATTTAAATTTCAGGGCAGTATTTTAAGAGGTCCTTACTACTGTTTATCACATTAAATTTTCATTAAATTATAATAAGTAGTTTAAAAGTTATTCAAGAAAAATTGATTTCCAGTGGCGTCCTTTAGGAGGCCGTATCTCCGTAGGGAGGGCCGCTAGGAAAAAAATTATGGGAACTTGTCATCTTATTTCTTGATGTTCTATCTTAATCCGAGAGATTTCCCACATTTTCCCGGACACATTGTATAAACATTTTAGAAAATGTGATGCTGCCGTCCGTAGACCGGATATATCCACAAAGAAATTTTATGTTCCAACATGACAATTGCCCTGTGCATACGGCATATAATAGTACTGAATGGTTCCAACGGAATAATGAAATTTTACAGTGGGTCCCGAAAAATGCCGACCTAAGACCTATAGAAAATGTATGGGCCGAAATGACAAAGCAAATTCATAATCTCGTTTAAGATTTACTAATAGAAAGCAACTATGGGAATCTATTGAAAATATCTGGGAGAACATTGTTGAAAAACCTAATTTTTTAAGAAATCTAATTGATTCGATGTTCCTGTTGGTCAAAAACTCGGACAGTTTGTCGTGCTGTGTGAGCGCTTGTATTGTCATAATGAACAATGTTCGTCGGTTTAAGTTGTTTTTTCTGACTTCATCGATAACTTCCGGCAAACAAATTGACGTATACCAGTCTCTAATGCAACAGTTGCAACATGATCCGTTTTTCCGAAGAAACCAGCAATTATTCTTTTTGAAACGATTCGTGACCGCACCACTTTTGTTAGTTTAGGTTCATTTTGAAACACACATACAGTCGATTGCTGTTTAGTTTGAGGCTCATATGAATATATCCATGATTCGTCACCTGTTACAATGTTATATACAGAATTTGAACGACCACAATCAAATATTTTTAACATTTCCTTGCACCACTTGACACGTGCCTGTTTTTGCTCGGCTTTTAAATTTTGAAGGATTCAACGACTGGAAAGCTTCCTGACATGTAAATGATCGTGCAAAATCGTATGTATTTGTTTCGCCGCAATGCCTAAGGACGCCTCTATCTCACTGTATGCCACAGGTCGATCTGATAAAATCGTTTCACGCATAGCATCGATATTTTTTGCAACAACAGAGGTGCAGGGGCGCCCTTCACGAAGATCGTCACCAAACGTTGGTCTTCCACGCTTGAATTCTGCGGACCATTTGTAAACCATAGTTTGGGATGGTGCTTCATTCCAAAATGCCGAACTAAGCTTTTCCACACATTGCATTGGTGTCAAATCGTATCGAAAATCGTCAAAAATCAGTACTCGAAAATCACGATTCAAAATTTCCATTTTTGACACAACTATTACTTTGTTAAATTCTTTTGAGACAAAACTGTTCGGTTTTAAATCGAACTGTCAACTGAATAATAGGTTAAAAATGTCAAATTTTACGAATATCATAATTGTGGAATGCTGGCAATTCAAGGAGTACTTGATTCCGCGAATTTTAGCAGTATCCCTCGTAATTGTCAGATTTTCTGTTTCCTAGAAAATGGTGGGTCACATTTTTGAAAGTATTTAGTCATTTAATGTTTCTTCAAACTTTTTATCCTGTGTAGAAGTCTAATTTGGGGTCCCTCTTTAAGTTTAGCATCTGAGATTTTGTGAAATTTTTGTTTATGGTATTGGAATCCACGGCCATTTTTATTCATTGCTTTCACAGAATTTTTCATCAAACCTAATTTTATGTGTAATGATGGAAATATTTTGACAGGTTCAACTAGTGACTTATGAAGTACAGAGAGAGCCTTGATCCTACACCACATTCCGCCAATCACGTATCAATATTTATTTCCATTTTGACGCGCGGTTATGCATAGGCATAATATGTTACAGTTAATCAACTTACTAGACACTTTCGTCATGAATATGATCAAACATAACTGAATTTAGAATGATAGGTTACACTATTTTACATCTTACTTTGCCACATTAGCAAATGATGTTTCACTATAAAACTTGCTTTTCTTGAAATGTATAAATAAATTAAGGGTTTATTCTATATTTTTTTTGTTAGAATATGTAAATACAGGGCAGTATATACATATGAAAATATTCAAATTTTAATGAAATTGATACAAACATAATTGCAACAGTCTGTACCTACCGTATCGTACATCTAATTATAAAAGATATGGAATATACTGTTCACTACATAATTATTAGCTTATTATCAACATTTTAGACCAAGCATTATGAGTTTTCAAGCGAGAAGTATTTAACCAAACACAGGCAACAGTCACGCACTTCAAAGTTCTTGTTCGATATGAGTTCCATTGTTATTTAAACAAGCATCTACTGCACTTCTTTTCATATTATCGAACACATTTATAAATTTAAATTCGCCCTTAAGTAGGATTTGAACCCACGTGCATGGCTTGCCGGACCATCGCTTTAACCTCTAAGCTATCAAAGGGAGTGATTTCGAATCTTTGCGGGAATGCCTTGAGTTACATCAAGGAAGCAGATGATATCTTGCCCGTAGTAGGCCGTTGTGCAAATTTGTTGAATTTTTCGCGAAGTAATGTAAATATTTACATTTCCATTTTTCGCGAAGTAATGTAAATATAAATATTTACATGTACAAGGCATTCCCGCAGAGATTCGAAATCACTGCCTTTGATAGCTTAGTGGTAAAAGCGACGGTCCGGCAAGCCATGCACGTGGTTTCGAATCCTACTTCAGGACGAATTTATTTTCTATAAAAAATTCGAATAAATTAGCGTCGTAATATGTAGAAAGCATATTTACATTACTTCGCGGAAAATGCAACAAATTTGCACATTTATAAATTGTTAAATGGTTAAATTATTCACTTCTGCTCTTATTGCTTCCTTCAATTCCTCTAATGTATGCAATGGATTGCGATATATAATGGTTTTTAAGTGACAGAACAAAAAGTAATCCAGTGGCGTAAAATCCGGTGAATTAGCAAGCCATATACCTAAAACCAATCACGCGATCATCGTAAAATTGTTGAATGTTTTCTATTGTTCCGTAAGCTGTGTGAGCACTAACATTGTCATGTTGACAATACCCTGCTCTTAATTCATCGTCATGCAAGTCGTTCACAAATTCTTCGAGGATATTACGATATCGTACCGCAGTAACAGTTTCTTTAAAGAAAACAGGGTCAATGATTCGTCTTCTAGACATTAGAATCCATACTTCTATTTTTATAGGATGTAATTGTTTCATGAAATACATGCGGATTCTAGCCGACCATATCTTAAAATTCTTTGAATTTAGGTATCAACTTAAACGAAACCACGCTTCATCTGAAGAGAAGCTTATATCCAATATATCATCGCGTCTTAAATTTAAATTAAACCATTGACAGTATTCAACACGTTTCTCAAAATCGGACGGAAGCAACTCTTGCACAACAAACACCTTGTACGGATGGCAATGCAATTTCCGTTTAACAATGCTACGCGTTGTTCCATATGAGAAACCTATAAGTGACAAGGAAAAATAATTGATAATTTATAAACAAAGATTTTAATGCATAATATGTTTACCTGTTTGCTGAGCAAGTTGCCATAGTTGTTTTGTAGGGCTGCATTCCAAACGTGTACGTACATTTTCCGTCATAACAGATGGACGATACGATGATTTGCCTTTACAAACGCTTCCAGTTGATCGAAAGCGGATCACATCCTGGGAATGAGCCTCTTTAAATTGTCATAGTCGATTCATAAATCAGGATATCGTTTGACAAATTCATTTGCACAATGGGTCACTGAATACGTCCATTGTCCGTCATCTCCATGTTCGCCGTTTCTAAAGTACGCCTCCAAATTAAATTGCTCGTGCTCTAGCGTAAACGGCATTTTTCTGAAATTTTGCGCAAAAAATAATAAATATTAATCGAAAGAAACACACGTGATGTGCGATTATTAACAGAAAATGATATTATTTGGGGAAATAACTTCAGATGGAAAAATGGATGAATGTATTGATACACGCTCTGTGGAAAGTGGTGTAGGATCAGGACAATCATTTTTGCTTTCTTGGTATATTATTTTATTCAGGAATATACTGAGCTCTGACTGGCCAGTCTTTAACAATCTAGTGGGAATTTCTTGATCGACTGTCCAACTCAAAGAAAACAGTAATTCTTTGTATACTCTAGTTGTAAACCAAGTAGAATTGCTACAACTTTGAGGTCTGCGCTTATATATCATTAGTGCATTTAGTAATTAATTTTGTCTAGAGGAAAAATCATATTTTCAAGTGTTTCTTTTAAGTGGATTGCGTGGGTAACGGGGATGGGCGGACAAATGTTTCGTATATGCAGTACAAACTCATTTTTGAAGCATCGATAAAAAGACGCCATTCTTCGAGATGTGTTGGTGACCTAATACCAATATCAAATCCTCGACATTATTGCAGTATGAAAGACTATCGTCGGTTGAAAAAGACTGTGATAGTTCTTTCTGACGATTATATGTCGAGAGATAGGTGAAATAATACATATTCATTATAACTGAGTTTAATTTATCAATACTCAATTTCTGACATTTTAACTATTTAAAATATCTTTTAAACTTGTGTGGGTAAAGTTACAACATTAAAGCATGATTCTTGGATTGGAGCTTCTTTTACAGTTAACTCTGTAACTACATGTGATGTGAAATATTTTCAAAAGAAAAAAAAAAGTATTTCATCATTTTTATTATTAATTATTTATATTTTGTCGTTATCTAAGAATAATATTAATCACACATCAATCTGTATATATATATATATATAAATAAAATATGAAATACATGCTTTATTGATTAAGGAAGAGCTCTTGTTCTAACAATTATTTCTTGCTTATTTAAGTCCAGTTTTCTGTATGTACTTACGTGATTTTTTATTCGTCCATTGTATATATTTATTATTAATATTATCGTTGTTTAACATTCCAACTGTATAAAATAAATTATAATTATACTAAAATCTTTTCTCTTATTTTTTGACGCGCATTTTATTCAATATAAATTGTTAGGAGAACAACTATTTATCATGTGGCACCCAAAAGTTCCCGAAGTTTGAATCATGCGTGTAAACGGAGGCAGTTATAGTGTGTCCAGAAATATACCGTTTTCTTTTAAGTAAAATTTAAATTCTTCATTGCACCGTAATTAACGCAACATGAGGCCTAACCCTAACAGAAAGAGAGACATTAGTGTATCAGGATTGGTCTTAGTTTAAATTTGTATACAGTGTGTCCACAGATTCATTCTCAACATGGGGAGCTCGCTTATTATGAGAGATAGAGATTTGGTTAAATGGGATCAAATACTCCAGAGGTAAAGTTGTACCAAACCCTACACACTAGCTTTGAATATTTAACGTACTTCGGGCGCTATTACAAAAAAAGTGAATTTTCGTTTTTTTGATTTTCTTTAATAACTCGTTTATTTTGGAAGTAAGACAAATTTAAATTGCACTTCCTTAAAGCACTTTTTTAATAGTTATCTGGTAGTGTATTTAGATTTTTGAATACTGCTATAGTAGTTGAGCTACAATGGTCAAGTTTCATTTTTCTTATGGGGGTCATAGTTGGCTATGACACCATCGAAAAGGATTTTTCTTTCGCTTTTCAAAAATGTATAATTTATTATACCTGATACCAAAACTAATTAAAAAAATTAAAGAATAACAACATATTATTACATTAACAGGTTACAGCGGTTGTGACATTTGACAATATAATGTTTTGCAAACAAAGAAAGGAAGAGAACTTTATTTTGCAACAATTATTTATTAAATTAAAAACATAGGCAGCTCAAAAAATACTTAGATATTATTTAAAACAAAATTATAATAAGAAATTATAAAAAATGTTAACCATCATTTTCCAAACATAAATAGAATCTACGAATAGTAGATTAAACAATTTTATGTAAAATACGCTTTGGAATAGCTCGAGATTCGTGAACCACGCTTTCACGAAGTTCGTTTACGTTATTGTAGCTGTAGGCATACACTTTGTCTTTAATGTAATCCCACAAGTAGAAGTCTAACGGCGTCAGATCAGGAAATCTTGGTGGCCATGCAACTGGTCCACGAGTTCCGATCCAAAACCTGTTACCAAACCGCTGACTGAGGAAATTAGTTATAATTCTGGAGTTATGTGCTCGAGCACCATCCTGATGAAATCGACAATTATGAGCCTCTTGTAAAGGTAATTCGCCCAGCAATTCTATAATATTATTTTGCAGTAAATGCAAATAAACGTCGGACGTTAGTGTTTCATTAAAAATTATTGGACCAATTAATCGGGACCCTAGTATGCCACACCAGACATTAAATCCAAAACGCACTTATGTCGAGCATGTCTGATTACTGATTACATGAGGGTTTTTTATTGAATAAACCATTGGTTGTGAATCTAGCTTCATTGGACCATAATATTTCAGAAGGAAAATTATCATTATCATCGCCTGGTGTATCATTTTTCGTCTTTCATTATCCCCTGGTCTTAAAGATTGACATACATTGTATTTATATGGATGATATTTGTGGGAGGCCGAAATCTTATGAGCAGTAGATTTGGGAACGCCGGTATTATATTGAATTTCCCGAACTGGTGTGTTTGGATTTTCAACTGCTTGTAAAACAGTAGTTTTAGTTTCAATACTTATGCGCTGCGGTTTTGTATATGGCTTAGTAAATGATTCGTCATGTATTAAATTTACCTTTAAATTTCTTTAAGTAGAATGATGGGATTGTCTGCGTTCTGGATACTGGTTTATGTACATTTCGGCAGCTCTCGTCGAATTTTTGTGACACAGAATGTAACAGGAAAACATCAAATTTGTCACTAAACGGCTCCATGACAGCAAAATTATTTAATAATAATCACTAAATTTAGTATTTAAATGGTACTTTATATTTTATTATGCTAGATATTTATTTTGCTATTCGATTTGTAAATTTCACAGAACATAAACTAAATGTTAACTATAAACAAACACTAACAATGTTGTATCTTAGATTGTTTTAGGTTTCCATGGTTTCCTATTGCCAAATGTCGCAACCGCTGTAACCTGTTAATTTTTGAAATTAGTTTTGGTATCAGATATAACAAATTATACATTTTTGAAAAGGTAAAGAAAAATTCTTTTCGATGGTGTCATAGCCAACTATGACCCCCATAAGAAAAACGAAACTTGACAATTGTAGCTCAACTACTATAGCAGTATTTAAAAATGTAAATACACTACCAGATTTCTATTAAAAAAGTGCCTTAAGGAAGTGCAAATTAAATTTGTCTTAATTTAAAAATAACTGAGTTATTAAAGAAAATCGAAAAAACGAAAATTCACTTTTTTTGCAATAGCGCCCGAAGTACGTTAAATATTCAAAGCTAGTGTGTAGGATTTGGTATTACTTTACCTCTGGAGTATTTGATCCCATTTAACCAAATCTCTATCTCATAATAAGCGAGATCCCCGTGTTGAGAATGAATCTGTGGACACACTGTACATTAAAAAGTCATTAAGTAATACTTTCAATTAATAAAATTCTAATGCAGAGTGATCAAATTCCACGAATATTTTTGAAATGATTAGTGAATATCAAATTACAGTGAAAGCCCTTATAAGCTGACACTCACGGTTCTAACATTTTGTCCGCTTATGGGAGGTGTCCGCATATAAGGAAGTTATATGAAAAAGTGTGGAAAATCATAATGTGTAGTACATACATCAAATAATAGCACATACCTAAACTTCTTCTTTAACAAAAACATAAAACACATAAACTTTAGGTCGAACACAAAATAAAGTGATTACTCTTAACTTAACATTTGAACATACAAAAAAGGTTATTTTTTAAAAAATTAGTATTTTTGACTGATTTGCTTTCTTACGTTTTTCTTGCAAAAAAACAATTTTGAAAATGCGTTTCTTGAAGGGGAATTGCACGCAAGACTGCTGGAAAATACCGCGGCTATCGAAAGAAACGGGTGTTTTTATTGGAGCTTCGTGTCCGCTCTTGAGAGTGCTTCGAGTCTGTCAGTGACAATTATTATGCTGTCCGTGTTCGTACGACGGAGCGTCCGCTTATGAGGACGTGTTTTACATATGAAAAATTGTCCGGTTTTTAGAGATGTCCACCTATGGGAGCTGTCCGCAAAGGGAGCTTTCACTGTATATATTTTTTTTATCCTTATTTTTGTAGCCTTAAATTTTATAAAATAGTGGTAATATGTATGTTTGAATGCGGTTCTATGTGTGGTTATCTGTATGTCGACTACATACAGCCTTACGGTGCAATGAATGGGGTTTGAATTTTACTTAAAAGTCAACGGTATATTTCTGGACCATGCAATCAAACGCCGCTACAAGAAGTTGTCTACACACTTTGTGAGTCGGTGGTTAATCATTATACACGGCGATAAAAAATTGGAGCTTTATTTTTAACTGAATATAATTCACACAAAATTATGACAATTAAATATTAAATTGTGATAAAAGTTGTAGAGTATCAGAGATATTCACACTTATGTAACACAGTAACACCTCCTAGAGCAAATGTACCCCCTCCTGCTTGAATACAAGCTTGTGCTCGCCTACAGCATCTTGAAGACGTATGGTCAATAATTGAATGTTTTCAAATTTCATTATCGTTATTGTACACCAAATTGTTCATATGTCCACATACATAAAAGTCCATCGAGTGCTACCTACGCGAGAAGCAGGCACAGCGATGGCGTCTGAAGATGGTCGAAATCTAAACAAAACTCGTAGTCGTATTGCACAATGTCTGGGAGCTTCTATTGATGGTGTGTGCACTTAGTCTGTGGAGACGGACGTGGGTGCTAAAATAAAAGATAGAAGATAGGGCTACTCAGTTTTGCTTACGGAAGCTCAGTCTGAAAACTGAGAAAAGGGATTGCGCGTTCTTAGCTGCATGCGCATACAGACTACACAAAACGTACGCTAAATACATACGAAATACTAAAACGTTGCACAGGATACTTGCAACCTGAAAAGAAATTTCTAAAGAGAAAAACCAAAGGCAAAGAAAGAGCTTGAAAACAATTAATTCGTATATTCACGTCAAAGGTATACAAGGTGTCCCGTATCGTTATGTTCAAATTTTAGGAGTGTAAAGTAGACTTCATTTCAAGTAACAAAAACGCAAAACTTGTATATCCATTTTTATTTGTTTCAAAGTTACAGATCTATGAATGTGATTATAGGATCATGAAAAAAAAGATGTAATCCTAAAGTCAATACAAGCTGATTTTATTTAAAAAAAATTATACGATTCAATAACAGGCCTGTGATTGTTTAAAATGTTATCCTAAAATAAATAAACACGTGTCGTAGTGCATACAGTAATTTCTTGGAGATCTACAAAAAAGAGTACTGGAAATTGATTTATGAATTTTATGATGAAGAAGGCTCTTACTTATTTCGTAAGTGCTGAACCATGAATATCATACAATAAACAAATGTTCAGATGACTGTTACGTTGCATCTTTTAATAAAGGATTACATTACGTTTCAGTTCATACAACAGCTTATTAGTGAGTCGACACGTTTTCTTTATTCAAAATGCCCTACCGATTTTCTTGTCAAGAGTATGCGGACATGCATTTTGTGTATGGCTACTGTAACGGCAGTGCACATAAAGCAGTTATTGAATACAGACATCGGTTTCCCGATAGGCGCATTCCTCATTACAGAATGTTTCTAAAAGTTCACAGACAATTTCGGAAATGCGGACTGCATGATTATCTTTTCGACCGAGGAGTAAGTGATTTTATTTAAAAAAGTTAAATTAATAATATTTTCGAAATGTTCACCTCCTTGATGAATGCAGGTGCCCGTAAGTCAACAGAAGAAGTACTTATCCGAATTTCATACTTGTTTTGTCGGATTTGCTCGGCAGCCAGGTGAATGCGATCCAACAACTCTTCTCTTGTGTTCGAAACTTGCGCGTAGACTAAATTTTTCATGTACCCCCATAAATAAAAGTCAAGGGGATTAAGATCGGGTGATCTGGGTGGCCATGCAACAGGACCACCTCGACCAATCCATCTTGGATAATTGACGTTAACCCAATTTCGGACAGCAATTCCGAAATGTGGTGGTCCCCATCCATGTGAAACCACATGTCTCGTCGAACATTCAGTGGGACATCCTCTAAAAGACCTGGCAGTTCGTCAATAAGAAATTGAAGGTAATTGTCCGCATTTAACCTCCCAGGAAGAACGTCAGGACCAATCAACAAGTCATCGATTAGGACCGCCCAAACGTTAATAGAAAATTCATGTTAAAATTTAGATGGGCGTATAGCTTTGGGATTTTCTGATGACCACCTGTGCAGGTTTCTCAGATGTGTAACACCACTTCTCGTGAACGTAGATTCATCTGTCCAGAGGACTGTTCTGCAGAAATTAATGAAGCCGTGACTGTCTTAATACCCAGGTAGAATAAACTAGACGAGCATAGTGGTCTGCCTCAAGCAAACCATGTCCCCTGCGATAGTGATCTAAGCCCTCACGTATTAAAATTCGCCAAACTGTCGTTCGTGGCACACCTAGTTGTCTAGCGATTCGACGTGCACTGAGAGTTGGATCTCTTGTAACAATAGCCACTGCTTCTTCCTCTAAGTCTGCTGGCAAATTTACTCCTCTGTCGAAAAGATAATCACGTCGAAATTGTCTGTGTACTTCCAGAAACGTTCTGTAATGAGGAATGCGCCTATCGAGAAACCGATGTCGGTATTCAATAACTGCTTGACGTGCACTGCCGTTACAGTAGCCATTCACAAAAGCATGTCCGCATATTCTTGAGAAGAAAATCGGTAAGGCATTTTGAATAAAGAAAACGTGTCCACTCACTAATAAGCTGTTGTATGAACTGAAACGTAATGTAATCCTTTATTAAAAAATGCAACGTTAACAGTCATCTGAACATTTGTTTATTGTATGATATTCATGGTTCAGTACTTACGAAATAAGTAAGAATATTCTTTATCATAAATCAATTTTTAGTACTCTTTTTTCTACATAGATCTCCAAGAAATTACTGTATGCACTACGACACGTGCTTATTTATTTTAGGATAACATTCTATTATGCGACGTTAACAATCACAGGCCTGTTATTGAATCGTATAACTTAACATTTTTAAATAAAATCAGTTTGTATTGACTTTAGGATTACATATTTTTTCATGATCTGACAATCACATTCATAGATCTGTAACTTTGAAACAAATAAAAATGGATATACAAGTTTTGCGTTTTTGTTACTTAAAATGAAGTCTACTTTACATTCCTAAAATTTGAACATAACGATACGGTTGTATACATTGTATACGATTGTATACATGAATTTTCTACATCTGCAGATGCTGCCGGTATAGAACGGGTTGGATGCGCATGAAAATATCCCAAAACAACGATTTTATTACGTTCGTCGCCCGCAATCGGTTTTGGAACTGTCTTCTTGACCAAAGCGAATGAAATTTGACTATTCGCTTGAATTTAGTTTTATTCATTGCTGGTAAATATGGGTATCTTTCATTAAAAAGTCGACATGTTCTTTCAATAATTTGAAGAGATTCACCATGAATAAATAAATAAATTCAAGATATCTCTATTCGGATAAATATTTAATTCGTCTGGCATATTTGTGAACAACATAGAACTAGTTAGACACGAAATAAACTTTGTGACAATTTTGACAGATCAGATTTACGTTTCAAGGCTTACTACTACGATTTTTCTTGATAATTCTCAATTTAGAAAATAATCATTAATAACTCTAAAACTATGAGAGATAGACATAGTGAAACCTATACCTGTACGATGCAAAATATTTATCTACTTACTAGGCTGTTCCATTTAAAAAAATCGATTTGTCTTTAATTAAAGATCACTTAAATAATCAATGAATTTTGAACAGCCTGTAAGAGATTTCTTATATGTTTAGACACTACTCGGAATCTTATACCTTTCGCTGTCTCCAGTAGAAATATGACGTAGTTCAGATCAAATACGCCTGTGATATGTAGTTTCAAAAAGTACATTGAAAAAACAAAAAAAATTCAACAAAACAAAATACATAATTCAAAAACGGTTAATTTTTTTACTAATACAAAAGAAACCTTTATATATACAGGGTTAGTTAAAAGTATGGAGACGGCGATTTATTGTCGTTAATATTCATTTTAGGGAATTATGTTCTATATAAAAGTTTGTTAAGATATTTTGATCTACATTTGAGAATATTTGAATTTTTTTTTCTTCAATTGTTTTTTAGTTACGCCTGTCCGCTCAGTTTTTTTTTAAATGGGAACTTTACTTTACTCTTTACTTTACTTTACTCTACCATTCGATAGATAATTTTTTTCTCTTTTTAAAATTCATTTTAATAACTTTTTTATAAGATAAAGCCGGTTTATGTGTTTAACAGATGTTCGGTACATCGCAGATAGACAGAAGCGTAGCGATAAACAAACTTGAGCGACATAATTTTATCAGTGGTTATTGTGTACGTCAAATCTTTGACAGAAATAATTCATTTGTGCAATTTGTTGCTGTTAATATTAACAATGGCGAGTTTAAGAGAACATGAACGAATTAAAATACTGATGATGTTGGGTTATGGAGATAGACGCACAAGTTTACAAGACGTCTGTAATTTATTTAATGATACTCATCCAAATAGAAATCCAATTTCTAAATCCGTTGTTGGTAAAACTTTAAGACGCTTTGAACAAACGGGTAGCGTTAAAGATTTGCCAAGGAGTGGTAGACCTAGAACAGCAAAAAGCGATGATAACAAACTGGATATTTTATTGGCTGTATCTGAATATCCCCATTTATCAACCAATCAATTAGCGGCCAATTTCAATATTTCACAGTCATCGATCGTGTCATTTTTAAAAAGTGAAAAGTATAAACCTTATAAGGTACACCTTGTACACGAGTTAACGGAAGATGATTTTGATAGGAGATTACAATTTTCTGAAGAAATGTTAAATATTTGTAATAATAATGATAATTTTGTCAACAATATTCTTTTCTCTGACGAAGCTTCTTTTTGCCTTACCGGTGAAGTAAACAGACATAACTGCAGATACTGGTCATCGGAAAATCCCTCTTGGTTTTTGGAGCACCATACGCAGTACCCCCAAAAGGTTAATGTTTAGGTTGGCATTCTAGGCGGTCATATTATCGGTCCCTTTTTCATCAATGGCAATTTAACTTCGGCTCTGTATTTGCAGTTATTGCAAAATGAAATAATACCTACTAGTGATACGATCTATCCTCATGAAAACAATGAACACCTGCCCAATGACAGTATCTGGTTCCAGTAAGATGGCGCCCCACCACATTATGGTGTAAATGTTCGTCAATATCTGGACAACGTTTTTCCCCACAGATGGATTGGAAGACGAGGAACCATTGAATGGCCAGCCTGTTCGCCAGATTTAAGTCCTTTATATTTTTTTCTTTGGGGATACGTAAAAAACAAAGTTTACAAAGATAAGCCCGATAACGTCGAAGATTTACAAATCCGAATTACCAGAACGATACAAGAAATTCCCCGAGATTCTTTACAGAACTCTGTTCGGGGTTTTGTAAATCGATTGGGTCATTGTCAAATTACTAATGGACGACAATTTGAACACTTTCTTTAATTTACTTTGTTATTAATTTGTTTAATTTTTCTTGTAAAAAAGTTATTAAAATGAATTTTAAAAAAGCAAAAGTATTATTGTAAAGAGAAAAAAATTCTCTTTCGAATGGTAAAGCAAAATTTACCAGTTCCCATTAAAAAAAAAATGCGCGGGCAGGCGTATCTAAAAAAACAATTGAAGAAAAAAAATTCAAATATTCTCAAATGTAGATCAAAATATCTTAACAAACTTTTATATTGAATATAATTCCCTAAAATGAATATTAACGACAATAAATCGCCGTCTCCATACTTTTAACTAACCCTGTATAAAGTGTTATAGTACTTTACAAGAAATCTAAAAAAGCAATAAAAAATATGACATTCCATTTAAAATATCAAAATTGGCTATGACTTCCGGTATAACCGAAAGTAGTCCATAAGTGCAAATATTTTATTTTAATAGATCAAGTATCAAGATTACGTGCCGCAAATTTTCAAAAGTATCCTAAGGTATTAACATAGGGGTTATGTGAAAAGCCCTGTATATGCACACTACCTTCTTAAAATAAAAATAACCATTATATAGGCACCGTTTATTTATCTAAAAAAAGAAAACAAGTATATCTTTTACGGGCTTGTACTTTATAAACAGACCAAATTATCACAATTAATCGTAACTGTCATTTTCAATTGCAATACTTGTCAAATTTGACAAATCAAATCATGTGTACAAATGAGATGGTCTTTGGTTAATAAACCGATTTAATTCAACTTAGTTTAGGTACGAGTTCAATAATGTTAAAATTATATAGATAACATCTCGATTCCTTTTCAGTTTTTTTGTAATGTATATATGTTCTAAATTATATGGACGGCAACTCGGCAAGACATGTTGTAAATGTATTCCTACCGGAAAGGTTTTCATGCAAAATCGTAGTGATTTTTAAAGAATATGAACTCTAATGCTTCTTCAAAATCAATGACAGCAAGCAAGTATTACCATCTTCCGTTTCCTTATAGATAATTAATAGATTTTTTAAAGTTAAGATAAATTCTTTAAAATGCGAAGATTTGTTGATATGAAACAGTATAGTTAGTTAGTTATTAATTTGTAAATGAATTGAATTGGGGAAAAGCAAGTATCGTTATGATTTTGCGGTATATTTAGTCATTGAAAATCATTTTGTTTTAAACGAAAGCCTAGAGTAATTATTGTTATGATTTTTATACAACAATATTATTAAGTTAATTCACATCAAGTTTAGTCAAATTCTTCATATTTTGATGTTTGTGTAAATAGATCTAGAATATAGATAAAAATGCATTTTAATTAATAATTTATATAAAATAATTCGTCCTTGCGGATCATATTTGTAGTTTGTAACACGTGAAATAGGTATTAGAGAAAATCCTAAACCAGCAATTCATGTACTTAACAAACTAATAAAAAGTTACAATAATCAGTCGTGAAAGCCTGTGTGTTTCTTTTTCTATAATTTCCATATACAGGTTTTTTCGTATAACCCGTACGTTAGAAGTTTTATATGTTAACGCCTTAGGACACCAAATTTGTGGCATGTAAGCTTAATACTTGGTGTATTCAAATATAATAACGTGTGTTCATTTGAAAAGTCAATCTAGTAGCATGTGATTTACTGAGAACATTTTCAAGTACCTATGTCGTAAATTAAAATTTACTACTTAACCTACGAAGTCGTATATTTTGACAGTTTCATACATACAAATAAATAACAAATAATAGGTATTTATTGAAAACTATAACAAATGTTGAAAATGTTGTCCTTCAATTATTCAATTATTATTATTATTCAATTTATTTAAACCAGCATCGACGCACGATTATTTTATGCACTAACTGATATTTGTGATTGACATTATCATATGTCATTTGGATTTACGTTTACGGAACAACAAACACATACTAATATATTTGCGTCTTATTCTCTCAAAATTTCAAAGTAACCTAGATTGACTTTTCAAATGAACACTTGTTATATTACATAGCGAGGCGGAAAGTAGTTCATTACCGTCTAGAGATAGTATGTTGAACTTAATCTCAAGACGGGAATGAATCTTTCCGCCAAGGTTTGTATACTATTTTACTTACGATCAGTTAGTAATTAATTATTATATAAACTATTAAATCACTAAATTTCAAAAATATAATAGTATTCAATTTCATGGCATATTAATAAATGCTTTTAATAGGTACTGTTGCTAGGTAACGTAACAATTAATAGTGATGTTTTCTGACAGATTACTAAATTATAATCGTACGATTTTAAACATGGTCTTTCGCTAACAGTCATGGAAATTCTAATGTAGCATGTAATATTAATTCCAAAAGCGAATAAATTTTGAATTAAAACGTTGTCTTGTTATTTACTTATTAAATGACAATGACGTTTAATAAATTCTGAAGTGACATTACTTAGTCGGAGTAGTGACATAAGCTAGCCGGTAAAGTGACATAAGACAGTCGGTAAAGTGTTATGCAAATGCCAATTAAGTTGGCGCGAGGAGGGGTAAGTTCGCGCAGGATTAGAAATAGTGGGGAGATTTGTATTGGGTTTTACATCAAATGTCAGAGAATTCTAACCTCTGAGCGTGTATCACTTTATGATCCCCTAGCAAAGACATTATGTTCCGTCAAACGTCAATGACAAATGTATTCTGACAATTACTTGAGTAGTGGGGGTGGACGTTTTTAAAATCGGCTTCTGCGCATCCCCTCCTCGCGCCAACTTAATTGGCGCTTGCTATACCTTGGTATGTAATAGCGCATTTTCTAGCCGGTTTGAAGGTTAGAAATGTTCAGATTACTAACCGATCCGTGAGTAAAAATATTTACAGTTATGAACGACTTTCGGTTATACCGGAAGTCATAGCCAACTTTGATATTTTAAATGGAATGTTATATTTATTATTATTATTATTTAGATTCCTTGTAAAGTGCTATAACACTTTATATTAAGGTTTCATTTGTAAAAAATTAACCGTTTTTGAATTATTTTGATTTTTGTGAAATTTTTTGTTTTTTTCAATGCACTTTTTAAAACCACATATTTAAGGCGTATTTGAACTTAACTACGTCATATTTCTACTGGAGACAGCGAAAGGTATAAGATTCCGAGTAGTGTCTAAACATCTAAGAAATCTCTTACAGGGTGTTCAAAATTCATTGATTATTTAAGTGATCTTTAATTAAAAACAAATCGATTTTTTTAAATGGAACAGCCTAGTAAGTAGATAAATATTTTGCATCGTACAGGTATAGGTTTCCCTATGTCTATCTCTCATAGTTTTAGAGTTATTAATGATTACTTTCTAAATTGAGAATTATCAAGAAAAATCGTAGTAGTAGTAAGTCTTGAAAAGTAAATCTGATCTGTCAAAATTGTCACAAAGTTTATTTCGTGTCTAACTGATTTGGTGTTGTTCACAAATATGCAAGACGAATTAAATATTTATTCTAATAGAGATATCTTGAACTTATTTATTTATTCATGGTGAATCTCTTCAAATTATTAAAGGAGTCGAATTTTTAATGAAAGATACCCATATTTACCAGCAATCTATAAAACTAAATTCGAGCGAATAGTCAAATTTCATTCGCTTTGGTATTCAAGTCAAGAAGACAGTTCCAAAATCGATTGCGGGCGACGAATGTAATAAAATCGTTGTTTTGGGATATTTTCATGGGCATCCAACCAGTTCTATACTGGCAGCGTCTGCAGATGTAGGACTTTCATGTTCATCAAAAGATTTTAACGAAAAATATGATGCATCCTTATTCTTTCCAATCAGTTTAGGCCTTTCGTCCAGGAGATCAAGATAGAAGAATTCAGTATTGCGAGTTTATTATAACTAAAACACAAAAAGATCCCAATTTTTTATCTAAAATTATCTGGACAGAAGAATCGAAATTGAACCGTGAAGGGATTTTCAATATAAGAAATTGTCATCATTGGGGACAACAAAATCCACATGCCATTAGAGAAGAAAATTTTCAAGACACTTTTAGCTTCAATGTTTTTGCAACGATTATACTACATACGTTGAATACGAAATTTATAACGAGAATTTAACAACCGTCAGGTATTTATAATTGTTAAAGGAAGTAGTACTGCCATTTTTGAATAACCTATAATACAATCTGATAGGGCAATGTTGGCTTCAAATGGATGAAGCACCCGCTTACTTTTCACGTGAGGTATATCGGGAATTAACCAATATATTTGAGTATAGGTGGATTGACCGCAATGGGTCTTGGTTCATCTCCCGATCTTAACGCATTATTTGTCTTTAATATGTTGTTTTTATTCACTTTTTTGCTTGTTAATGTATGGTTATTTTTGTTATCTCATATGATATAAAATCTATTCTCAGTTTTGCAATTTATTTTCTTTTCTAACCTTTTCGCAAAGAGTTTGACGAATCTAAATACAATTGTTATAATTCCAAAATTATTTAGATTTTTTCCAAAGCTTACTACTAGTAATGCTCAATTTAGAAAATAATCATTAATAACTCTAAAACTATGAAAGATAGGCATAGGGGATTATAATACAAGATAAAACGTAAAGTGTTTCTTTGGGAGAAGCGGTC
This sequence comes from Melolontha melolontha, assembly GCA_935421215.2. Lineage (NCBI taxonomy): Eukaryota > Metazoa > Arthropoda > Insecta > Coleoptera > Scarabaeidae > Melolontha > Melolontha melolontha. The sequence goes on from OW285236.1 coordinate 48,516,768, forward strand.
AGGTAATTAAAACAATATTTAATTTATAGTGAAATTCCATTCAACTTGAATACATCGGACAAACAACACAATACTTACAAAGAACGATTAAATGGACACAAATTCTCAAGCAATAGTACAGCCATGAAAAATACATCAAACATACCAAACACATATTGAATTTCGAAAGGACCTCTATAATTACATACGAGAAAAATAACAAAGCAAGAAATATATTTGAAAGCATCAACATAAAAAAAAAACGCAAATACCATACATGACAGAACGGATATAAATGATCTTTCAACAATATACTTGCCCATCTTATAAACTCCTTTATGGTGACACTGCAAACATTCACCCGTACATAAATATAAAAATAAATATATGTGTCCTAGAAGAATGGTCAAAACTTGTATTTAAGCGTAAAACAGATGGTAGACACATTTAGTTAACCCTTAAACCGAAACACCGGTATCTGTGACCTTTAGTGCTATATTAGCTTAAAGTGTGGCAACCCTGTTTTACCTGCGCGTCTCCCCTCCCGAATATACTATCACCAACTACTTTACTACGTAATACAGTTGGTATCGCTTAGTAGTTGTCAGTTTGTGTTAGAGTACATGTCATTTTTTGAAAAGGTCTCGGTCTCACAGACCGGGTGTTTCACATTACGCCAAGGATTATACAGGTATGTAGTACCGGATGTTTCGTATTCTGTACTATAAAAAAAGACTTGAAATGCTTTTACTATAAAGAGGCGTTCTTACTTCTTTAGACTTGTATCATGGATATTCCTTCTACAAGTAGTGGAAATGTTTCAAATCGTCCACGAAAAGAGAGAGTCCGCTTTCTGGATAAACATTTTGAAGAAAGACTTATGGAGTGGTATTTAGAAAGTGAAGATGAGGTTGACGAAGGCGAGGAGATTGACGACTCAGATATGGATCCTGACTATGTACTAAGTGATGAGGAGCAGACTACACAAGAAAGAAATGCAGAAAACGACAATGGAAGTATGAGTAGTGACTCAGAAGATGATCTTTTAAGCGCTGAACAGGAAACTATTGTTGAAGAAAACAATATTCAATGCAATCAAGAAAGGAAGGAAGTAGCGCAGTTTTTTATTGGAAAAAAAAATAAGAAAGAGTTTAAATGGCTAAAAACGGTAAGTTCTACCATTCGAAAAACAGCAAAACATAATATTATACGACAATTACCTGGACTCACCCGAAAAGTTACCCAGTTGGAAAGTGTTGATAAAATCGAAATTTGGAAGTGTTTATTTGACACACAAATGATTGATAAAATTGTCCTTTATACCAATTCGAAACTAATTTCAGTTAGAAATAAATTAAAACCTGAAAGTAATATGTCAAATTACCGAAACACTGATTCTGTAGAAATACAAGCTTTTATCGGGTTACTAATGCTAACTGCAATTTTTAAATCTGGCCATGAAAATATGAAGTCGCTCTTCGCAAAGGATTTGACAGGGAGGCCTATCTTTAGAGCAACTATGTCCGTTAAGCGTTTCGAAGTCTTAGCGACTTCTCAGGTTTGATGATTCCACAGCTCGTGATGAAAGAAAAAAAGAACGACCGTGCCGCTGCTATTTCCGAAATATTCAATTCGTTCATACAAAACTCTCAAGAAATGTACTGCGTTAGTAGTAATGTGACAGTGGACGAAATGCTTCTGCCTTTCAGAGGAAAATGTGGGTTTCGTATGTATATGCCAAAGAAACCAGCGAAATATGGCATAAAAATTCAATGCTTAGCTGACTCTGCTACTTCTTACCTTTTTAACGCCTATATTTACACAGGAAGAGACAGTGATGGAATTGGACTTTCCGAAGAAGAACGTAAACTGTCGAAACCCACACAATCAACTATACGCTTGTGCGAACCACTTGAAGGATCGAACCGAAACGTTACGGGCGACAACTGGTTTAGTTCGTTAGAGTTAGTAGAAGAACTTAGAAAAAGATCTCTGACATACGTAGGTACTATGAAACAAAACAAGACTGTTATACCACCAGAGTTTAAAGCAAAAAAATCCAAGTCAGTCGGGTCAGCACTTTATGGATTCGCTTCCGATATGCCGGGAACATTGCTGTCAATTGTGCCAAAAACTAATAAAGCAGTTGTGCTTATATCATCTATGCATGACAAGCCTGAAACAGATTCTGATAAAAATAAACCAGAGATTGTCTGTTACTATAATAAAACAAAAAGTGGTGTAGACCTTCTGGACATGAAAAGTGCTTTGTATTCATCCAATAGGAGAACAAGAAGATGGCCATTAGCAATATTTTATACTCTAGTAAATGTAAGCTGTGTCAACAGTTTCATACTCTAGTCACTAATACGTCAAATAATTCCTGAGGAACTGCAAAATACGACTGACGAAGTTCCATCCGACAAACTTCAGAAACGCAAAACTTGTTCTAACTGCCCACCTCGTAAGGAGAGGAAAACGTCCTACAAATGCATAAAATGTAATCATGCTATTTGTTTAGAGTGTAGCAGAAAAGTGCGCATTTGCTGTGCCACCAAAGAACTTTAACTTGTTTCAGCAGATTAAACTTTATATTTTGTAATGTTTAAATTACTGTATTTGTTTAAGTAAATAAACGTTAAATTTGTTTAGATTAAAATTTACTGCAAAAAGAATATAGTTTTTCTGAAAAATATGGAAATATATACATATACTTAGAACATTTTAGCGACTGGTCTGTGTGACCGGATATTTCTCATTACATACTATATAACTATGTTTCGGTTTAAGGGTTAAACCGACAACACATGCTATTACATATTGCCGTTCGTTGGTCGAGGTGGTCCTGTTGCATAGCCACCCAAATCACCCGATCTTAATCCCCTTGACTTTTATTTATGGGGGTACATGAAAAATTTAGGCTACGCGCAAGTTTCGAACACAAGAGAAGAGTTGTTGGATCGTATTCACCTGGCTGCCGAGCAAATCTGACAAAACAAGTATGAAATTCGGATAAGTACTTTTTCTGTTGGCTTACGGGCACAAACCTGCATCCAACAAGGAGGTGGACATTTCGAAAATACATATTATTAATTGAACTTTTTTAAATAAAATCAATTTTTGTTGACTTTAGGATTACATTTTTTTTTCATGATCTGACAATCACATTCATAGATCTGTAACTTTGAAACAAATAAAAATGGATATACAAGTTTTGCGTTTTTGTTACTTGAAATGAAGTCTACTTTACACTCCTAAAATTTGAAAATAATGATACGGGACACTTGTATAATAATTAGTTAAATAAAAATTAACTTAGTCAGTGAAAATAGAAATGCCAAAATTTTTAGAAACTGTAATCGCATTCCGTTATTTACATCTTGTGAATATGAAAATACCGCTTGTTTGCATATAACAGAACCTTGCGCGCCGTGTGTCATTACCTGTGAACATCCAAAATCTCCTTGGCTGCAATGTTACGCCATTGAATCGAAGGATTGTAGCTGGCCAATCAACCTCACGTGCAGAACTCGTTGTCCGTCGCCTTACAAACCAAATCGAGGTATGTTTTAAAATGTTGGTGTTACATACGTACTTAATGTTAACGCACGAAATAAATATAAAAAGTAGAGTTTCATTTTCAATTATGATTGAATAATTAGTACATAATAGAGATACTCTTCAGATCTGATTAAATCGGAGACTGGCTGATTCTGTAAAAATTAATTGAAAATAAACCTTGCCACAATGTAACTTTAATCCTGGATACTTATTTCGATTGACTTTTATCGTCAAAGAAAGCAAAAACTAAAAGTGTTGACATGAAATCTTATAGACCAGTTAAACATGTCATCCCAAATGCTTTAAATGTCCGGACTTATAATTATGTTGAAATAATCTTTAGTAAATTTAGCTTGAAAATTCGGTGTTCGGAACTTTCCATTTACTAGAAAAAAAATGAAGTTGTTATTTTTCTACAAAAAAGGGATATTTATCAATACGTTTTTGCCGTATTACGCAGTTGTTATATAATGAAACAGATATGCAAAATACATATCCGTCACTGTAAACATGGACAAACACCTCGTATTTTTAGCATTTACTTCTGTTCAATACATATGTTTCAGCCATCTAGGCCTCATCGGTTGAACTAGTGAAGCAATGTGTATACAAATTAATACAGATCTGTTAAATAACGGATCTGTATCTGTATCTACATTTACGCTAAAATCGTCCCCAAGCTATAACCATTTTCGTTCTATCAGGCGACACTAATTTAATCAGTGACATCTGACGGAAGAAAGCGACTAGGCCAGAAAAGGCGATCTTCCGCTCGAATAGCAATGCTATTACGAAAAGCGGAAAAATACGTATATTGGTGCTGTCCATTAACACGCGCCAGATGGCGGTAAATATACAAAAAAGGGATATTTATCAATACGTTTTTGCCGTATTACGCAGTTGTTATATAATGAAACAGATATAACGAAAATGGTTATAGCTTGGGGACGATTTTAGCGTAAATGTAGATACAGATACAGATCCGTTATTTAACAGATCTGTATTAATTTGTATACACATTGCTTCACTAGTTCAACCGATGAGGCCTAGATGGCTGAAACATATGTATTGAACAGAAGTAAATGCTAAAAATACTAGGTGTTTGTCTATGTTTACAGTGACGGATATGTATTTTGCATATCTGTTTCATTATATAACAACTGCGTAATACGGCAAAAACGTATTGATAAATATCCCTTTTTTGTATATTTACCGCCATCTGGCGCGTGTTAATGGACAGCACCAATATACGTATTTTTCCGCTTTTCGTAATAGCATTGCTATTCGAGCGGAAGATCGCCTTTTCTGGCCTAGTCGCTTTCTTCCGTCAGATGTCACTGATTAAATTAGTGTCGCCTGATAGAACGAAAATGGTTATAGCTTGGGGACGATTTTAGCGTAAATGTAGATACAGATACAGATCCGTTATTTAACAGATCTGTATTAATTTGTATACACATTGCTTCACTAGTTCAACCGATGAGGCCTAGATGGCTGAAACATATGTATTGAACAGAAGTAAATGCTAAAAATACGAGGTGTTTGTCCATGTTTACAGTGACGGATATGTATTTTGCATATCTGTTTCATTATATTGTTATTTTTAATTTTCCTAATTAGAAACTTTACAATACCTTGATAGTATGGTAGAACTTGAAGCTAAATATGTTTGGCATTAAATTATTTACTAAACAAATGTATTAGAAGTGATATGATAAACGTCAAATAAGTTATTTTCTAGTAATTGATTAGATAAAATTTAATTCCGGTCAGTATTCCTCCTAATCTAGATCATAGTGAAAGAAAACTCTTAAAGTAAAACCTTTCTTTATATTATTTTAACATAATATACTATGTATCTTCTGAAGAAAAGGACAGATTATAAATAATACATTGGAGCCCTTTTAACTTTAGCAACTTGTCGTCCTCGATGCGTCAAATCTCGAGAAACCCAGAGCAGTCCACGATCATCACTCAAAAATGTAAATCCTGAAATAAGGCCAAGAATGTCAATAAAAAGCCAAGGTACGTTTTATATACAACTGTAACGTCACAACAGTAAATATTTATATACACTACAACTTGCTGATGTTTGCCTAGCGGAGAAAATTTCTAAATGCGTTTATTGAGAACATTTTTACTTAATTCAAGCAAATTTACTTATTATCTATCAAAAGTATTTGGAAGAAAAATGAAACATTTTGTAATACAAAATTTCTAAATAATCTCCGCATATGATTAAGCACAAAATTTATAATCTTATCAACACAAGCGCCTATTAGATGAGGCATATAGGCAAGCAAAGAATTTGTGTTTGAACTCCTCCATTATGCTTCCATAATTCAGATGGTTCACTCGTAATCATTTCGATTATTTCCAATGCCTTAGTTCATGTATAGACGAGGGCGATTCGTAAAGTAAGTTCTGTTTTCGCTTAGCCTAGTGAGCAGAGGAGTGGGGATAACAGCGCGATTGTAGCGCTGCGGTGTAGTCTGGTTCAGTGTGAGTCTGGCAGTGCTAGTGAGAGTATCGTTTGGGTCGTTTCGTGCTATTTTGGTCGTTTAAAATGTCTGCTGCAATTGTAAATCTCGCATACTGTGAATTGGGTTCTGTTATCCGATTTCTGTGTGCAAAAAACATGAAGGCTGCTGAGATTCATCGTGAACTTTGTTCTGTTTATGATGAAAATGTCATGAGTGACAGTATGGTTAGAAGATAGTGCCGTATCTTTCGAGAAGGACGAACTAATGTCCATGATGATGAACGGAGTCAAAAACCTGTTGTGACGAGTAATGTCGAAGAAAACATTCGTGATAATCGGTTCACAATCACAGAACTGAGTGCTTTTTACCCTAAAATTTTACGTAGTTTTGTACGAGGTTGATACTGAACATTTAATTACCACAAATTTTGTTCACGATGGGTGCTAAAACTTTTTACCGACCTTAAAACAAAGAGAATGATCGGCACTAACTTTTCTGACACGTTACGATGTTGAAGATGAAGATTTCCTAAGGTGTATTGTAACAGGTGATAAGACTTGGGTCGTCTATGTCAGCGTTGAGCCGACAAGACGGTCAATGCAGTTGGCTCGCTCTAACTCCGCTACGAAAACCTAAGTTCCTTAAAATTTTTTCTGCGAGAAAAGTCATGGTCACTGTCTTGGAACAAGGAAGGCGTCCTTCTTGTAGGTTTTAAAGCTATGAAGAGCTGCAGAATAGTGTTACAGCATGGCTTCATTCACAGGCGGCAGAGGTCTATGAAGAGGGCATTAAAAAGCTGGTCATCGCTATGACAAATGTCTCAATGTTAATGGCACTTATGTAGAAAAATATCTGAAACTAGTAGCTTTAAGTTGTATACAAGTCCCGTATCCCGTATCGTTATATTCAAATTTTAGGAGTGTAAAGTAGACTTCATTTCAAGTAACAAAAACACAAAACTTGTATATCCATTTTTATTTGGTTCAAAGCTACAGATCTATGAACGTGATTGTCAGATCATGAAAAAAATGTAATCCTAAAGTCAATACAAACTGATTTTATTTAAAAAAAGTTATACGATTCAAAAACAGGCCTGTGATTGTTAACGTCGCATAATAAAATGTTATTCTAAAATAGATAAACACGTGTCGTAGTGCATACAGTAATTTCTTGGAGATCTACAAGAAAGATAACTGGAAATTGATTTATGATAAAGAAGGTTCTTACTTATTTCGTAAGTGCTGAACCATGAATATCATACAATAAACAAATGTTCAGATGACTGTTGCATTTTTTAATAAAGGATTACATTACGTTTCAGTTCATGCAACAGCTTATTAGTGAGTGGACACGTTTTCTTTATTCAAAATGCCTTACTGATTTTCTTCTCAAGAGTATGCGGACATGCATTTTGTGTATGGCTACTGTAACAGCAGTGCACGTCAAGCAGTTATTGAATACCGACATCGGTTTCCCGATAGGCGCATTCCTCATTACAGAACATTTCTGGAAGTACACAGACACAGACAATTTCGGGAATGCAGACTGCGTGATTATCTTTTCGACCGAGGAGTAAATTTGTCAGCAGACTTAGAGGAAGAAGCAGTAGCTATTGTTACAAGGGATCCAACTCTCAGTGTACGTCGAATCGCTAGACAACTAGGAGTGCCACGAACGACAGTTTGGCGAATTTTAAAACGCGAGGGCTTATTTTCATATCACTATCGCAGGGGACACGGTTTGCTTGAGGCAGACCACTCTGCTCGTCTAGTTTATTCTACCTGGATATTAAGACAGAGTTACAGATTCATTAAAATTTCTGCAGAACAGTCCTCTGGACAGATTAATCTACGTTCACGAGACGTGGTGTTACAAATCTGAGAAACCTGCACAAGTGGTTATCAGAAAACCCCAAAGCTATACGCCCATCTAAATTTCAACATGAATTTTCTATTAACTGGGCGGCCCTAATCGATGACTTGTTGATTGGTCCTGTCGTTCTTCCTGGGAGGTTAAATGCTGACAATTACCTTTAAGTTCTTATTGACGAACTGCCAGGGTCTTTTAGAGGATATCCCACTGAATGTTCGACGAGACATGTGGTTTCACATGGATGGGGCACCACCACATTTCGGAATTGCTGTCCGAAATTGGGTTAACGTCAATTATTATCCAAGATGGATTGGTCGAGGTGGTCCTGTTGCATGGCCACTCAGATCACCCGATCTTAACCCTCTTGACTTTTATTTATGGGGGTACATGAAAAATTTAGTCTACGCACAAGTTTAGAACACAAGATAAAAGTTGTTGGATCGTATTCACCTGGCTGCAGAACAAATAAAAATGGATATACTAGTTTTGCGTTTTTGTTACTTGAAATAAAGTGTACTTTACACTCCTAAAATTTGAACATAACGATACGGTACACTTGTATATATATAGTGTGATCAAAATTACTTTACGTTATGTAATTTATGGCACTGATTTTATTTTATTATTTTTTACTACTATTTTTAGAGCAGAATCTGTTTTTTGACCAAAATTCACCATGAAGCTAACGGTAATGACAAGGATGTTAATCCAAAAATATTTTTTTTTCTAAGATGAGAGTGTTGAAAGCAAGTTATTTTAATGTCATATTATTGCTTAATTGAATGGTTTTTGAATTTGTGCAAAGATTGTATTAATTACTGACAAAAGAAAATGAATCGTCAAGAGTAAAAAAAAAAACGAGTTCTGCTCTTTTCAATAACAAGTTCAATAGACGAGGTAATGCACCGGAAGCCGCATTAACTATTTATGCCGATTACGGAGAAAACGGAACTTGTCTAAAACTTTATGATCACACTGTATGTATAAAAACCTAGCACTATTTTGATAGTCATGCATAACTCTGAATTGATAGATCGCGAATGCCGCAATATTTAATACAGATATTGCAACAAATAGTAGTTTTACCTAAAGGATTATAGATAATATTGTTCCGTACATTTAGTTAAGGAATCTACAGAAGAGAAGCAACAATAAAGCATGACTAAATATGCAGGTTTTCACGACTATTGTATACTATCGGATTTTTTATACTTGCTCCTCTCGTGATTAGAGCAAGGCATATATGGATTATAATTTAATGAAATATGCATATACGAGGGAGTGTTTTTAAGTTCGCGGAATGGGAGAAAGGAGAGAAAACAAAGTACGAAATTATCTTTCTTTTTAAATACCCTAATACGTTTTTCGGATCTTTCAATATGCCTTCATAAAAAAAGTTCTATCTTCGTCTGAAAAATACGCCGAAACTGGGTCCTTTACTTTTTCATCGCTCGTAAACTTCTTCCAACGCAGTTCTTTTTTCATTTTTGGGAACAGGTAAAAATTACTAGGAACGAGGTTTGGACTATAGGGTTAGTGATTCAAAATATCGAATCCCATTTTATGCAGGACAGCCAACGCAACACGACTCTTGTGGGCGAGAGCATTGTCGTGCAGGAGCAGGACATGTTTCGTCAATTTTTCCTTTCTTTTTTCGTGTAATCTATTAACAGGATTCCTTCCGAGTCCTAAAAAACGTCGCCATAACTTTTCCGGCCGACTGTCACACCTTAAACTTCTAGGTTGGTGATGTGCCTTTTTATGCCACTGCATGGAGTCTTGCTTGGACTCTCCAAGCAAGGGTTCATAATAATAAACCCAACTTTCATCTCTAGTAACAATTTGACTCAATACACCATGCCTGTCTTCATTACAGAGGTCGAAAAACGCACGGGAGCATTCCACGCGCTGTTGTTTTTACGGCGGCGTGAGCATGCTCGGCACCCATCTTGCGCTGACCTTAGTCATGCCAAGATGATCCTGTAGGATTTTAAAAATGTTTGTATCAATTACTCTAATAATTCATGCGAATTGTGTCTTCTTCAGTCGAGCATCTTCCATTATTAATTTTTCAACATTTCGAAGAAGTTCTAGAGTGTAGTCACTTCAATAGTCACTTCAACAGTAAATACATAATAAATTGATCTAACTCGTTTAGAGCATGCACTAGAAAAAAATTATTGCATTGTCATCTATTATTCGGGAAAAATGTTTTGTCCACACCTGAATTTATAAAGTATCTATTCTTAGAGATCTTGTATTTTCTAATTAATTTACAAAAAAAACATGATCCAGCATATACAAGCTGTCCCGTATCGTTATGTTCAAATTTTAGGAGTGTAAAGTAGACTTCATTTCAAGTAACAAAAACGCAAAACTTGTATATCCATTTTTATTTGTTTCAAAGTTACAGATCTATGAATGTGATTGTCAGATCATGAAAAAGAAATGTAATCCTAAAGTCAATACAAACTGATTTTATTTAAAAAAAGGTATACAATTCAATAACAGGCCTGTGATTGTTAACGTCGCATAATAAAATGTTATCCTAAAATAAATAAACACGTGTCGTAGTGCATACAGTAATTTCTTGGAGATCTACAAAAAAGAGTATTGGAAATTGATTTATGATAAAGAAGGTTCTTACTTATTTCGTAAGTGCTGAACCATGAATATCATACAATAAACAAATGTTCAGATGACTGTTGCATTTTTTAATAAAGGATTACATTACGTTTCAGTTCATGCAACAGCTTATTAGTGAGTGGACACGTTTTCTTTATTCAAAATGCCTTACTGATTTTCTTCTCAAGAGTATGCGGACATGCATTTTGTGTATGGCTACTGTAACAGCAGTGCACGTCAAGCAGTTATTGAATACCGACATCGGTTTCCCGATAGGCGCATTCCTCATTACAGAACTGCGGACTGCGTGATTATCTTTTCGACGGAGGAGTAAATTTGCCAGCAGACTTACAGGAAGAAGCAGTAGCTATTGTTACAAGAGATCCAACTCTCAGTATACGTCGAATCGCTAGACAACAAGGAGTGCCACGAACGACAGTTTGGCGAATTTTAAAACGTGAGGGCTTATATCCATATCACTATCGCAGGGGACACGGTTTGCTTGAGGCAGACCACTATGCTCGGCTAGTTTATTCTACCTGGATCTTAAGACAGTTACGGCTTCATTTTAATTTCTGCAGAACAGTCCTCTGGACAGGTGAATCTACGTTCACGAGAAGTGGTGTTACAAATCTGAGAAACCTGTACAGGTAGCCATCAGAAAATCCCAAAGCTATACGCCCATCTAAATTTCAAATTAACGTTTGGGCGGCCCTAATCGATGACTTGTTGATTGGTCCTGTCCTTCCTGGGAGGTTAAATACGGACAATTACCTTCAATTTCTTATTGATGAACTGCCAGGTCTTTTAGAGGATGTTCCACTGAATGTTCGACGAGACATGTGGTTTCACATGAATGGGGCACCACCACATTTCGGAATTGCTGTTCGAAATTGAGTTAACGTCAATTATCCAAGATGGATTGGTCGAGGTGGTTCTGTTGCATGGCCACCCAGATCACCCGATCTTAATCCCCTTGACTTTTATTTATGGGGGTACATGAAAAATTTAGTTTACGCGCAAGTTTCGAAGACAAGAGAAGAGTTGTTGGATCGTATTTACCTGGCTGCCGAGTAAATCCGACAAAACAAGTATTAAATTCGGATAAGTACTTCTTCTGTTGGCTTACGGGCACAAGCCTGCATTCAACAAGGAGGTGGACATTTCGAAAATATTATTAATTGAACTTTTTTGAATAAAATCAGTTTTTATTGATTTTAGGATTACATTTTCTTTCATGATCTGACAATCACATTCATAGATTTGGAACTTTGAAACAAATAAAAATGAATATACAAGTTTTGCGTTTTTGTTAGTTGAAATGAAGTCTACTTTACACTCCTAAAATTTGAACGTAACGATACGGGACATCCTGCATAAAACTAAATTAATTTCAATAAATAAGCACTCCAAATGTATCTGATATAAAACTGTTTTATATTTTTTCTAGGAAATGTGCAACTTATAGATTTTTGACCATAACTAACCTATTGAAAAAGTATTTTAGAAAGGTTTTGATGTCATCTAAAGCATAATTAATAATCAACTTTTAAAATTTATTATTAATGATTTTAATAAAATGTTGACAAAATTTCCTAATAAGAAACGCCTGCAAAATATTAAAAATAGTATCAGTATCAAGATCTAATACTAATAATGTGTGAAATATGCATTCTATATTTATCGTTAAATACATTATTTGTTATTAATAAAGTCCACAATTGTTTGTATGTTGTATATGCATTTCATATGATCCTTGTTCTAATCATATAATTTATCAATTACATACATACATTTATCGTGCTTAAAAAATATTTTTTGTAAAAGTAACATTTTCCATTGTGGGATCAATTGAATTTATAATTGGAGTATGCTTTGTGTTTTGCTATAAAGTTAGTAATATTTATCACATACTCACACTCAAATAATAATTTTAGGTTATGTTGCCTTACAATCTTTTGTTTATTTGACACTAATTATTATATGATTTATGAATTTTATGATTTAAGTGTTCCTAAGTTGTAGTATTCACAGCCTACCTTAATTATAAATTCATTGATTTTGGGGTGATTTATTTACTACTTTTGCCCTGAACTGTATATTCACAAATTTTAAAGTGTTTCTATGGTAACCTTATGAATACACACAAAACACTGCAATGCTTGTGAAAACGGAAGAATATAGTTCGCAATACGTAATGACTGGTTTAATAGTAACAATGATCCAACACAATTCTTTAGATATTTATTTTCACATGAGAAATCACTATCAAAAAATTCTAAATGCCAAATCTGTTGTAGACACATCGCTAACTCGTCAACCTAATCAATTGGATTCTAAACGGTCTAACGACAGTAAAACTCCGAGTCTTACGAAGAAACAAATCAGCGCGTAAGATATGTAGTTATTTTCATACTATTTTCTATTAATTGTTTTTTTTTGTAGATTAAAACGAGCTCATTACCCTTATCACTCAGCAAATGTTAGCAAGCATAGCTGTCTTAATGAATCTGATCATGATACGAGACCGGTTACGCGCCGAAATCCTAACGATATGCCGGTTGCTACCGAGGTATTGTATTTAAAAATGTAAAAAATAGTGATTTGACAATTTATTTTTGTAAATTAATTTTTCGTAAGGTCAGAGTCCAACAAGGTTGCCTTTAGCAGATGGGTCTGAACACGCAAAGGACTATGCCCATTTCACAGATTCTGTAAGTTTAAAAATTAACAATAATTTAAGTATTTTTTAATAAGATCGCTTTAGATCAATTTTTGTAGATAGATTTTTTGAACCTAATATTGTAACGATCATGAATGTTCCTTGATGCGTCATCATGTTATTTCGATATCAGACATACAAGGTCAAATAAAACCTTTGCTTTAAATTAAAATAAAGCGAAAACTTAAAACCTTCTAGCTCTACTTCGGAAATTGATGTTCTACATGAATATAATTTAAAAGTAAAAAATATTTAAATGAATATTTTAAGGAACTAAGAAATAAAAATTTTCGTTCTAATTTTGTTTGCTGTGAAGACGTATATATGGAGGTGGCAATTTATTGTCGTTAATATTTAATTTAGGGAATAATGTTAAAGCTTTTTATGCAATTTTTATCGATTTGTGACCGTTTCGGGCGTTTCACAAAATTTTCCCCTTTCGGGCGTTCAGTTTGTAGGTGGGAAGTGAATGTGCTTTTCAATTCCCGTTTTGTGCGTAAATTTTATATTTTACAGGAAATCGGGAAAAATAAAAACAAAATTAACGAGTTTTGCTGATTCAGCAGTTTAATTTCAAATGAACAGAAATGTACGATAACCCTTGAAGACGCATCCACAATATTGCATTTATATTATCAGAAAGTGTACATGTATTAAAAAATATAAAATAAAAGTACCTTTAACTCTATGTAGAGTAACGTTTATCTAATCTCTGTATTATACAGGGTGGCCCAAAATGACCGAAGGGGTTTGAGTTCATTATAACTTCTTATTTAAGACATAATTATTAAATTTTTTAAATTTTAAATACAGTATATTAATGGAGAATATTTTTAATTTAATTATGAAAAATTATATGTCGCAAGTGGTGGCCATTTTCTGCTTCGCATATTCGTGCTCTTTCAAAACATTTTCCAATTCCCCAAGTCTTTACAAAATACAGAAACCAAAAAAAAAATTATAATAAAAAAGTTATAAGGAATTAAAACCCCTTCGGTCATTTTGGGCCACCCTGTATCATTTTAAATTCCCCAAGTCTTCTTTACAAAATACTGAAAAAAAAAAATTATAATAAAAAAGTTATAAGGAATTAAAACCCCTTCGGTCATTTTGGGCCACCCTGTACGATACTTAATTAAAATTAAAAGTAAATCTATCTATAATTTTACAATATATTTCTTCTTGTTCAATGTGTCACTAAAATTTTGTCTATTTTGAAGTAGGTCACTTACAACTACGAGGGCGTATTTTATGTTATCTACCTAGCCATGAAGCAAAAGAGTGACCATGTCAAAAAATTTTTTGAAAAATTGCTGTCACTGTTAGAAGTACATGTGCTAAGTTGTGTTTAGTTTGTGCTGTTTATAGAGATTTGAGACGGTCTATTTCTCGATAAAATGAGTGAAACTAAGGTTGAACATCGCAGCGTAATAAAGTTCCTAACAAAAGAAGGCAATGGTCCAAAAGCAATTTCTTATTTCCAAGTAAAATATTGGTCTAAACTCTTTCGATGGGACCGAGAGTCAATCAATGATGACCCAAAGCCCGGACGAAAAGTCGAAAATTTGGTACTGAAAGATCGGCGTGTAAAGATCTCTGTCATTGCCAATGAAGTCTGTATATCCGAAACAAGTGTCTTCAAAATTTTGCATGACGATTAGGGTATGAAGAAGGTGTCTGCACGGCGGATACCCAGATTGCTTACACCTGAACAAAAACTGTACAGAAAAGAAGTTTCTCAAGAAAATTTGGTCAAGTTGGAGAGGGACAAAATATTTTTATCTCGAATTATCACCGGGATGAGACTTGGGTATATTACTGGGACCCTCCTACTAAACAAGAATCCATGCAGTTGGTTCATAAGGGCTCTCCACCTCCAAAAAAGGCCAAGACACAATTTTCTGGAAAAAAAACTGATGGTAACTATTTTCTGGGATGCTGAAGGAGTCTTGCTTATTGAATATATGCCGAGAGGGTCTACCATAAATGGAGAGGCCTACGGAAACACAATTAAAAATGTAAAAACTGCTCTGGAGGAAAAACGCCCGCATTCTTATCCACAAAAAAACTTGTTGCTGCACGACTGTTGTCGGGTTCATAAGGCAAACAAAGTTCAGCAGATAGCAGATATAGCCCCAACCTAGCTCCGTCAGACTTCTTCTTATTCAAAAATTTAAAAAAGCATCTCAGGGGAAAGCGTTTTGCTTCTGATGAAGAACTCAAAGAAGCTGTTGAAGAATATTTTGCGGGGTTACCGAAGCAATTTTTTTCTGAGGGTATGGGGCAACTGGAAAAAGATGGAATAAGTGTATTAGTGTTGAAGGGAGTTATGTAGAAAAATAATTTTTTTTTGTTCTCTTATGTGCGTTTTTTCATAGCTAGGTAGATAACATAAAAATACGCCCTAGTATTTGTAACTTCCTAGCTAATTCACAGTATTTTTTGCCATTTTAGAGGTGCACACACAATTTTGCATTAAAACACTATTATAATAGTGCATTTCTTCTTGAAGAACTGTCATTAATTCAAATATACTTGGATGTGCTTTTCCGATCCGTCTGTTGAGTTTGTTATGCCATCCTTCTACAGAATTTGTAGTCCGATGACATTCTCCATCGCAAGTCCATATTCGGCGATAATTATGAATCCATTGATCAACAAAATAATCGTTAAATTTAACAATGGCTTCATCGATAGGAGAATTTTCCATTATGCAGAGCCAACCATCTGTAACTTTATCTTCTGGCGGATGAGCTATTGCAGTACATTGCTCTTGGTGGCCAATTAACATCACCATTTCTTGAAATAATTCTTCCAGGAAATTTTTGTCTTAATAAAGCAATTGTTTCATTAGCAAAATGAGGTGTTACACCGTCTTGTTAAAACTATATATATGATTGTTTCGGCCTTTACTTGATGAAATTCCATTATAACTATTAAGATAAAATAAAACAAATTTTATGAATTTCACTTTTTAATTATCACTGTAACGAGTCGTTTCGCACTAACCTGGGCTTCGTCAGACATATAACTAACTTATTTACAAAATATTTTTTATATTAAACACAAGTAAACGGTAACAAGCAAAAACACATGTTTTATTTTAAAAAAATAGTCAGAGGGTTGGGTGCTTTTTATTACTAAATCAATATCATTCAGTGCAAGCCACAAAAGTTCAGTTAACATGTCACGATATCGAACACCATTCACTGTTACAGTATCACCAGCAGCATTTTGAAAGAAATGTGGCCCAATTACACTAACTGACCATAATGCACATCAAACAGTGACTCGTTGAGGATGTAAAGGTCTTTCATGGATCACTCGTGGATTTTCCTCGCCCCAAATTCGACAATTTTGTTTGTTAACAAAACCATCAATTTCAAAATGTGTTTCATCAGAAAAGATAATTTTTCGTGAAAAATCATCTGTCTGTTCTTTAATCCAACTGAAGAATACATGACGTTTTGCAGGGCCCAATAGCTTTAGTTCCTGTATTATTTGAACGTTATATGCCTTTAAAGCTAAATCCTTTCGTAAAGTACGCCATGTTGTTGATTTACTGAGTCTAACTTATTGTAAACATCGACTAATGGATATTTCAGGTGCTTCAGAAACACTTTCACGAATCAAATCATTATGCTCTTGTGCACGATTGAAATTTTCTAGTAATTCGACCTATAGTTCTTTCAGATGAACGATCATATAAACCATAAAATTCACGTAATTTTCTAAAAACATTTTTCACCGAATGCTGATTTTCATAAAATAATTCAACAATTTGAACGCGTTGTTGTATCCTTTAAGAAAGCATTTTTATAAATGTCATACATCACACTTCGTAAATGTCAAAATACCCAGACAAATTTAGTACGCCATCTATATTTTATTTATTATTAAAATAAGGCGTTCAATTAGAAAGACAAATTACATTCAATTTCAGCCTCCGGTAGGCTCCATTATGTACTCCAGCTATAAAATTTACATTATTTTTAACGGCTTTTGTAATGGATTCAGAGTCTCCTTTGACTAATTCTGCTAGCGCTAGAAAATAAGTGTTATTTTTTGCTAAAATATTGCACAACTACTCCTAGTAACTTCGTCACACCTATAGATGATGTGCTTTCGTCTATTAATAAGCTGTATGATCTATCTCCAATGTAATTTTTCAAGTTAAAACCAAAGTATGGCACTAACATATTCTTTATTACTGCTGTACACTTAAGTCGGCGCAGCTTAATTTCGATTTAAATCTCTTTTTGGTACAAAAGTCAAAGATGATTTACCAGCAAGAAAGAAGTGTGAAGAGCGTCATTTCTAGTCTTTGTTACCAAAATTTAGGTTTGCGTTGGAATTAAAGACGGCAGACTATGTGCCCGGTGCATGGTGACATGATTCATGTTACCATGTGTACTAAATATTATTTTTCATTCCTCTCGCTTTGTTTACATATCGGAGCAGAAAAACATATATTTAGTAGTTTCCTAAATATTTCCATACATGCATTTATCAAAGAGATAACAGAATTTGAACATATATTTTACAGTTCTAAATCAAAATAAAAAAAAACAACATTATTTTGTATTTCTAACAATGAACGAAACATTTATTCTAAAGAAAAAGTGGTATTATTGGCAATAACTAGAGCTGAGGATGTTTGCGGTACGGCAGGACCGTATGTAGTGCATCCCCACATTTAACTATTTATCTAAATATTCTCTGAAATGATTTGCCGGATCTCATAAATTAATAGAGTGATATTTTAGTATGCACTGGATATTGTTATTATACAAAATCATAATAGCCATTTGTATTTATGGATCATAAATAATAATACGCATGTATTTGTATTTGGTTGTGAATTCAATTTAAACTTAAAACGAATCGTAATATTTTAACGACAAGCCGTCCTTACAATACATGCATTCGAGACAAAGTGTGCAACTCTACGAATAACTTCCATAATTGATCGAAAATGGACATTTTGGAGCTGAAGTAAAGCCCCTATTCTTAGAAAATTTTATTACAGTCGTTAAGAACTATTTTTATAAACAACAAAGGCCTTTTATTAGTGTTGAAGTTTTAGTTTCATTGAATTTCCATGTTGTAAGTAGTCAATTGTAAAGTGTTCATTCACAATATTCTAAAACAAGGTGTAAATTTAACTAAAATCCAGAAAAACACATTCTGATAATATATTACTAGATTAGAAGCTGTGTTTATTACTATTTATTATATTATTTTTATAACCAAATGCAATAAAAGCTACGAAAACAAAAGAAACCTCGATTTATTAAAATCTTGTCACACAGCCTTTCAAAGCCTGGCAGCACATATTTTGCATATATTTTATATATACTACCTACTTGAACTAGGTGAATGAAGTTAGAAGTTATAAGTTATAACTTCTATATAATACATGCGTATTATTATTTATGATCCATAAATACAAATGGCTATTATGATTTTGTATAATAACAATATCCAGTGCATACTAAAATATCACTCTATTAATTTATGAGATCCGGCAAATCATTTCAGAGAATATTTAGATAAATAGTTAAATGTGGGGATGCACTACATACGGTCCTGCCGTACCGCAAACATCCTCAGCTCTAGCAATAACAGATGCACCTTCAAAACATATTTATTTTATAGTATCCAAAATAATATTTAGTACACATGCTGACATGATTCATGTCACCATGCACCGGGCACATAGTCTGCCGTCTTTAGTTGGAATACGTAATGTGATGTATCAAATAATTTTTCTTCGCATTTAATTCACAGCAACAATAATTGCTATACGCTTTGGTTTTGTCACTACATACTAACTTCTTTCAACCAACATTGAAAAGAAGCCTGAGAGAGCCATTCATCTTGAAATTTTCGACTGTATGGCTTACTTGATGATATTTTGCATGTTGAATCTTTTCTATATGATACAGTCAATCAATATACACAAAACACACTCCGGTCCCACACACATGAGCAAAATAGAAAAGAAATGAAGTCAATTAAAAAAGTTTCACACTCGAAATGTTTCGAATTTAATAGTGATGCGCAGAGGAATTCCCTATGAAGATTAAAGATGGGGAATCTCATCGAACGTCAAAGCATAGACAAAAAATTTAATAAAAATATAATAATATTAGTTTACATATAAAATTCGAGGATACTCGTAAACAATTCACAAATTTTTTTTTTTTTTAATGTTTAGAAATAAAGCTAAAATTTCATAGAAAAGAGCTCTAGAGTTGAATATTAGTAGGAATATTTTATAAAAAAGGTCCATTTCTGAATAAGAGTGAGAATGACGCGCGATCGCTGCAGTGCGCATGCGCGTCTGTACCTAGCATGCTTTGCGCGCCTGCTCCTAGTATGCTTTGCGCGCGTTTAAATTAACTGGAATAGCTGTCACTTGTTGTGAAATCGATTCTTTGAGCTGCTAGATAGTCGTAAGATGACTTAAAAAAACCTTTTCTTTAAGATAAGTTCTTGTTAACTTGAAATTTGCTTTGAAAAATGGAACGCAAAAGAATTTATGAGCTTTGCGGTACTGCTAGTTCTACTGTTTCGATAATCTTTCCTGAAATTCTATATTCTGTTTTCTGTTAGTTAAATGCAATCTTATGATGTTATAGCTAACGTGTGTTCATTTGAAAAGTCTAGGTTACTTTGAAATTTTGATAGAATAAGACGCAAATATATTAGTATGTGTTTGTTGTTCCGTAAACGTAAATCCAAATGACATTTGATAATGTCAATCACAAATATCAGTTAGTGCATAAAATAATCGTGCGTCAATTCTGGTTTAAATATTTTGCTTCTCAGTTTTAAAATGGCTTTCACTTTAGAACATAAAATTTTTTTAGTCCAGGCTTATTTTCGAAGTGGTAATAAAATTGATGGTTAATGGGTTTATTCAGTTCAAGATTGCATGGTAGAATTTCAAGTTGAGTTTCCACATTTTGTAATAGTTATATACAATCTAAGAATACTTTGGATAGAACTTTAAAACTTTTTTCTGAAACTGGTAGTCTCTTAAGAAAATCAGGCAGCGGAGCAGTTAAGAAACGTACACCTCAAGTTGTCAATCGTGTTGAAGAAATAATGGAAAATGAACCACAAACATCTGTTCGACATTTGAGTCAACAAATAAACCTTTCTGTTGGTACAACTCACAAGTTATTAAAAAAAGATATGAAACTTTATCCATACCGTGTCACAGCAGTACAAGAATTGTTAGAAATCGATTACCCACGTAGACTACAGTTTTGTAATTGGTTTGTAAATATGAACAATAATGGAGAACTTTCGCAAAGAGTCATCTTTACTGATGAAGCATGGTTTTATAAAACGGGATACCTAAATTCACAAAATACAAGAATTTGGAGTAGTGAAAATCCACATGTAATTAATGAAGAATCGCTACATCCAGAGAAAATTGGTGTTTGGCCAGCGATAAGCCAAAGGCGAATTATTGGACCAATATTTTTTCAGGGAACGTTAAATGCTCAAAGGTACCGTACGGAAATTTTACAACCATTTGTCAATCAGTTGCATGATGATGAACTTGAAAATGCATATTTCCAACAAGACGGAGCACCTTGTCACTGTACTGCAGAATCTTTGGATTATTTAAGAGAATTTTTTTGATGAGCGTATAATTAGTCGAAATACTGAAATTGCCTGGCCTGCACGTTCATGCGATTTAACACCTTGCGACTTCTCTTTGTGGCCTTATCTAAAAAATAACATATTTCGAACACCTATATTAAATTTGAATGATATGCTACAAAGAATCGAACAGAAATGCATGGAAATTAATAACAATCCAGTAATGTTGCAGAATATCATCAGAAATTTTGAACGGAGGATTTTACAGTGCATTGATCTTGAAGGACAACATTTTCAACATTTGTCATAGTTTTCAATAAATACCTATTATTTGTTATGTATTTGTACCTATGTATGAAACTGTCAAAATATACGACTTCGTAGGTTAAGTAGTAAATTTTAATTTACGACATACTTCAAAATGTTCTCAGTAAATCACATGCTACTAGATTGACTTTTCAAATGAACACTTGTTATTACCTCGTATCCCATAGTGTTCAAGGTTTTTTATCAATAAGGCATGGCTCACCGTAGCAAAAGCTCTTGTCAAGTCGCAACATGTACGTTCAATGGACTACCCTCGTCCTTACAATAGAACACATATATAGATATATAATAGAACATTTATCCTGTATACCTGTATTTACAGATTTATTCTTTCTATATCCATGCCGAGCTGTAATATTGTAATTATGTCAAAGTAGCTCTTTAATCTCTTTGCGATTATCTTTTTTAATAGTATGGCAGTATTGAGATATACCTATAATTCTGAGCCTTATTCACATCTCCTTTCTTACATGCAGGTGTAATTTTGTCCATTTCAAATTTTCGTAGAACTACTCCCTCCACAAAGGAATAATTAAATGCGGGAGTCAGCGGTTCGGAAATGTACCTATAGTTAATATGAAGTTAATTTGAAATTTAAATTTACTTACAACCCAACCATCTTTGATAAATGCAATCAAAAGCACAGAATAACCAGAAGTGACAAAATTGGGATTACCTTTAATATTTTGGTATTTATATTTGGTAACATTGAACCCATTTTAATACAAATTGCCATTTCTCAAATGAATTAATCCAAGGAATATTTTAATATATTGACTTATTGCATTTCTTATTGTTCAGGCTGCTTAACCTCAGGTTCCTAATACCTGGCACAATAGTAAGAAGCAACGTTTTCCTCCGTGGTTTACATCATCTATGACAGAATTATTGTATTTGAAGTTTTATTATCATCGAAGATGGAAGCGGACTGGGGATGATATCTTCAAACGTAAATTTCAGCGCGTGCGAAGAATTCTTAAGGATAATATAGCTACAGCCTATCAAAATTATATTGACTGTATTCAGCATTCCCTTCTGGATAACCCTAAATCTTTTTGGAGCTTTGTAAGATCCAAACGTGGTAGCTCCAGAATTCCTGGTAAACTCTATAACGGCGATTCTGAATTCGACAACCCTGAGCGGATTGTTGATGCTTTTGCATCAGCTTTCTCTGATGTATTTTTGCCAGGTGGTGACATTCAAGACCTGCATACAAATTTGCCATCATTGAATATTCGGAGTGTTGTATATGATGATGTACTGAATCAACTAAAAACATCAAAGAATACTTTCACTTCCGGGCATGATAGCATTCAGCATTTGCTAAACCTCTTTGCAAGATATTTAATTTATCGCTGCAAACATTTGTCTTCCGTGTTACCTGGAAAGTCGCCACTATATGTCCTGTACACAAAAAAGGGGATTACTCTGATGTTAATAGTTACAGGCCCATATTAGTCCTACCCAACTTTGCAAAGGTGTATAAGGCTACTATATGTCCGTATTTACTCTAACATCAAATCATTCCTGTCGCCAAATCAACATGGTTTTATGTCTAAAAGGTCTACCACTTCTAACCTCGCCCTTTTATCTCAGGTTGTATGTGAAACTCTTAACAGGGGAGAGGAGATGGACGTCATTTATACTTCGATACCATTGACCATGCTGCTCTCCTGAGTAAGATGAGTTTGTTCGGCTTCAGCTACTCTCCAATAATGCTCCTTACTTCTTATCTTACTGATAGAAGGAATTTTGTATATTATAATGGCTACAAATCTAGAACGTACCTTTCTACTTCCGGAGTGCCCCAGGGTACAAATCTTGGACCCTTATTATTTAACATCTTTGTTAATGATTTAATATGCTCTATTAGTTGTCGTGTTTTGGCTTATGCGGATGATTTAAAAATTTTTAATCAAATTGGTGGTGCTCAAGATGATGCTCTTCTTCAAGAGAACCTGAATCGTGTCACTAATTGGTGCCCTTCAAACAAATTAAATTTAAACATCGACAAATGCTGTTTCATATCTTTCGGCAGAAAACCCAATAGATATCTTTCCAATTATTCTATTAATAATATCGCAATCAACCGAAAAACAGATCTTAGAGTTATTTTTGAAGAAAAGCTGACCTTCGCTGATCATGTTTTCCAAGTCACTACGTCAGCATATCGATCATTGGGTTTTATTTATTATCCGTACGTGTAAGGACTTCGACAACATAGCTTCACTCAAGTCTCTTTTTTATGCGCTAGTTGTTAGCAAGTTAGAATATGCCGTAGTCGTGTGGTATCCAATATATGACTGCTATATTAATGCAGTTGAATCCATACAGCGCAAGTTTCTAATGTATTTAAGTTATAAAATTGATGGAGCGTACCCTCCTCGTGGTTTGGACTACAGGTTACTCTTGGATCGTCATGGAGTTGAATCGCTGGAAGCAAGACGATACCTAATTAGTTCAAATTTTATCAAAAATGTAATTCTTTATAAGATCAATTCAGCTGATTTGCTTGCAGAAGTGAATTTTCGAGTACCTCGTCCAATCTCAAGAGTGAATGAAGTGCTTCTACTTCCAAAGGCTAGAACAAATATATTTCTGAGGGCTCCCATGGTGCATTCTGCCAAGAACTTCAACAGTTTAAATAATTTTTCTGCAGACATGCTTCGTTAATTTGTTCTTTGTTTAATGTTTTTTTTTTCTTTTCTTTCACTATTCTTTTATATTTAGGCAGTTTGATTATATTATTGAATTATACTTTGTTTTTAATTCTTTTTCATATATGTATTATAATTAGAGAACGGATGCAATTTCCATAAAACGCAATCGGCAATTGGAATTGTGTATAACGTCGCTCAGTACATACCGGCGTAATTCAATAAAGTATTTGTTTGACTTACTCGGACACCTGGTCTCGCCGCGATAACAATGGACAAACCAGCTATTGTATTCGGAGAATATAGTCTTTTTTAAAGTGTTTTCATGAGCGTAGATAGAAGCGGGGTTTTTATAATGTATTTTATTTATTAGTTTATATATATAAAGTGCTGTGAGTAAGTTTCTTGTTTTCATAGTTTTAACTGTTAATTACATCGTAATTTTTGTGATAGATCCTGTTTAATTTCGTTTGATTGAATCTATTTCTACCAATTATTTCGACGTAAGTGTGCATTGAATTTCGTTCAGTTTCAATAACTTACGCACACATTTTTAGTTTTCATTTATTTAGATCTAGAGCATTGTTTAAGTTACTTTTTCAGACATGATATGAAAGAATGTCGAGAACGGCATTGTAAAACAATGGCGAGTTGGATTGACGGTTATACTGATTGTATGTCCATTGTCAGTGATTCCGAAATTTATTACAAAATCCGTAAAATATCGTCAAAAATTCATCACTTAGGATCGCAAACACATCTGAACTCTGTAAAACTTTTATGGCGGCTAATATTCCATTAAATAAACTTAGCAATCCCACTTTAAAAATATTTCTTCAAAAATATACTGGTCGAAATGTTCCTGATACGCAAATATTATGTTTCTAGGTGCTATACGAGAACAGTAGAACGCATTAGAAGCCATCTTTTAAATCAATACATATGGATAAGCGCCGACGAAACGGTGGATATGTTAGGACGCTGTGTGGTAAATGTTGTAGCTGGTGTACTACATCCAACTATTCCCTGTAACTCATATGTAATAGCAACAAGTGTTATAGAGTTGATGCGGAAACAGTTGCTCAAACCATTAAGGAGAATATGCAAAAAATGCTTCATTCGGACGCCACGTACAAAGAAAAAATACTTTTATTTGTCAGTGATAGTGCTGCGTATATGTTAAAAACAGGCAGACTATTGAAGAAAACATATCCTAATATGCTGCATATTACTTGTGTAGCACATGCTCTCCATAGAATCTGTGAATATATCAGAGACACTTTTCCGGAAGTTGATAGACTTGTATCAGTTTTTAAAAAAGTTTTCAGAAAAGCACCATTGAGAGTAGCTCTTTTCAGGGAAATATTGCCATCTCTGTCACTGCCTCCCACTCCAGTAATAACTAGATGGGGAACATGGCTGGAAGCTACTAGTTATTATGCTGAGAATTTCGATAGTCTAAAACATTTCGTAACACTGCTAAAGGAGGATGCTAGAAGTATTGGTGAGTGCAAGGAGTTCACACAAATCCCAAATTATAAAATCAGTTGTACTTTCTTCACGAACACTTTGGAAAATTGCCAAAACTAATCACTTATTTTGAAAATCGAAATCTCAAATTAAATGACGGATTAACCACATTAGATGTGGCTGTTAATAATTTGAAAAGTATTCCAAGTGACTTCGGATGTGGCCTTCGGCAAAAGTTTGAAGCAATTCTTAATAGAAATCCAGATTTAATTACATTGCAGCAATTATGTATGGAGACAATTCCACAAAATCTAACGGCTAAATATGAAGAAATAAAAGAATATTTCCAGTATGCACCTATAACCAGTTGCGATGTAGAAAGGACGTTTTCTATTTATAAGGATGTACTTAATTCAAAGAGAACAAAATTGACAGAAGAAAACCTTGAGAAACTATTGCTAGTCAATATTAATACTCCTTTACTCAACTTGAACGACAAAATGAACAAATAAAAATGTTCCAATTATAGAAATAAAATTAAAAACTTTAAAAATACAACTTTTCAACAAATACATATGTATTTCGTAATTTTATAGATCGCCACCCGTTTGTTTTCCAATTATATACTGTATGACATGGAAACTGCAACACCAAGAAGGGGTGCGAATTTTTTGACCAAACTTGGTAGAAACGTATAACTATTCAAAGGCAATAATTGATTAAAATTTCAAAGAAAAAAAACAAAAGACTAACACAATTTAACATAATTTTTATTAATAATTTGTCGAGCCGCCCCTATTAGTTACACACTCCCTCACTCTTCGTGGCATTGATTCGACTAGGTGGTCGATATCCTCTTGGGGTATGGAGTCCCAAGCAACCTGTAATTCATGCCGGAGAGCTATTAGTGTCTGCGGGGGATTGGCTAAATTCATAAGTTTTCATCCCATAATGTCCCACACATGTTCTATTGGCGAGAGGTCGGGGGATTTGGGTGGCCATGGCAAGATATTGACATGAGCCTCTTCGAAGCGATTTATAGAAATTCTCGCTACGTGGGGAGGGGCATTATCCTGCTGGAAAAGTGGGTCTTCGAGCATTTGAAGATATGGAAGAATATGGGGTTCTACCACCTCATCAATGTAACGCGGGCGTTCATGGGGGCTTGTATGAACACCAACTGAGACCTACTCCCATATGCTATAGCACCTCATACCATAACACCCACTGTTCGATGCACATGCCTTTCAACGGAAAACTGAATATCAATACCTTCCCCACGTCTTCGTCTGACCCTCATACGGCCATCATGCATCCCTAGACAAAATCGAGATTCATCACTAAACACCACCTTATGCCACTCCACGATCCAATGCATTCGCAATCTACACCACTCCAAACGTTGCTGTCGGTGTTGAGCCGTAAGTGGTAACACAAGATGTGGTCGATAAGATTGTAAGCCGAAACCCCTAATTCGGCGATAAACGGAACATTCGAAGGGTTACTGGACGACCTTGATTACCTAACCACACGTCAGCAATTTATCTGGTACTGGAGAACCTGTCTCTTAGTGCCATTAGGCGAAGGCGGCGGTCCTGTATCCCATTAGTTCTTCTTCGGCCTCCGGTTCCTCTTCGGCGTCTTTCCTGACCCTCCCTAGTCCATGATTGATAACAGCGCATAATGGTGGATTGGTTCCGGTTAAGGAGATTTGCAATTTCCCTGTATGAAAAACCACCTTCTCGCAAACCAACAATTCGACCTCTGTCGAATTCGCTTAATTGGCGATAATTTCCACTTTGCCGCACTCTAGGCATAATAAAACTCTCTAAACACGTTAAACAAAGGTATAATAAGACAAAACCGTTGAAATAAATTTGAAACAAACAATAAATACACCACACATTAATGTCAGCGAAAACTGAATGAAGTGTCAGAAGTTCCATGACCACTTGATATATCGCAACAAAATTTTAATCAATTATTACGTTTGATTAGTTATACGTTTCTACCAAGTTTGGTCAAAAAATTCGAACCACTTCTTGGTGTTGCAGTTTCCATGTCATTGAGCATACAAATAAAATTAAAAACTTTATAAATATGTACAACTTTTCAACAAATAAATATGTATTTCGTAATTTTATAGATCACCACCCGTTCGTTTTCCAATTATATAAATAAAATTAAATATTTTAGAAAT
The DNA here is from genome assembly GCA_935421215.2 of Melolontha melolontha. Classification (NCBI taxonomy): domain Eukaryota; kingdom Metazoa; phylum Arthropoda; class Insecta; order Coleoptera; family Scarabaeidae; genus Melolontha; species Melolontha melolontha. The sequence continues at coordinate 48,544,284 of OW285236.1, forward strand.
ACAGCCTTTCGCCAGTACTGCACTGGGTGGTAAGCGTGTCCGTTCTCTAATTATAATTATTATTTGTTTATGTTGTCTGTATTGGGGTGACCTGTTGGACAATTAATAAATATTATTATTATTAACAGTAATATTATTCGCTACTTTAGGTCTTCCATATTTTACTTTATCAGTAACGCATGCTGCCTTCAAAGTTACGGAATAGCTTGCGGTAAGCCTGTAAAGCCAAAGTTATTGTTTCTTCTGAATTTTCTTATACCCGCTACTAAACTTCTGTGACACTGAACAAGATTTATACGATTTTGCGATTCTATCAAATTCAGTAAGAAAATCTAACGTTTCTATTTTTATCAACAAAATTGTTGCCATGGTAACGGAAATTAAAAATATGAACGACGAGTAAACCCCATTATTTTATGAACACAAATATGTTATTATTTCGTGTATACTTTACTATCTAACTAAACGACGGGAACTTCATACTGTAACTTACAATTTGAATAACCCTTTATTTTTATCATATTTACAGTATTTTTCTTCCTATTTAAAACAGACCTTATTTAAAAAATATCTCGCGTGTTTTTAGAGTAGATATTGTTGAAATATAGCTAAATTTAGCTCTAAAAGGGCTAAGTTGATATCACTGATCCTTAACTGCTTAAATCCTTAACTAATGCTCCGTGGCAGCTCGCTCTTCATAGTTCTAAATGTAAAGAATTTTCATACATATTCCACATGAAGGTCAATTTTGTCAAATTCCTATTATAGTTAATACTGGATAGTTAGAAGTATGTGGGTAGGTGCTACTACTGACTAATACGTGTTTTCGCAATTTATTAATTTCCTTTATTCCAGTACCAAGGACCTGGAACTTACATATATACTGATGCAAAATGTATTATAGGAGGCCCGCCTATCGAAGATTCCGAAATTGAGATTAATACTGAAGATGATGTCAGGTTGGTTATTTTCACAAAAGTTTCTCCGTATATAATATTTCTTTTGATTTTAGTTGCGACGGATGTGACGAATGCAGTGGGTAAATTATTATTTTCCTTTATGTAGCTCTTTAGTATTGTATATTCAATATTAAGTTTTTAGGATAGAGAGTATTAATTTACCACCATGCATAGATTATGCAGTGCAGGCGATGCAGGCAAGGCAAACACCTGCGAGTTGCGATTCTCCAAAATATAAACCATTAAAAGATAGGTATTTAGCAAACATTATAATAATTTTACACTCAATACTTTTTTTAAGTTATATAGTTCCTGTCCATTAAATTCACTCACAACACATGGAACTGATAGAACTATTATAAAGTAAGAATATATGTATTAAATTATTATACCGGGTGTCCTTGAAATAAAAAGGCAACGTATGAAAAATGGAAAGAAGTAATTATATAGAATATAGAACCCAAAATCTTTCCCAAAATTCCTTTTCATAAGTAAAAAATTGTCACGCTACTGTGCGAGTGTATCATAAATACTATCGGAGACGATATTTTAAAGCTAACGGACAATAACAAAAAAAAAGAAGTTTTGTTATAGTCGATTTCGCTTTAAATTTTTGTCAGCTGACTTTTCTCGACACCTAGCATTACAAAGCAGTCTAAACAATGTTATCTCTTCAAGAGTTTTTATAAATATAAACATTGCAGCGTGTAAATTCTATAGCCATATTTTTTATACATTATGAATCTATATTAATATTTTATATTTCTTTATTTCTTGTAATAAAAAAAAAACATTCATATGATGCATAGCGTATTATACATGAGGCACCCTTTTATCGGGTTCGTGACAATTCAAGCTGAACATTTGAACATTTCATCTGAGCTTTCCACCTGTTTCACCGATTTACAAATCGGTTCTTTCCAGTAACAACCAGTTGTTGTTACATAAAACATAAAGAAAGAGTTTACAGCTGATATATTCATACTAAATGCCGGATTATATGCAAAAAAAAAACCTGAAGATATGCAGATGTTATAGCCTAAATATGCACTTCCTTATGAAAAATATGCAGGTAAAAAAATACGAGAAATGTTAGAAAATAGAATACTGTAGAAAAAAATATTCTATTATGTTTACTACAAATTTATTTAGAACATTTTATATAATTAATTATGAAAACAATTTACAATCACATATTTCTCAAAGTTTTCAACAGAAAAATTGTGACGCTTGTCTGAATATATATATTTATTATTGAAAAGGTTCGTTCTACGTCGACGCTTGTTATAGGAGCATATTTCAAATTAGAAATATCATCTATTGTCAACTCAATATTTTCTACTAAATCACCACACAAGATTTTTAGCAATGTCCTTTAGCTTTTCAAAACCCTCATTTTTTCCCATTACACTAAAAAAAATTTCATACACGGACTGTCCCACTCCTCCTTTAACATCAAAACATGACTTTTTTCAAATTTGTTTATTATTTCAACGCTCCCGATTAGCGACATAAATTGTTTTTCCAACTGCAATATAGAAGTGGAAATAAAACTGTAATTGGCTTTAATCAACGCCAACTGTTGAGGTATTTCTTTACTCGAATACACCTTTTGGGCGTCAATCACAGATTGACAGAGCATTCCTATCAAGATCCATAATAATTGTGTTTATTCCTTCATAATGATTTGCATGAAAAATAGCAGCCTCCAATCAAGTTCCCCATTGTGTGATTACTGGTTGAGAAGGAAGCGGGACACCGGATAGATGTTGTTTGTAAAACTGAACTAATGGGGCCTTTAAAAATACTTTCTTAACACTACTAATTAAAGTATTTACTAAGTGAAGATTAGCCCGTGCGCCAAGCAAGTTGTGTGAATTAAATTTGGGTAAAATATTTTCAAGTCGAAAGCTGCCTTCACCATGTATGGTGCAGCATCCGTCAAAAACAATAGAATTTTCTCTGTTGGAATCGATTTCGGCAAGAAGAAAGTTGCCAGTTCTTCCTGTATAAACTTTGTTATTGTCAAATTACGGTATGCGCCAAAATAAACAACACTGAAATTACTGAAGTATAGTTCATAAAGTATAAGTTTTCAGTTCAAGGTCAAATTCGAAGCATATGATTCAAATCAGTACTGCAGAGTCAAATGAAGTCAGTATTCAATCGCGGAAACAACCGTTTGTCATCATAAAATATAAACGTCATGTTTCAATATTGTCAAAATTTTAGTATGTTACTTGCAATATAACCAAAGAAAGCATATACATAACCTACATGTCAAAATAATAATAATGAGTAAAGTGGGAACATTAATAGTTCAAAAGTATTGTTTCTTTTCTAGTTCTGTATAAATATATTCTATCCAAGAAAACTATGCCGAAATTATTACTTTAATATTTGAACAAATTATTTTAAATGTTATTTATAATTATAAACTCACGAAAATATTCGATCAAAAATTTATTTAAAAAGAAATATTTCAAGTCATATCAATAGTGAAATGAGGTATTGAAAAGATCTTTAGTGCTAAAAATGTTTGCATTATTAAGAATGACATACCTACCAAAATCATTTTCTTGCACTATATCTGGGTTAAGAAGATTGGGAATGTATTAATTTGATGAATAATTTAGATTTCTACTTAACTTATATATTGTTTATATTTTAAATAAATTTAAATATATTGGAAAAGAATGTAAAAGTTATGTTCGTAACTCTTTGAAAAAGAATTAAAACCTTTTGAAAGTTGTAAATATATGTTGTCAAATTACATTTATAAAATAAAAGAAACATTTATATAGTCTACATTTAATATTTTATTGTTTCTTAAGAAAATAATGGTATAATAATACAATCCTAATCCATATTATTCTTTATTAGATGAAGATAATATTTAACAAACACATGAGGATTTTCTGATAACTACATTTGATAATTTTGCAGGTTAGTACACTACCAATAAGAAAAAAACAAACTTCATTCATATAAAACTTTTCCACGAGATCTTTATCATGTAATGTTTCGTTGAACCAGTGGCAGTAATTTCTTCGCTGCTTTATATTATGTGCATGCAAATGATACACATTGATGATTTTTATGGCAGTATTAATGTAACCATATTAAACTTCTACAAAATATAAATACAAAAATATTTTGTCAAAATAAGATAGTTACCTGCTTATTAATGTTTAGTGAACTTTTATAGAAGTAAACTTCCCTGTTTCATCCAAATAAAACCTCAAAAATATTACTTGTATTATTTGCAATAGGTATGTTATTTTTAATGTAAATGGAGTATATATTACAAAAATGAATGAAAACTAGTCAGTTTTTGATTCTGACTCAAAACTTGAGTCATTTACATTATTATTGGAGTAATCTCTGCCCTATCAAGAAATTGCTTCTTCTCATGCCATTTTTTAATTAAATTTTCCGTATGCCTAGCACAATTATACCAAGTAATTTCATCACACTGTTGCAAAGCTTCATTCCACATTTCTTTAACTCTTTCATCTGAATAACCATTTCTTCCAATATTTGAATTATAATAGTTTTTAACCTTAGTCCAAATCATTTCAATTGCGTACAAGTCACAATGGTACAGAGGTAATCTTAAAACTTCATGTCCACTCACATTATTTCACTTATAATAAATATCTTCTCTTCTTTATGATATTTTACTAATTGAATTAATTCATTGCAGGTGAATAGCTTAGGTATTTGGTTGTTTATTTTGACTAGCGCTATAATAAGGAGCATTATCTATTATTATAAGTGTTGGTACCTCAAGATTTGGTATAAGCTGATCATTCACTCATTGCTTAAAGGAGTCACCATTCATTTCTCCATGGTAATCACCAGTGATTGTTTTTGATGGAAAAATCAGACTAACTCCTTTAATGAAGCCATTTTCTGTGCCAATATGTATAATAATAAACCGTTTACCATCATAGTCTTTGGGTTTCCTAACACTTTTTATATTATCATTTTGCCAGGATTTCATTCTATTCTCCTTCGAAAAGATTCAAATTTCATCAAGGAACATAAACTGACATAAAGTTGAATTTAAGTTATTCATATATTCCCTTAAAAATACATTTCTCATTCAGACTATATTTAATTTCTCTGTGAGCGCTCTCCTGTTACACTCTTTCTTATATTTAAAACCAATATCTGTAAGCAATATTGCTAAAGTAGTTGTACATGTATGAACAAATTCTTTCATAGCCAAAACATTGCTTAAATTTTTTAAGGTAAGATATTTTTCTGAAAAATTTTAACATGTAATAAATATTTACAATATATTAAAAACATACTTTCTTTATACATGTCATAAACAGTATTTCGAACTTCCATTTTAGTTGCTTCTGCTAAGTCCTTAGTTTTTGGCTTCTTACAAGACCTTTTTTTGCTAGGAGACGATAAGACTGGATTCTGAATGTTACGATGTTTAATAGTGTAAACCGTTCTACTAGAAATATTAAGGGCTTCTGCTACCCTCTAAAATAAAACTTATTTTATAATACGGCCTTATCTAACTGATTATGTGAATTACCTCATGAACGCGGTCGATGGACATAAATGGTCCTTTACCTGTTAATAGGCTGTAAGATTTAATACAAGCTGTTTCGCTTGAGAACCAAGAGGTTTACTTGGCATCTAAGAAATATTCTGTAAAATAAATAGGTTAGAAATGTCAAAGTAATAATCAAACAATTTCGTACTTATAGCCACTAATTCATATTACTATTTATTATCAGTATTGTTCTCAAAAAACCAGATTTTGTAATTTTTGATAAACTAAATATTCAAATTGGAAGAATGCTTAACCTAGAAGTCAGAATACCGGAAACAAAGTCAATAAACAACAATATTGAAATAATTTGACAAGTCGAATATCATAAGACTATCTCCTAGACAACCTATCCTTTTTATTTAATATAATATTTCAAAGACGTACGTCTTAACTCAAAATGACAAACGTCTGTAGTATTACAGCGCGTGTTCATGTGTGTTAGAAAGAGATAAAGTACAATTTGCGGTTCATACTTGGGCAGTACGAACTGAAAACTTATACTTTATGAACTGTATATTATTTATTACTTATACATTATTATGTCTATAGAATACATGTTCAAAATGTGCGCCATGGCGTTGTAGGCACTGCTCATAACGGTTACGCAGATTGTCAAACATATTCAAGAACACAGGTTGCTGCATATTCCTGAAAAAGGAGAGAATGGCACGCATTTCAGTGTTGTTTATTTTGGCGCATACCGTATTTGCCTTTTCCAACTGTTTGGATGAAATTAAATAAAATTTTGCTGGAATCGATACGTTAAGGATACCAATCATTAAATGAACTGTGTATAGGCCCACACTATCAGTAGTTTCATCTACGCATATAAAAAATAATTGTTTGCAACAACCTTCTTAACGCTACTCAATGTTTCTGTATAGATACAGCGAATATAATTTTTTCTTAACATGCTCTCGTCGGGAATGTTATATTTGCTGATGTATTTTTGCAAAAATAACTTGACATTTAAATTGTTTAATTTATGTAGTGGAATATCTGCCGACCAAACATTTGACACAAAATTTCATTAAATTATTCTTGTTCCGATTTTTTGGAAGTTGATGGCAAACATTGCGGTAATGTTTGCCGACTCTTCTTCGCCAATTTCATCTTTGTTAGTTTTGCAGCATGAGATGGAGTTTTTGTATGTTGGTCGACTTGGAACTTTCTCTCACTTGTAATCTGCAAAAAAGAATAATTAGAAACTTAATTAATTAATTAATTAATAAGAGGAAATAAACTTAAAATTTTACTCACAATCGTGCAGCATGCTACGCAAAACACTTTTTCTCCATCTATACACAATTCTGAATAAGGTGCAATCCATCCAGGCACAGTCGCTACTTTCGAGATTTTTGCTATCATATATCACAACTCATAAGCTTACACTTCGAAAAGCCAACGTAAAATGACGTTTAAAATAAAATTACTTTCGAATATGGGAATAAATTTCTCTGAATAGCAAAGGAACACATATACTCCTAAGTTTCTGGTAAAATGTATTTTTGTATTTATTTAGAAGTTTTAAGGTATTAGCTTTTCCTGGAATTTTGTCTCGGCCTGGATGTATGAGAAGAGCATTAATAAATTCTTGGACACGCTTATCGGTAAAGTAACGGGAAGAGGCTTAATAAAATGCTATTTTTAATTTAAAGATGTCGGTTTAATGTTTGTTTGTTTGTTACATCCACGCAATATTTTTAGTAATGACTATAATAAATTTGATTTAGTAAATAAACAAAATCGTATATTTAAAATCTGCAAAAAATGCTGAATTACTGCAAAATATGCAAATAAAATACTAAATGCATATATTATGCAAATATGCAAACTGCATATAATCCGGCCCTTACTCATAAGAGTTGTATAGGTGCGTATGTCACGCAGTGTACGAACGTTTTCAAAACACATCGGGGTTTATAAAGAACACGTGTTCGTATGAAATTACAACTTTTGTTAATATCTATAGTCCGATAAGATTTAAGTATTAACAAAGAAATTACTTATCGTTAGAGATGCTTACGAAATGTTTTTTTACGTGACGCACCCGGTTACAAAAGAAAAATTGCGAAATTGAAGATAAGCAGGTTCATTGTAGCATTGTGTTAGGTCACGTATGTTGGCCAGATGCTTGTATTTTAATTAAGCTTAGATCTCGACGCGAGGTGGTTGAACTTGTGATGTTATAAACATATAACGAGCCATCGAAAGAATTCATAATTGGAGTAGACTGTGAAATTGGGTTGGTACTTTAGCCACTTCCACATAATGACACATTACTTGATGCTTGACAGTTTCATTTGGTTTCATTGTAAGAAAAGGTTATGGCATTGAAATGATACTACAACAAAAAAGAAAACAAATAATTTATTTAATATCGAAATCATAATCAAAATTTACATGTAGCTACAGAAGTTGTTGAAAATGTTGTCCATTTACATCTAAACACAAACAATTTTCTTAATAAAAGTTTTGAAAAATTTGGCACAAACTTATAGTTTCAATGTCAAATAATAAATGTCATTATGTGGAAGTGGTTAAAGTATCAACCCAATTTCACAGTCTACTCCAATTATGAATTTTTTTCGATGGCTTGTTATATCAATATATCGAAAGAAAAGAAAACGTCTGAGACAACCAATGTTTGACACAGTGAAAAACTTTATTGGAGAATTTCCCGATTTATATTATAATGGTGCTAAAATTATGTGTAAAATTTGCTATAAACCGTTAATGTATAGGCGTATAACTCTCGCTTATTGTTAGTTATAATTTCATACGGACACTCCTTTACAAAACGCGATGTATATTGAAAACATTTGTACATATTAACTTGTACTGAGTTGGACTCTACAATGTGTGGAAATACAGATTAATCTATGGAAAAAGCACGTAAGAGTTGTATTCGTTTTCCATGGCTTGAAGCATCAAATAATTTTTCGTAATTCCATATTGGAAATGTATCACGTAATTTTCCATCAAATAAAAAAGTTTTTTATTTTTCAAATAATTTACATTTAATTTACCCCCCTCGTCGCATTAATTAACCTCCCTCGTCGGATTCTTCGCAATGACCAACCGGGTCTAAATGAAAAAGTTCTGTTGTTTCTTCCGCCACGTTCAACGGCTTTGAATGTAAAAGAGTTTCCGCGTTAGGAACTTCAGCAAGCACTACTCCTAAATCAATGTCATCTCTATTTATACTCAATTCGAAGCGTGGATGGGGGGAATCATGTCTGACGTCGATTTGATCGGTTGCCATCCCTAGCCCCGACATCTCAACATGTACTTTGTTTTATTACGTAATAGTTCCAGGGATCCACCTCCACTTAATACTGGAAAATATCAACGAAGTAATCATGGATGGCCAGCAATAGATCGTATGGACGACAGATGGCGTTTTATGCCAAAAATTGATGAAGGAGTAATGTTCCCGTGCGTTTTTTGACCTCTATAATGAAAACAGAGATGGTGTATTAAGTCAAATTGTTACTGGAGACGAAAGTTGGATTCATCATCATGAACCTGATTTCAAACAAAATTCTTCATACAGTGGCATAAAAAAAGGCACACCGCCACCTAAGAAGTTTAAGGTATCACAGTCTGCCGGAAAATTCTTGGCAAAGTTTTTTAGGACTCGGAAGGAATCCTGCTAATAGATTACAAAGATAGAGGCGTTTCCAAAACAAAAAAAATACTACGCTTCAATCCCGGAGCGGTTAAAAGAAATCATTAAAGGAAAAATAAGGGGGAAAATTGACTAGAGTCCTGTTGCGTTTGCTCGCCTGCATGACGTGGGCTTCGATATTTTGAGTCACTCTTCCTATGGTCCAGACCTTGTTTCGAGTGATTTTTACCTGTTCCCAAAAATGAAAAGGAACTGCGTAGGAAGAAATTTACGAGCGATGAAGAAGTAATGGACGCACTTTCGGCGTATTTTTTAGACAATGATAAAACATATTTTTATGAAGGCATTCACAAGCTAATTGAAAGATCTGAAAAATGTATTAGGGCTGCAGAAAGAAAAATAATTTTGTTTTTTTATTTTCTCTTCTCTTCCCCTATTCCCCGAACTTAAAAACCCTTCCTGGTATGATCGACGCATTGTTTCGGTGTTAAAACACATTTTAAATCGTAAAGAATCATGGTTTGAAAATTTTCACGCAAAAGTTCCATTTTTACACAAAACTCCATCTTTTTAATGCCGCGTAAACAAAATTAGTTCATTCAAATACGAACTGTCAACTGAAGTATGTATTGGTTACAAATGACAAATTCTCAGGTGAAAAACGCAAGCAATAATTAAATTACTAGATTGCAGGAATTTTCCCAGCATCCTCCATAAATGGCATAATTTGATTTGTTCATTAAAATAAAAGGTTATCATATTGAATGTTATCTCTCATAATTAAATTGTATATTTTTAAATCTTTCGAATTTTGCTTTTAGCGTGGCCGAACATGAATATTTACAATTCGCCCTAAGGATAACAGAAGATATTATAAAGAATGATCTTTACACCAATGTGGAAATAAAAAGAGTATTTAACAGTCACATTGAAGCCAATCGAGGACGACTACATTTGGTAATGCAAAAGTAATAAATATACAAGTGTTTCATTATCATCGACAAACCAAAGAATATACGACACGACATTATTGTGTCTGACTTGTGTACATGTAATTTGGATAGATACGTGTTTTTCTCACAAGTGGAATTTATGTAAAATATTGCTCTATGGTGTTGTCATATATTGGTGTTCCGATTTGGAATCTAGGACACAGGAGAACCATTCGATTCACGAATATTGGTGCATCATAGCACAAGAGAAGCATTTAATTTAAAATCGGTATTCTACAGAAGTTTTATTTGTGGGAAGGAATATGTATTTGTTTGGATTGTTACATGTACAACAGGTGACATACATAATGTCGTTTTCTCTTTGCTTTATCCAGGTTTACATATTACCCATATTTCTCGATATTAATATACTGGGTTACCACTAAATAGCGACAAAGCTATGCGAATCTGAAGAATACGTATAAATGTCTAACTGAAAATCAAAAAAGAAATTTACAAATAAATTTCTTTTTTGATTCGTCAAAAATTTCCAAATTTTTAGGGCCAAAATGTAGTTAATGTCGGTCCATATCACTCATAAGATAGTGAATGTTGTTTTTTTCTTACCAAAACATACTAGGCCGTACATATTGTGATATTTTTTTTGTGGATATCAACAATAGCTTTTACGTCGAATATGTCGACAAACCTATGCCGCATTCCAATTAATGTGATTAAAATTAAATAGTTTGAACGTTGAACTTCTTATTAAATTAAATTATTATGTTCATAATAAAACAAAAATCTTTATGCAGAGTGTCCATGGCGTATCCAATGGGATAAATACCAGATTTTTAATTATTTGTATGGAATTATTTACATATAATTTTGTTTCTTTAAATTTGTGGTGGTACCGACGTACACAACTTATGTTTATGCAATAGTACTTCAACGTACAGATACGTGTTTCGATCTTTTAGATCTCGTCAGTACACGTACCTATTGCACGTTAAATGTCAAAAACACGTCTCAAAACATCTAATGGTAAATAGAGGCACGCCAGCAGCTATCACAGTGTCTCTCTTGGGCTGGTATACATATAACTTAATTAAACTGTTTTTTTTTTTGCAGGATCGTATGAAGCAACAAATACGCAACTTAGCTTTGGAATTGAATCTATCTTTTGACAATATTTTATATAGTAGCAACGTAACTGACGATGATTATGGAGATACTTGTAACTCCGACAAGAACATTTGCAGTGATTGCTGTGGCGGATGTACACGTGATTTACCATATGATAAAACAGATGAAAATGCGCAGGATTATGAAAGGTATGTTATTTTCTTAAAAAAACTTCTCTTTCTTATACCGCGATATCATAAAGTTTCTGGGTCCAAGATGGCATTGAAATAGAAAATATATGTCTGAACTTTATCCATATTATCATACTGGTAACTTAACCTTAATTTTTGAAAATTATTTTGATAGTGTCATCGTGACATCAATAAATATGTCATTTGATTTAATAAAGATACAATAAAACAACAAGCTCAGCTTGTATTCAAAATTTTATTAATAAAAAAAGGCAAAATTAAAGCAAATGTTGAAATTGTTGTCCGTTATTTTCAATTCCCAATGTGACACGCCTTTTCATGCTGTTAAAGGCATTTTGCAGCATTGCGGGCGTTATTAATGCACATTCGTCAATAATTCTTTGTTGCATATCTTGCAAATTAGCAACAGGAGTTTTAAATATTCTATTCTTTAGGTGAGGAAACACGAAAAAGTCCATAATTGTCAAACAAGGTGATCGTGGTGGAAACTCAACTTCCGTATGTAAACTTATGATCCGATCGTCAAAAAACTCACGAAGAAAAGCAATATTTTCTCGTGTTGTGTGTGCCGTTGCACCATCTTGTTGAAAGTATCCATATTGCAATTCATCATCATGCAACTGTTCAATAAATTCATTCAGAATGTTTCTATACCTCCCAGCATTAATTGTGAAATTAAAAGAAATAGGGCCAACAACTCTGCGGCGAGAAACTGCTAGCCAAACACCAAGTTTCGCATTATGGAGAAACGATTCAATAAAAATATGAGGATTTTCACTACTCCACATTCGAGTATTTTGGGAATTGACATACCCCGAAAGATGAAACCATGCTTCGTCAGAGAAAAATGACAAATTTAGCAGGTCATCATCTTCTATTAAGTTATTTGCAAACCACTGGCAGTACGCACGACGTCTAGGGTAGTCTACCGGCAAAATAACCTGATGTGATTGCATCTTATACGGATGCATGTGTAAGTTTTTCTTTACAATTTTCTGACATGTTCCATAAGAAAGTCCAATCTCTTGAGAAAGGCGTTTCAAAGGTTTTGTGGGTTCATTTACCATACGTTGACGAACATCATTTATAACTTGTTCCGAACGAACAGTTGGTCTACCAGTACGTGATTTATGACCCACAGGACCAGTCTCACGAAACACACCAACACAATTGGAAAGGCAATTATAAAAATCTTTGGGAAATACAGCTAACTCTGGAAAGTGCTCTCTAAAATCATCCAAACATGCACGTTGACTGTACACCCAAATTCCATCAATTCGCACTCCACTCCGAAAATAGGCTTCAATCATGTACGCTTTTTGCACTATATTGTAAACCATATTTGAATTTACTCGAATGTGCTATGTTTCAAACTCGACGTTCAAACTTGCTTTCAGCAATTCTAACACATTAATGGATGACAGATAATGTCACTGTCAAAATAATTTACAAAACAGAGTTATAGTTCCTAACTTAAGTTCAGACATACAATTTATATTACAAAGCCATCTTCGTCCTAGAAACTTTATGATATCACGGTACAAATTTCGCAGTGATCACTGCCTTTAATTGCTGGTCTCAAATCAAGGATACGAAGGTGAAAATACGCGTGAAAATAAATTCTCTTATTAGGTAGGACCCACAACTTACTCCGTCTAATAACTAGCGTGGTTCACTGCCTTCTTTTTTTAAATTCGAAATCAAAAATGCTATCGAAGGGGGTACAATTGCAGCGTTTTCCACAATTTAAGGTAAATTGCATATCATGCACTACATCGTACGAATTATACGAATTAAAATAATATGTAGGGCTCAACGAGAAAAATCGAAATAAATCGTAACAATGTGATTTAGGTAAGATGCATTTGGCGTGAGCATTTACATATGAAACACTTTCAACCAGATGGCCGGCTCGATTGCTAACAATCGAAGCAATCGACCAAAAACCTCAAAGACTGAACAATTCAAAGCAGTGTTTGGACCTGTATGTACATAATTCTTTCGAATTTTTGCCTTACTTCATAATTGTTGACGAGACATGAATCCATTACTAGATGTCGGACACAAAACAACAATATAGACAATGAATGGTTCAAGTGCTTCGAAGAAAATAAAAACGGTCCCATAGATTGGGGAGATAGTGGCTACTGTTTTTGTGATATACTATTGAGAAGGGAGAGCCATCACATGTAGCATTGTTGGACAAGTTGGGCACTTAATTAAAAGCAAACGCCCGCATTTGGAAAAGAAAAACTCACATTCATTTCATAAGCAAAAATAATTCACCTATAGCAAACGCCAATTAAGATGGCGCGAGGAGGGGTAAGTTCGCGCAGGATTAGAAGTATTGGGGAGATTTACATTTGGTTTTACATCAAATATCAGATAATTCTAACCTCTGAGCGTGTATCACTTTATGATCCCCTAGCAAAGACATTATGTTCCGTCAAACGACAATGACAAATGTATTCTGACAATTACGTGAGTAGTGGGGGTGGACGTTTTTAAAAACGGCTTCTGCGCCCCCCTCCTCGCGCCAACTTAATTGGCGCTTGCTATACGTTACGAATTGTTTTCGCATGCATCTTATTCCCCAGACTTAGCCCCCTATTTACTTTTTAGTGGCAATGTTTGAAACTTACGTCTATGTTAAGGGCCTCACAATCTTACTATACGGACGGTATAAACAAGTTTAATCACTGGATTAAATGCGTAGAGTTAAAATGGTAAATACATACTTTAAAAATAAAAGTTTTGTTTGATAGTGCCGAGAATATTTCACTCTACCCTCGTGAATTTTTTATAGAATTATTAAAATCGATAGTAAAAAATTGTGCGTTTTAGGAATGAAAACATGGACGAAAAAGAACATTTAACAAGTAAAGGATCCAAAGATCATCATAAAATGAAGCACCATCAACGTCCACATTCACATTACGTACCTTACGAACCAGTGGCTCGCACCAGTATGGCAATGCATTTAAAATCTCACGCTATGAATGAGTCACCTAGTCTTACCAGACAAGATTCTGCTTCGTCGAGAAAAGAACATGGTAAGGTTTGTCTTGTATTCTATAAGTTTTTCTATTGTGGTTGTTGATGGAAATTATGATTTTAAACATATTTTTTAGTTTTCATTATTTTGTCAGTTGAATTATGCTTGTGCGATTACTTTACGAATCTTATTAAATGCTTAAGCATTTAAATATCGAAAAGCATCCCGCATTTGTTGAAATTTTGCAATTTCTTCGCTTGAGATTTTAAAAAACGCAAAATTTTCAATACGCCATTCTTCTCTATACTTAACTTTTCATCCGATCGTCGCGAACTTTGCGGCGACTTAAAGCACTCGTCGAAAAGTTTAAAACAAGTATACCGGGTGTCTTTGAAAGAAAAAGACAACGTATGAAAAATGCAAAGATGTAATTACATATATAAAATATGTATCCAAAATATCCCTAAATTCCCTCGCAAACGCGAGAAAAAAAAAATTAAAAAGATATTTAAAAAATATTTGTCACGCCATTGCATTTGAAGAAGTGCGAACGACTATAATGAGTAGGGGTAGTGTTTAAGTAGTGAAAGAATTGTTCTCGAATTCAGTTTCGATCGTTACATGTG
Organism: Melolontha melolontha; assembly: GCA_935421215.2. Taxonomy (NCBI): domain Eukaryota; kingdom Metazoa; phylum Arthropoda; class Insecta; order Coleoptera; family Scarabaeidae; genus Melolontha; species Melolontha melolontha. The sequence goes on from OW285236.1 coordinate 48,559,343, forward strand.
TACATGTGTGTGGTCAGTATGATTTACACTTACGTATCCTTATTAATGTGTTTCGATTAAGGGAAACAGGTAGAAAACAAAAACATTTTTAATAATTAATTTTAAATATAATTAAAAATCGGGTATGGAGAACACAAGCTCATATTTGTGTGAAAGTATCTTTAATGAATAGAGTAGACCAATTTCCGTGCGCGCCATGAGCGCCGGTATGGGAGTGTAATTCGTAATATATTAGAATATGCGATAGAATAGGGACGCAACATGAGCTTGTTACCGATATAAGTATAGAAGTAGAGACATTTATTCTATCAGAAATAATTAAATATACATTTGGTTTTCTGCTATTAAAGTAATATGCATAAACACACAAAAAATAGGAATAGTACATATTATAGCAGTGTTGTATGTACTTATAAATAAAATGGAAAATGTATGAAATCAGTGATTGTGTGCACGACAGAGGATTTCAAAAAACACTTACCGTTTTAAGCATCTTCGAACGATTGACAAACTGGAGAAACTCGATTGTATATTTTCAACATCAGGTGCGTTTCTAAGGTTATTTCTGAAAAACATGTCCGGAAAAATATGTTTATATTCGTAACGTTGTCGTGCTCGGTAATGTTTGATTCGCGTATTTATTTCAAAATGAAATAAATGAATCATTACTTAACAAGGTCAACAGCAGTGTACACACAATCATAGTTACACATAGTTCATGTATAAACTGTTGTCGATTAATTTTGTTATTATTATGCTTCAAACTGCTTACGTGTTCTTTACAATGGGTTTTGACCAAAAACATTAGATATGTATTGCACACTAAACATTTAATTTTTGAACCATCGTATATTAAGTCCGGGAAATCCATAATAAACTTATTCACTTCGTCTGGCAACGGTCGTTTTCTCGATTTATGTGTCGACGACATTTTATTACGTATGCTTACACTCACATGCAGTCTAAGCAAGTACCAAACATATACTGAATGCTTTTTATTAATTCTGATGCAATACAATCATCCTCACATCGGTACACATGGCGCGCACGGAAATTGGTCTGCTCTATTAATGAACTCCAAGACATGCATAGATAATATTTTTATATCGGAGGGTATAAACAAACAATTTTTTGAGATTATTAATCCTCATCTGCCTGACCATTTTTGTCAGAGAATATCCTTAGTAATTAAGGACGAAGTTGAAACACAAAAGCTGACTAAGGAAAAGACCAGACAAATAAATGAAATTCATTCTAGCATGTTCGTGAACGAGGTTCGAAATGTAAATTGGAGTGCACTGTATACTATTGACAGCATACAGGAACGATTCAGATGCTTTTTTGCTCTCTACTGGGAAATTTTTGATGAATCATTATCTGAAGTAGTAAAGAATAACAAGTGTTCAGATTACGCTCATCTGAAAAGTCAATCTGGGTTACTTTGAAATTTTGATGTGTTTGTGTTTGTTGTTCCGTAAACGTAAATCCAAATGACATTTGATAATGTCAATCACAAATATCAGTTAGTGCATAAAATAATCGTTCGTCGATTCTGGTTTAAATAAATTGCTTCTCAGTTTTAAAATGGCTTTCACTTTAGAACATAAAATTTTTTTAGTCCAGGCTTATTTTCGAAGTGGTAATAAAATTGATTTAAGAATACTTTGGATAGAACTTTAAAACTTTTTTCTGAAACTGGTAGTCTCTTAAGAAAATCAGGCAGCGGAGCACTTAAGAAACGTACACCTCAAATTGTCAATCGTGTTGAAGAAATAATGGAAAATGAACCACAAACATCTGTTCGACATTTGAGTCAACAAATAAACCTTTCTGTTGGTACAACTCACAAGTTATTAAAAAAAGATATGCAACTTTATCCATACCGTATCACAGTAGCACAATAATTGTTAGAAATTACCCACGTAGACTACAGTTTTGTAATTGGTTTGTAAATATGAACAATAATGGAGAACTTTCGCAAAGAGTCATATTTACTGATGAAGCATGGTTTTATAAAACGGGATACCTAAATTCACAAAATACAATAAATTGTAGTAGTGAAAATCTACATGTAATTAATGAAGAATCGCTACATCCAGAGAAAATTGGTGTTTGGGCAGCGATAAGCCAAAGGCGAAACATTGGACCAATATTTTTTCAGGGAACGTTAACTGCTCAAAGGTACCATACGGAAATTTTACAACCATTTGTCAATCAGTTGCATGATGATGAACTTCAAAATGCATATTTCCAACAAGACAGAGCACCTTGTCACTGTATTGCAGAATCTTTGGATTATTTAAGAGAATTTTTTGATGAGCGTATAATTAGTCGAAATACTGAAATTGCCTTGCCTGCACATTCATGCGATTTAACACCTTGCGACTTCTTTTTGTGGCTTTATCTAAAAAATAACATATTTCGAACACCTATATTGAATTTGAATGACATGCTACAGAGAATCGAACAGAAATGCATGGAAATTAATAACAATCCAGTAATGTTGCAGAATATCATCAGAAATTTTGAACGGAGGATTTTAAAGTGCATTGATCTTGAAGGACAACATTTTCAACATTTGTTATAGTTTTCAATAAATACCTATTATTTGTTATTTATTTGTATGTATGATACTGTCAAAATATACGACTTCGTAGGTAAGTAGTAAATTTTAATTTACGACATACTTCAAAATGTTCTCAGTAAATCACATGCTACTAGATTGACTTTTAAAATGAACACTTGTTATTAGTAGCAACTACAACAATATGTCGTGGTATACTGAGGAAATAAAAGAAGTGAGAAATGTCCTTGATAGTGTTGAAGTAATAAGTAGACCTAGAGGCGAGAGGGAGGCTAGTAAATTATATAGGCACTTAAAAAATCAATATAAAGAACAGATAAATAATCCTGAGCACGAAAATGACAAACTCAAATTACATTCAAAGATCCAAAAATAGGTTTAGGATAGTATGGAATGTAATAAATAGAGAAGTGGTAAATAATAAGCGAATGTTATGTCAAATATTACACCTGATAAGTTGAACTCCTTGTTGATATTGGCAACGTTATAACTAGGTCAATTGGGGGTCCAAATTTAGTTCCTGATGACCCACTGAGCAAAAATATTAAAAGTTTACCAAATATATTTTTTCTTCGCCCTGTAACAAATGAAGAAATCAAAGAAATAGTATACAACGTTAGAAATCAACAAATCACTGATATATACACGTTAAATATCAATGTATTAAAAAAGAGAATAGACTATATAGTGGATCCTATATATAAAAAGCTTCAGCGAAGAAGCACTGACCGTTGAACAACTCAAGAATAATTGTACAATTCCCAATGGCTATGAAAATAACAACTTGCTAGAAATATACTGCATAATTCTATATTCGTAATAAAAGAAGTTATAAGTGTAAAAGTTCATATATTATATAAAATATTATCCAGCATCATATTTTTTACGGAATTTTTGAATCGGTTAAATATCTTTCCTTCCTTTGTTTGTGATGGCTATTTATTGAATATTTTTTCCAAGTGAGTAAGAGCTAGAACTTGTAGCACCGAGCGTGGCAGTAGATAAATGCAGATCCTCTCTAATTCTTGTATTATATTGGTGATATGCGGAATTTGCTCTCAGAAGATATTTATTTTTGAAAATGTAGCAAGCCGATTCCAAAATAAATAAACATGCCAACGGTAGCAATTTCAGTTGAGCAAAAATGGATCTGCAAGAGTCCGTATGGGCGATGACTAATGTTGAAAGTTATTTTAGAACAGGTAGATTATTACTGTGGACAGTTTATGCAATTAATCAATGTATACAGGATTTTTCACAACAGTTCCCTAATCTTGCAATCACCTAAAAAATGAAGACATCCATTGTGAAACTGTCGCAAGAAGTCCAGTTATCAGTTGGAACATGTCACGCTATTCTTAAAAAAGACTTAAAATTATATCCATATAAAATTCAAACTGTTCATGAACTTGGCCCCGTTGATTACGATAGAAGAACCGAGTACTGCCAATGGTTCTTCAATAACTTGAATAATGATAAATGTTTCTTTACTGATGAGGCCTGGTTTCATCTTTGGGGATATTTAAACAAAGAAATTATGAGAATATGGTCAGCAGAAAATACTCATGAATTTGTGTTACATACGCATAAAATTGGTGTTTGACTGGCGGTGTCAAGGAGGCGAATCATTGGACCAATATTTTTTAATGAAACAATAAATGCTGAAAGATGCCGAAATAACTTATTAGAACCCTTTATTAATCAGTTACATGACGATGGAATTGCAGAAGGATTTTTCCAATAACACAATGCTCCACCACATACGGCTCAACAAATACGTGCTCGTTTGGAAGAGTTCTTTGATCATCGAATAGTGAATTTTCCTCCAAGGTCTCCAGATCTCACAATTCTAGATTACTTCATTTTTCCGCACATGAAGAACGCGATTTTTAGAAGGCCACAATATAACGAGCTGTTGGAATACAATTAAACGTCTTTCAAATATACACAGAGTTTTTGTTATGTGGGGGTTGGTACTATAGATGTATTTTAAGTATTTGATGTCTTCTTAAAAATGACATGAATGTATGTTGTGGTGTACTAATGAAATATAACCGTTAAAAACTATTTTGCTTTATTATTGAAGTTTCTTACTTTAAACACAAGCTTATTTCTTATTTGCTATATTAAAACATCCAAGACGAGCCATCGAAAAAATTCATAATTGGAGTAGACTGTGAAATTGGGTTGGTTCTTTAACCACTTCCACATAATGACACATTACTTGATGCTTGACAGTTTCATTTGGTTTTGTAAAAAAGGGTTATGGAATTGAAATGATACTACAACAAAAAAGAAAACAAATAATTTATTTAATATCGAAATCATAATCAAAATTTACATATAGCTGCAGAACTTGTTGAAAATGTTGTCCATTTACATCTAAACACAAACAATTTTCTTAATAAGAGTTTTGAAAAATTTGACACAAACTTATAGTTTCAATGTCAAATAAAAAATGTCATTATGTGGAAGTGGTTAAAGTACCAACCCAATTTCCCAGTCTACTCCAATTATGAATTTTTTCGATGGCTCGTTACAATTGAAGAACTTTGCAATAGTATTCGAGAAGCTTGTGATAATATAATCTCTCATTTGTCAAACGCATTTGAAAACATGAAACGTAGAGTTTGTGTGTGCGTCGTGACAAGAGGGTAATATTTCTTTAACGTAATATTTTTACAATAAACGCATTTTTGTAAATATATGTCTTTTATTTAAAACATTTCACAAAAAATAAGATTAAGTTGTAACACAACTAAATTGTAATCTGTCAGATGATGTCAAAATTTTGGCTTTCGAAAAACCTTACTCGACCAACAGTATTCTCAAATTTATATTGAAATCATAGGCCACTAAATGAAAATTTAATTGAGGGCTTTCCATTCGACGTGATTCCGTTTAATACGTGTGCATTACTTTTTAAATACCTCGCATTTCGCAGCAATAAAATACTTTCGATATAATGATAATATTAATGATTGAATAATTTTGGAACAGTTTCTCCGAGTAGAAAACAGGATAATCAACATGGTCATCATAAGAAACCTTCCAACCAGGAGTTGGACAAAATCGACAAGAAAAATTTAAGCGACACAAACGATGCAAATGATGCTATGCTGGTGAATCAAGGTAGGAACTTTTAATAACATAACATCTTAATATAAAAATCATTTTCATTCAGGAAAAGCTCCGGCCAAAGAAAATAATCAATCTTCTAAATCTGAAATAGAGAGACGGGTCGATAGCAAGGCTACGCCTAGACAAAACTCTGCTCAAAAGAAATTCGATTCATCAGTGGATCAACAGGCAATTATTTCGTCTCCTAGCAAAACTGTAGAGTTTCCGGTGGCATCTGTAACAAAAATCGACCATAATGATGAAGGCCCTTCGACTAGTGCGAAAGATTCGGAGCTCCCTGGCACAACTCATCATAAGCCCAGGAGAAGACGAAAGCAATCTCGGGACACTGCGGGGTCAACGGACAGTGCTCGATCGAAGAAGAAACATCATAAAAAGAAAACGAAGAAGACGACGGCTTCTAGTTCAAAAGGTATTTATCCTTTGTTCGACTCACTTGCTTAAAAAGGATTGAATGCATACTGAATGAAAGATGGTATTTTAAATTTCGAAAGCTTTCGATAGTAATAATACATTTTGTCTGAGATAGATATTAAATGCATTGAACATGCCATAAAGTTGGCACATATAAAACATTAATATTTGATTAAAAAAATAAAATGCAACATGAAATGCTAAAATCAAGAATACTGTTACCTTGTGAATTTAAAAAAACATATATTCCGAGTTTTTGAGGTCGCCGAATAAAAAAATTTTAGCGCGGGAACAATGGATGGATATTGTTTCCGCGTATATTATATTATATTAACAGGTATAAAATAGGTCTGATCACATAATCAATCTGTTCATTATCTGTTCGTTATTTAAACTTAAGCGTTTGAATTTCGCAGGTGCTGTGATGTGGTCACGTGAAAGAGAAAAAAGTGGAGGGGATAAAATGTCGAAATTGATCTCTATGTTAAATCTTACGTCATTTTTTTTCTCTCTTAACTATTTTACTCACTATACGCTGTTCACGATTCGAAGACGTGCACGTCACCAACGATATCAAAGCAATGTTGCAAAATCATTTGCAAAATCCATTGGCAAAATATTTTTGTTTACATTTTCGGATAGGGTAGTAAACGCTTATGTCAAATTTGCAATATTTAGGTTATAACTTCCAAAATCCCAAATTTCCGATTAAAAACACTGAATTATAACGTTGATTGAAGGAATATATAAAGATGTGGAATGATTATACACTTTAGCGTAGCCAAAATTCGTTTCGACATCAAGGCGTTGCATCGTACTTTTGGTTCCGAGATATTTTCAGTTTACCGCACCCTGTCGGGTAAAAGCAAAATATAGATTAAAAAAAAAGAAATCATTTTCTGTTAGTACACTACGCTACAATTTATTAATATGTAAAGGTAAACCGCTAAAAACTTTTATAAATATGCAGCTATTTCATAAGACAAGAGAAAAGTGGCTAAAATCAGAAAAAGAATTAGTTCTTTCTTTGTATTACAAATCACCCGGAGCTTATAAATTTATGTTACGTAATCTGAAAAAAAAGGTTATGGCATTGAAATGATACTACAACAAAAAAGAAAACAAATAATTTATTTGATATCGAAATCGTAATCAAAATTTACATATAGCTACAGAAGTTGTTGAAAATATTGTCCATTTACATCTAGACACAAACCAACTCTTCTCCGCAATCCAGCAAAAATTTTATGCAGCATTTGCGGTGAGTTGTTGATCTCTTCACACTTTTCTGTTATGCGAATTCTCAGTTGTCCCAAATTATGAATTGGCGTTCAATAAATCGAATTCTTGATGTATGGCCATACGAAAAAATCACATATGTTTAAATCGCAAGACCTAGTTGGATATGGGATTTCAGTGTTCCTGCTTATTATTCTGTTATCAAAAAATTCTCTGAGATATTGAAGTGTTTCTCTGATCGTATGTGCTGTTGCACCATCTTGTTGGAAATACCCATTTTGTAATTCCTCATCATCCAGTTGATTTATGAATGAGCCGAGTATCTCATTGCGATATCGTCCAGCAGTAAGTGTACCTTCAAAAAAATGGGACTCACCAATCTTCTTCGACATATTCCACCCCTAACACCAACTTTTTGGGGATGCAATGTTTTTTCAGCAAAAAAAATGAGGATTTTCGGAGGACCAACACCTTATATTCTGTGAATTAACATATCCAGAAAGATAAAACCAGGCCTCATCCGTGAAAAAAACTGTGTTAAGGATATCCTGATTGTGTAGATTATTTTGAAACCATTGACAAAATTTCACTCGCCTTAAAAAAAATCCACTGGATAAAGTTCATGAAAACATTGCAGCTTGTATGGATGACAATGTAAGACTTTTTTAAGAATGAATTGGCACGTACCATAAGATAAATTTGTTTGTTGGGTCACTACTGAAATGGATGTTTTTGGATTTTCATCAATAATATGCTGAAGCGCTTCAGTATTATCAGCTGTACGTTTAGATGGCCGTCCACTTCCAGTTTTTCGACCGACGCTACCAGTCTCTCTGAATAACTTTACACAATTTGTCAAAACATTGTAAAAATCATTGTAGTCAAACACTAATTCAGGATGTTCTTCACTAAAATCAGCCATGCATTCCGTAATTGAATACTGCCACTCGCCATTTACTTTCACACCTGTACGGAAGTAACATTCGATAATTTTTGCTTTTTGTTCTATGTTGAATACCATTTTTTAAATAAATTTAATTTTCTTAATAAGAGTTTTGAAAAATTTTACACAAACTTATAGTTTCAATGTCGAATAATAAATGTCATTATGTGGCTAAAGTACCAACGCAATTTCACAGTCTACTCCAATTATGAATTTTTTTGATGGCTCGTTATAACAATTGGGTATTAAAATGACAAATTGAGAACACACAACTGATACATAGAAAAAAAGCAATAGAAAAACACTGTACGTTTCTTAAATTTCTATTTATTATTACAAAGTCAACGAGCACTAAAATTTACTTTTGTAGATCGCCACAAAAAGAAGACTAAGCCATCTCCTAAATCTGATACAGGTAAGTTCGCTTAAGGTTAATTTAATAGTTATCTTATGATGAGTTTGAATTCAGCCTCGAATCTGTCCATTAAAGCATGTCAATTTGTCAGAGAGTCCTTAAATCATTCGATTTAGTTTTACAGGTTATATATTAAGTGACGTGACATTGTGTGTAATTGCTGAACAGTGCATTTAAAACATCTTTACAATGGTATATCATGTAAAAGTGCGAAGAAGTGTAAATTTTCTCCAGCTTAGTAAAATAATTGGATTAACACTAGAATGTACCGAAGTCTACATATTATGCTACGTTATTGTGAGGTATGGCTTCAAGAAGACCGAACATATGACTAAGAGGCACAGCAGCACGTCGTCGAAAAACTACAGGGCACAAATATTGGTGCCTTAGACTGTTGGATTTAAGAGATTGTTTCTTTAGCACTAATCTTGGTTTGCATCAATGGTTTGCAGAACATAAATGTCTATTAAAAAGCATACCTTATAAGGAGTGAGCCACAAAAAAACGTTTTCAGAGTATTAAATCAGTTATGTCTTAGATTGATTAAGTGATCTACCTACATTTCGTACTATTAGTAATAGTAATCGTAACTTGTCAATTTGACTTACGATTATTTACAAATAACATTTCGTCAATTCTATAAGCTCAGACGTGGCTTATATGTCAATCTCAGTCGTTCACGGCCTGCCTAGGATACAAATTTTGTGGCTCGCTTGATATAACAGATGTGGCAGTAGGTTTTAACGAATATGAGAGCGTTGCTGAGATACAGTGGATTGGAGGGGTAGACTGGTTTGTTACGTTGTCAATCCGTGTGACGTAAAGTTTCAGTAGACATGAATACGTGGCCCGTGAATGAACGTGTTTGTGTCGTTACGTCCTATATCGTAACCAAGTCGATAATTACGGGTCAACGAATGTTTCGCCATGAGTTCAATATTTTGCCTTTAGGTAAAATTCCTTCACGTAATTTAATCATAGACTGGTACCATAAATTCCAAGCAACCGGTAGTGTTTTAGCTGTTTATAAAGGCACAAAGAAAAGTGTAACAATTTCAGAAACCATTGAGAGAATGAGACAAGCGATAGTTCGCAGTTCAAAACGCCCAGCAAGGCGTCATCCACAAGCGTTGGAATTATCAGACAGGACCAAGTGAAGAATTTTACACAAAGATTTACGACCTTTCTCATATAAAATACAGATTGTACAGAAACTTCAACCAAATGATTTGCTTTCCAGACTTGAATTTTGCAATGTATTCCAACAGTTGTGACGTGAAAATCTCGAAATTTTGCCTAATTTGATGTTAGATAAAGCGTATATCCATTTATCGGGTCTCGTCAATAAACAAAATTACGGTTTTCGGGCTCAAAAACAATCCACGAAGGTACACAAAACTCCTCTATATTCTGCAAAAGTGACTGACTTTATAATAATAATAATAAAGGACTTTATCTGGCGGAGTCTAGGTAAGCTGCTCTACTCAAAGATTATTTACATACACTTAATACAAAACATTAAGCTAATAAATAATATTTCAACTTAAACCAAACAAGTATGCTTTATCTAACAAATAACGTGTGTTCATTTGAAAAGTCAATCTAGGTTACTTTGAAATTTTGATAGAATGAGACGCAAATATATTAGTATGTGTTTGTTGTTCCGTAAACGTACACCTCAAGTTGTCAATCGTGTTGAAGAAATAATGGAAAATGAACCACAAACATCTGTTCGATATTTGAGTCAACAAATAAACCTTTCTGTTGGCACAACTCACAAGTTATTAAAAAAAGATATGCAACTTTATCCATACCGTGTCAGCAGTACAAGAATTGTTAGAAATTGATTACCCACGTAGACTACAGTTTTGTAATTGGTTTCTAAATATGAACAATAATGGAGAACTTTCGCAAAGAGTCATCTTTACTGATGAAGCATGGTTTTATAAAACGGGATACCTATATTCACAAAATACAAGAATTTGGAGTAGTGAAAATCCACATGTAATTAATGAAGAATCGCTACATCCAGAGAAAATTGGTGTTTGGGCAGCGATAAGTCAAAGGCGAATCATTGGACCAATATTTTTTCAGGGAACGTTAAATGCTCAAAGGTACCATACGGAAATTTTACAACCATTTGTCAATCAGTTGCATGTTGATGAACTTCAAAATGCATATTTCCAACAAGACGGAGCACCATGTCACTGTACTGCAGAATCTTTGGATTATTTAAGAGAATTTTTTGATGAGCGTATAATTAGTCGAAATACTGAAATTTCCTGGCGTACACGTTCATGCGATTTAACACCTTGCGACTTCTTTTTGTGGCCTTATCTAAAAAATAACATATTTCGAACACCTATATTGAATTTGAATGATATGCTACAGAGAATCGAACAGAAATGCATGGAAATTAATAACAATCCAGTAATGTTGCAGAATATCATCAGAAATTTTGAACGGAGGATTTTAAAGTGCATTGATCTTGAAGGACAACATTTTCAACATTTGTTATAGTTTTCAATAAATACCTATTATTTGTTATTTATTTGTATGTATGAAACTGTCAAAATATACGACTTCGTAGGTTAAGTAGTAAATTTTAATTTACGACATACTTCAAAATATTCTTTGTTATTTATTTGTATGTATGAAACTGTCAAAATATACGACTTCGTAGGTTAAGTAGTAAATTTTAATTTACGACATACTTGAAAATGTTCTCAGTAAATCACATGCTACTAGATTGACTTTTCAAATGAACACTTGTTATAATGACACACGCTTAATAAGAAATATAGGAAATAAAGGAAGGGGAAAGGCAAGAGATAACAGAATCTATACTAATAATTACAAAAATATGCAATCACTCACTGTGTACTACTCGTATGTGAGGCCCTCTGTCCCAGCAGTAACTGAGTTTTCAGCTTATTTTTAAAAATATTTACACTGAGACAAACTTGAGGTCCCCCGAGAGGATATTATAATTAGTCGGAGCTGCATACGAAAAAGATCTCTGAAACAGTGCGGAGCAGTGTTGCGGCACAGTAAAATTATCTCTAAAATAGTGCGGAGCAGTGCTGCGGTACCGTAAAATTATCGACGTATCGAAGCTGCCTGGAATGTATTGAACTCCTCCTGGTTAGAAGGGTTGCAACCTAACTTGGCGCATAGATAACGTTTTATGGACAAAAAAACAAAAATGCAAATATCTTCGTCTATCCATATTAAGCCACCCCAATTCATCCAATAAATAAGACACAAGAAGATCATATCTTGTTAATCCGAAAATAAATCGAATGCACGCATTTTGCACCCTTTGAACCCAGTTTACATATTCGTTGTCTAAGCACGTGGTGCACATGGTGCGGCATTTGAGCGTTTGTCATTTTGGGCCTGTTCTTATTCGAGGAGAACAATGCAACAGTGACTGGAACATCTGAACGTTATGTGGAAATACTCAATAACTTTTCAGCTGCCGATTTACAGCGTTTGGGAGTGCAAAACCGGGATGGCTGTTTTAAGGAACGTATTTAGATGTCGTCTGATTTCGCGCAATGGTGACATTGCTTGGCCGCCACGGTCCCGGACTTAACTGCACCTGATTTTTTTTTGTGGAGGCACTTAAAAGTTACTACCTTGTCACTCCAAAACCGAAAGTTCTGTTTATTGACATATCCACAAAGATGGAAGTGTGCCTCATCACTCATCCATAAATTATGGACCAGCTGTCCATCTTGATCAATTAAATTTAACAACTGTTGACAAAAGCGTAGTCGGCTAACGTTGTGTTGAGGTTTGAGAGCTTGGACCACCTGTATCTTAAATGGATGAAAGTGGAGATCATTCTTCAGGATCCTTCTTGTGGTTCGGTCACTAAGACCGAGCTGTATGCTGTGACGCTTTGCAGATTTCCGTGGACTTCTTCTTACAGCCTCTCGCACCCGATTAACATTCTCGGGAGTACGAGCCGTCCTTACACTACCACCTCGTTTCTTGGTTACATTAGCAGTTGCTTCAAAATTTCTTACCCATTGGTTGATAGCGTTCGCTGAAGGTACAGGATCACGCGATAACAAATTGAACTCCCTACGGAAAGCACGTTGAGCACCAACAGCACAATCAGCATTTTTGTAAAATGCTTTTACGGCGAAAGCACGCTGCTCATTCGTCCAACGCAACATGACGACTGAAAATACCGACCCTCTGGACGCTTAAGGTCGAGTCCCCCACTCCTCTCGAGCCGTCTGACTCTAATCTTCGCAATATCTTAATCTTCCCGTTTCACTGCCGGACCCTTTAAATTCTTTGAATACGTGAAAATAATAATTCAGCAGTTCCAAAAATACATATACACGAAATTAATTAAGGCTTTTGTCGTTTTAATTGAATCAAATAAATGAAATCGTGATAAAAGCAAATATAAAAAGTATCGTACGACGAAGATAATAAATTTTTACCAAAAGTTTTTGCAAAAATACCTCGGTTTGGCTAGATATGAGTGCGACGGAGGAGTGGCAGCTGGTATGTTCTGGAGTCCAGATGTTCAAGGCAGTGTAGCTTGATTCTCTATCTCTGTTGGTTGCTCGGTAGTCGTCTTCCTCGTTGCTTCGTTCCGAGATATACCGGGTTCTTTTTTTTATTATTACACATAGATTCCCTATGTGTAATGATTAAAAAAGAATAATCAATGCATTAGTGGCATAGTAGACAACCAATTATACACCAAGTTGCTTAATTCGTAATTGCTTTGCCATGGAGAGGTAAAAAAAAAATTAATGTCAAATATTTCTCAATTTTTGTTCATACATTAATCTTAAATTAAATACATTTGATTGAAAAATAGATAATTTATTTATGGTGTATAACTGGTTACCTACTATGTTGCCTACTACACATAGAGAATTTATGTGTAATGATAAAAAGGACCCGATATATGTATCCCGTATATCGGAGAAAGGAAGCCTATGCCCAATTACGTCTAATTGCTTCGCAAGTAAGACGCCCCAAAATCACTAACGATAATAGACTTCCTCGTAATTATGACACATATCTTTTTATGTATCCGCAATCAGCGATAATTTACCATAAAATTAGGATATAGCGTGAATGTATACTTCGCTTAAGGAGCACAACAGAACCAGTTCTTTACCCTTGCACGTCTGCCAGAAGACTCTTCCTAAAATTCACATCGCCGAAGCGGGGTCAAAGAACGAATACAATCTCACTAGATAGCGCAGCCGAATAACTGATATAAATAACCAAATTTGGATATAAATATCTATCTACAGGGCGGTAAAATTTAGCGTGAAAAATAAATATGATAAAGTCTAAAGTTTTCATTAACAAGCCGGGAACTAAAGAACAACATTGAGCAGGAAATTGATATGAATATGCTACAGAGGCTCATGAACAGTGTACGTGAATGGATAACCGATTGCATCGAAAGTGGTGGTGGTCATTTAGACAATATAATTTTCAAAATTTAGCATGTTGCTTGTATGGTCATTAAATATTAATCTTTTAGCAAGTAAAATATTTTTTTCTTCCTATTCCTCCAATTTATTTATAAGGATAATACTTGTTGTTAGTTGACCTGGTCCAAATGTCTTTGCAAAAATAAAAATTTAAGCTAAAAATCCCAAAATGCAAAATTTTACAGAATTGTTAATTTTATGCTTGTATTTCTTTTAGCCGAAGATGAAAACAAAAAACAACCAAAACCAATACCTCTTAAAGTCACCATTAGTGATATTCAAGAAAGAAGAAGAGGTTCAGAACCGAGTATTCATTCCATCAAGAAGAACGAAAGTGCAGATGTTAGTTGTAAAAAATCACAAAGTCAAGAACTACCTGCATATCGTAACAAGGATGTTCGATGTGCTACAGAAAAGTATCCCTATCATTTACTTTGCGCCGGTCCATGTCAAAAAGCCGACATGACAGTCCAAACTCCACAAGCAAGGTGTGTTTCATGGAAACATCAACCTGTTTGTCGTCAGATGGCATTGGTTGCGACACAAACGTGTTCACGCGATACTCGATGTCAAAAAAAGAAAGAACACCCTGTTCAAACCGATAATAATTATATTATGCTACCTGGTCCAATATATATACAAAAACAAGCTATGAAATTTAGTCCTCCCATAAGTCCGCATCATCCACCTGGTTTGAAAACCATAAATGTCGCTCCGGCAATAGAAAGCCCCACTAAAGAAAACACAACAGAAATAGATACTTCTCCTAAAAAATACACTTCTAAAGAAAACGCAACACAAATGTATATTCCTTCTAAGAAATACACTTCTAAAGAAAACGAAACAGAAATAGATATTCCTCCTAGGATGTATACAGATAGAGATAGTTACACGCAGACTAGACCGAGTCAGTTTTCTTGTGGTCAAAGTATACCCAAGAAATGTACACTTAGAACGTGCATCCCATTGAGTGACTGTCCAGCAAGAGACGATCTCTTGCTAAGTGACGATTATAATGCTGGAATGCCAGAGAGTATTTCGCAATTTTTTCCGACTATTTCCACCCAAACTACATCTTCTGATTTCTTAATGATCGATAAGATAATGAGGGCTGCCCACCAAATGAAAGAACGGATTTCGCAAGTTCAATATGTTGAAGAGATTGCTGTCGAGCCAACACCGCCGAGTGACGTGCCGATACCAAGAATAAGTAAGGTGATACAAGAACACCAATCGGTACTAATTGGCCCTAGATCAGAGAGTGCTGAGAGGGAGGTGTCCATAACTGTAGAACAAGTAGATACAATTCCAGCCACTCACGGGAGCAAATTAAAAAAAGATCACGTAGCGAAAGATATAGAATTCGAATCAAAAAGTGGATTGAACGTACCGTCCCATGACAAATGTGATAAACCTAAGAGCATTATGAGACTTAATGAAATGGGAGCAGTAAGTGCGTCGAAAGGAGACGAAATTATATGTGGACCTGATAGTGATATGTTTGAAGAAGACATAGAAGAAGAAGAAGAAATTTTGGAAGGTGAAACTACAAGCACTGAAATAACCGGAGATAAATCAGAAGACAAGGCAGAAGAAGAGGAAGACGAAGATACCGTCGACGAAGAGTTAAAGGACGAAACAGAAGAAGCGAATGGTATCGAGCTCGATGGAGACCCTGGAAATCTGGATTCTGCAAGGAGTGATGTGAGACATGGGCACCGATCATCTAAAGAATTACATGAAAATAGTGTATTAGTGGGAGACGAAGACGATGAAGATGATGATTTTATGAAAAAGTTAGATTTTAAACCCAAAATGAGTATGACGACGTCGATGGAGCAACGAATAAAGAAGGTAAGTTTTTGATTTCGAAAATTTTTTGAAAATAACTTGTATCTTTTTGTTTTTAGCTGTATTTGTAGTTTAAAATCTATATCCCTTTATAATGTTTTTAAATTCTCGCAGGCAAGACAAGCACTTATACAAAAGGCTTTCTAACTCTTACTTTTAAATATGTAATTATTGTTTTTTTCTTTCTCTTTAGTTTAAATAAATATTTGTTGAGTCGAAAATATATACTTCGTTCATTTATTATCGCAAAAATTACAATTAGGTAGTTTAAAATTACAAATAAATAAGACATATGGGATTTTCACGATAACAGTGCATACACGTCACTGATACGTTTGCGCAATGTTGTAAAATTTATACAACATTCATGACATGAAGGTTATGTTTACCTCATATAATCGTCAAAATTGGCTTATAAAATTATAATAAGCAATAGCAATCAAGCAAAACCGGTTAAATCCATTTTACATTATTACTAACTGGGGCTTGGCTAGGGATAATAATAATGAAATTATTTTATGACAAATAATTTGTGGTGTTGGTGAAGTTCCTTCAAAGGTCCAGGACGTGCGTGATGATGGTTAATCAAAATAAATACACAGAAACTTAATAAATAAAATAAAACACAGCGGCGTCCTTAAAGTGTGTATTTATATTTACATAATAATAAATGGAAATTCATATATTTAAAAGTAATTAAAACAAAAGTAATATGTACTCGAGGAGCAGTCAATATTTAATTAAAAATTAACACACAAAAAATACTCTGAAAACGAACGTTAAATTGAGCAGTAAATTATGGGTTCATTAATGTATATAAAATAACCTCTGTATCGAAGAATACAAAGTTACCTTTGATTTGCGGCGGCCACGTGGTCTGAAGATATACTCGGACAAGTATATGTAGAGCGGTGTTGGCCGGAGGAATAAGAAATTAATTAGTTCAAATTAATATGGATTCGCTTAAAAGAATAATATATATTGAACAATACAAAATTACCTTAGAAGCGGAAGAGATGCAGGGGGCACGTGGACCATGCCACCGGTACTTGACCAGTACGGCGGGTGATGTGTGTGTCACTCACGAACGTTCGAAAGAGAAGGACTGATAATTTTGCGTCGATAGAAAAGTCTAGAAACGGTCTGTTTTATGATCTATCGAAGAGAGGGTCGATATCTTGAATTATAATTAATAAGAAGCGCGACCTAAAGATGACTTCTATCGATGTCATAAATATTATTAGAATAACCCTTGTGACATAAGCTTCCTAACGATATCAAACGCAACATATGAAGAAGAAGTATGTAATTTTAATTAAGAATTTAAAAATGGAACGTACTAGAAGAAATTTGACAGTTAACGTTAGGGTTGCTGAGAGTCAGGTAGGAAAAGGTCTCGGTCAAGAATATAACAATAGACACTTTCTCTTTGTACGAATATGTACAGTAAAATGTCTTAAGTTAAATATATTTTAAAACGAAATATTCAAAGAAGAAATATATGATTAAAAATAGATTAAAAATACGCTAAGCGTAACAACATGAAAAATAAACTAAGTGTGTACTATTAGTAATACCAGTCAGATAAATTCATTGGTGAACCCAGAATCAAGTAAAACGCAATATTTCCTGTTGAAATTGAGGTTCAAAACCTAACCAATCCAGCAAAACTGAATAAATCCAAAGAAAAAAATTTTAAATTTACATTTCAAGCAAAACTAGATAAATCCGTTCTATAGATACCTGCAACAGAACTATGACGGCTGTGTTATAAGTCCTTAATGATTATGGCATCTACATGGCACGTTGAAAAAAGCCAATATCTGTCACTGTCATTATTACTTTGAACGAAACACCACAGTTTATTCAAGAAAGCAAAAGCGATTCCAATGGAGTTAGAAGAAATTGACTTAGGTATCTTCCACAAATAAATTAAAACTATTCGTCACCTAAATAATGGAACAACAATTTGGCGCTAAATGGGAGGAAGACAAAAATTTGGACTGGTACAAAAGAATACTGTCTGAAGTTGGTAATGAGCGCGAAGACAGTGACAACGAAGAATGTGACCGACCGTCTTGAAGATGACCCAGGCGTACATATTTAGAAATCAAATCGAATTTCATATCCGAAAAATAATTTTTTGGTGTTTTATAATAAAATTTTATTTTGTTATATTTTTCCATTGGAATGTTAAGAAATATTCATAAAACGTTTTGATAATTTTTTAATTGCATCTGGTAAGTAGTATGCACAATTTAATTTGTGAATAAAACGCATAAGTTACTTGAAACTTTGAAACATTTTTATTTGTGACTTATCAGTATACACTGCACTTACACGTGGAAAACAATATCGGACAAATGTCCGCCCAAACTTCGTTGACAAATTCTTACTCTTTTTACAAAATTATTTAAGACATTTACGCACATTTCTGGATCGATTTCCATAATAACGCGCTCGATTTGATTTTTTAAAACATGGATTGCCCTCGGATTATTCATGTAAACACGTGATTTCAGGTATCCCCAGAGAAAAAAATCACTAGGTGTCATGTCGCATGACCTTGGCGGCCAATTCTGATCTCCCTGGCGTGAAATGACACGCTCCGGAAATCTCTCCTGCAATAACGCACGAGTCTCGCGCGCAGTATGGCAGGTGGCGCCATCTTGTTAGAACCATTTATTTTGGATGTCTATGCCGTCCAATTCGGACCAAAGAAACTTACGTAACATGTTCCGATAATGTTCGCCATTCACCGTAACTGCATTACCTACAGCATTTTGAAAAAAATAGGGCCCAATCACACCACCTGCATAAAAGCCACCAATTGCTCGTTGTGAATGCATCGGCTGTTGAACTGTTATGCGAGGATCCTCGTCGCCCCATATCCGACAGTTATGCCTGTTGACAAAGCCGTCCAGGTGAAAATGCGCTTCATCAGATAATCTTTTGTGCGAAATCCTCATCCAGATTTAGAGTTTCCAACACCTAATCAGCGAAGTCACGCCGTTGTAAATGATCGTCTGGCAATAGCTGTTGCGTCAGTTGGACCTTGTAGGGGTGAATATGAAGGTCCGCTGTCGAATTCGTTGCATGGTGTTCTTCAAAACATTCAATTGCTGTGATCGACGGAGAATCAAAGTTCGGGGATTTCGGGCAACACTTTCCCTTACTGCAGTAATATTTTCAGTAGATCGGCCAGTACGATTTCTTCTTGGTGTCTTTATATCACTAACTGAACCACTTTGTTGAAATTTTTGAATTATTCGATGAATTGTCGATGAATCTGGTACGTTTCGTCGACCAAATATTGCAAGCAATATTCGAAGTATTTCTAAGGAGCTTTCACCGTTCCTGAAGTAAGTTGTGACGATGACAACGCGTTGGTCAACAGTAAGACGATTCATTTTTACTAACCGCAATATGTCTAGTTGACAGCTAACCAAAAACACGAGTAGCCAACCGACCGGTACGAAAATGGCGCCCTTTTTGTGCATTCTTATTGGGACACCTGATAGTATCCAATAAATACCAACGTTTCTTTCTTTTTTCAAACAAAACTAGGTATATCAACTTCTAATTAAGCAAAACACGATAAATCAATTTTATTTTTGTTAATTACCCTGGTGTGAGTGGAAAAAATTATTGAAATTTGTAGTTTGATGAGTAGTGACAAAGTTCTATAGAATACACAGGTTACTTTTTGTTTAAATATATGAGTTTCATAAATAAACGTTTTTAATTCATATTTCGAAACTGTTTATAATAGATTTAACCGGTTTTGCTCCACATATATAGTATGTATTAAAAGATTTAACTAATATTTTATTTAAGGTAAATTAAATGATCCTTAATTTAAATATGTTAATGTAGTTAAAAATCATTTTGACTTTATTCTATTATTTGTATATAAATATCAATTCATTTTCTAATCAAATTTTTGTTTCGCATGACAAAATGAAATTCAAAATGGAAAATATTTCTTTAATTAATATACATTATATAGTGATAAATAAAAAGTGAGAAATGTAAAATATAAAACTAAACTACCCGAGCTGAAAATACATATAATTCAATAAAAAATGACTACAAAGATATTATTAATCTGATGCAATGCTGTCTTCTTCCGTATCACTGTCTGCACTAACATGGATAATAAATTCCCCAGGATCTTCACGATCTATAACAACTTCCCTATTCCACCATTTCTGTATAAAACATACGTACAATTATACTGGAATACCAAACAAAAACAAATATTTGTCAGTCATATTCTCCATTATACTTTCCATTCCGTTTGAGGTATCTCCAAAACATGCATTTTTAACGTATCGACCGCTTCTTTTGGTATCCAAAATCGTTCATCACAGTTTATTCTTCACGTATAGCAAACGCCAAATAAGTTGGCGCGAGGAGGGGTAAGTTCGCGCAGAACTAAAAGTAGTGGGGAGATTTGTATTTGGTTTTACATCAAATGTCAGAAAATTCTAACCTCTAAGCGTGTGTCACTTTATGATCCCCTAGCAAAGACATTATGTTCCGTCAAACGTCAATGACAAATGTATTCTGACAATTACTTGAGTAGTGGGGGTGAACGTTTTTAAAAGCGGCTTCTGCGCACCCCCTCCTCGCGCCAACTTAATTGGCGTTTGCTATACAGAAGTAAAAAGAAATCATTGGGTGCCAAATCAGGATTGTACGGCAGATGACCCATCAATCAATTCGTTTTAACCAGTCACATCTTGATTTGATTATGCCGGTATGTGAGAGAAAGCTCGCCTTGTCATGGTGAAGAATGATCCTGTGGCGTTGGTTATTTTTTCTTATTTCTTCAAAGACATTTGGCAAACGAACGGCTCTGTACCATAAAGAATTGACATTTTGTAAACTATCGAAATTCTCTGCATAAAAACTAGTAGCTTCCAACCATGTTCCCCATCTAATTATTACTGGAGAGGGAGGCAGTGGCAAAGATGGAAGAGCTACTCTCAATGGTGCTTTTCTGAAAACTTTTTCAACAACGGATACAAGTCTATCAACTTCCGGAAAGGCGTCTTTGATATATTTACAGATTCTGTGGAGAGCATGTGCCACACAAGTAATATGCAGCATATTAGGATATGTTTCCTTTAATAGTCTGCCTGTTTTTAACATACATGCAGCACTGTCACTGATAAATAAAAGTATTTTTTCTTTGTACCTGTCGTCCGAATGAAGTATTTGCTGCATATTCTCGTGAATGGTTTTAGCAACTGCTTTCGCATCAACTGTATTTATAACTTGTGTTCCTATTATATGCGTTATACGCCAGCTACAACATTTACCACACAGGGTCCTAAATATATCGACAGTTTCGTCGGCACTTATCCATAGGTACTGATTTGATTACTGCTTTCGTGTAGCGCTTAGAAACATAATATTTGCGTAAGTTGGTTTCATCAGAAACTATTTTATAGACTTTGCAATACATTTCGGAATCACTAGAAATGTACATACAATCAGTATGACCCTTAATCCAAGTCGCCATTGTTTCACGATGCCGTTCTCGACGTTGTTCCATGTCATATCTGAAAAAGTAACTTAACAATGTTCTAGATCTAAATAAATGAAAATTAAAAATGTGCGCGTAAGTTATTGAAACTTAACGAAATTCACTGCGACACTTACGTCAAAATAATTCGGAGAAGTAGATTCGATGAAACGATATTAAAAGATCTATTACAAAAATTACGAAGTATAGCAAGCGCCACTTAAGTTGGCGCGAGGAGGGGGTGCGCAGAAGCCGTTTTTAAAAACGTCCATCCCCACTACTCAAGTAATTGTCAGTGTAAAAAGGTCCTATGTGGCTGGAGGATCGCCACGTGATGTCCTATGCCTTTAGGGCCTGGCAAGGACCGCCATGTGATGTGAGCCCTGGCCCTGGGGGCCACATCGGTGAGTCTTCACGCAGATATCGTCGTAGCGTTAAATAATGCACAAGTATGATAGGTTTAACATAGTTTAATAAACCAACACTTATAACTATTTAACAAGATGGTAATTACATAATTAACAATGTAGACGATAGTCGAAAAGAGACTCTAACTGTGTCTCGACTGTGTCGACTCTCTACTGTGTCTCTACTGACCCCGATAAGACTTCGGATGGGATGTCTTATATATGTTAGAGTGATCTCCTTTCCGACTATATGTCCTTACTCTAAATAAACAAGAGTGTTGAAAGTGTGTAACGTATCTTGCGAATGCTTGTGTATGTAAGTTATGTCGGGCGAGGTCATGTTTGGATATAACATGCATTAAACACTAGCCGCGCCTTGACTTAGATAAACGGTACTCTGCATTGCTTAATTGGGTTATCACATCAGAATACATGTGTCATTGACGTTTGACGGAACATAATGTTTTTGCTAGGAGATCATGAAGTGATACACGCTCAGAGGTTAGAATTATCTGACATTTGATGTAAAACCAAATACAAATCTCCCAACTACTTCGAATCCTGCGCGAACTTACCCCTCCTCGCGCCAACTTAATTGGCGTTTGCTATACCTATGTAATTAACAGTTAAAACAATGAAAAAAAGAAACTAACTCACCGTACTTTATTTATCTTACGAAATATTAACTAATAAATAAAATAAATTATAGAAACTCATCACACCTCTATCTACGCCCTTGAAGAAAGGAATTTAAGTGTAATATTGAAGTAATTGCGTCACAATTGTAAGATAAAAAACAGCTGTGTGGTTAACCGAATGAATAGTGCTATTCAATAACTGTGTGTTGTACTTAGCGATGTTATAGACTATTTATATGGTCCATCGTAATTTCGGCCTGATACGTCCGGTTTCTAGTTAGAACCCACTTAGATCAACGACAGTTATCTTTCTCAAAATCCTGCTTCGTTGTTGCTGTTGTTCTTCGTCTGATCGAAACTTTTAGGAAATAAGTGGAAGTCACTTGGAGCTAGATCTGGTGAATAAAGTGGGGGAGGTACAACCTGAAATCTCAATTGATCTCAGTTTTCGCTTATAATTGGTCGAGATGAAAGAGAACGTTTTTATGGACCATTCCAAATCGTTTTCCAGAAAATGTTTTCTTCAATTTGTCTAATAGAGCGACATAATAGTTTGAGCTTTTAATAGTCTAAGTCTAAGAGAATTATTCCTTAGAATCATAAAAAATCGTAGCCATTACCTGAGCTGCCGATGAAAATATTTTGTCTTTCTTTGAGGGAAGACTACCATAATATGTCCACTGTTGAGGTTTCTGTTTGTATCCAGGGATGCCAGGTTTAATCAACTATAATAAAATTTCGCAAAACATCAGCGTGGTACTTTTTAAACAGCTTCAAATTATCGCTTATCGTTTTTGATTGCGCAATATCTTTGATACTCATGTTTAAATTATGCAATTCAGAAAGAAATTGTGATTTTCGTATGAGTATTGTCAGGATTTCAGATGTGTTTAGTTTAAAAAAAAAAAAAAATGGAATTGCTCCACGAATCGTGAGGTTATGCATTTTTCATTTAGGCACTTTAATTAGACTTCTGTAACTTTCAAATAAAACGTCAGAAATTAACTGAAATTCACTTGTTGCCAAATAAAAGATGGCAGAATTACAATTGTGATAAATAGAGTGCGAAAATTCGGTCGGCGCTTCATAAGGTGTGCGCCGGGAACGTAGAAGGGGTTTCGATATATACATACAGATGTATACCGGGTGCGGCAATAGTGTGTCGGCGGAGCTTAGCATGAAAACTAATAAAGTTGTAATAATGAAATTTTACGTACACATGTAGTATGCTACAGTGCATTTTCTAATTGTATTTATATATTTACAGGGTGTTCCAAATTTCCGCAACCACTTTCAATTTTTTTTTTAAATAGATTGCTATACTTTCTTGTTATTATGATGATAGCCACCCAAATTATCTTTGCAATGATATATGACAATGTGTACTTACAACTGTTAGTTTTGGTTTTATTGCAAATTTTGTTAAAATCTTGACAGTTGCAGCGTCTAACATTTTAAGTCTTAGCCTGAAAATGGGTGCAGTGCCTCACGTAACTTTTTTGTTACCAATTTATGGACTAACACGTTATATGTTTTGAGGGTGAACAACGTGACAACATATACAGAGTGCTAAATATGTCGTGCCAAAGTTATCGAAGTTTAAAGGCTCTTTTCTCTTTTTTTTAAATTGAACCTATAATTTTTTTATTAGTCAGCAAATTCCTTGTAAAATTGCCGTTAAAATGGTACCAATAACACAGTACTTATTTCTAGTATTTTCGAAGTTATAACCCTTTAATGGGATATACCTATGTTTATAATATTCAATATGCGGTGCTGCATCTAATAGTTGGGTGGTTGGCCATGAAATGATATTAAGCAAAAATTGCTGTGTAACCAAACGTCAAATATCTACTTCAAATTTCCGTATAAAGTGTTTTTCTGTAGTTCCTCTTTGCTGTAATCGCGTTTAATTGTTACAATTTAAGTTCGGCTAGTTAATTATCAATTTCCGTTTGTTCGTTATTAGTTGTTATCTTGCTGTCAGTTATATCGTTTTGTTGTCATTATTTTTTATTTACATGCCGTAATAGTTTATAGTTTTGTTTCTTTAGAATGAATTTTTCGAAAGAGGAGCTAATAGACATGGTATTTGTTCTTGGCGCTAGCAATAGAAATCCACTTTTAGCGTCAAGAACATATGCTATGGAGTATCCTCACCGAAGAGCACCAGATATTAAGACGTTTGAAAATTTGTTGACAAGGTTTCTTCGGACGGGTTCAGTGAATTACGTCAAACATGAAAGAACTAAGACATGGTTACAGAAGATAATGAGGTGACAGTCGCCCAGTCCGTTGTAGAAAATCCGCGCGTATCTACAAGGATAATTTCGAAAGAACAGGGGATAGAAGTCACTGCTGTAAGAAGGATCTTACATAAACATAAGTTTCAGCCTTACAAAATTCAAAATCATCAAGCCTTATTACAAACGGATTTTGAAAGGAGACTTGTTTACTGTGAATGGCTACTTCTCCAATTACGACAAGATCTAACTTATCATGTGCTTTTCACAGATGAAACAACATTTGCTAATTGTGGAATAACAAACAGAAAAAATTCTCATTATTGTGACACTAGAAACCCTCATTTTGTGCAACTCATTTTATACCAACAAAAATTAAGTGTTAACACCTGGGGAGGCATCATAGGAAACACTATTATAAGTCTATTCGTTTTTAATACTACTTTAAATTGTGAAATCTACACAAATTTCCTGGCAATGGCAAAATTTGCCATTGCTGTTAGAAGGCCTACCAGATAACGTCATAAGGAGATTGTGGTACCAACATGATGGTGCACCTGCACATTACGGTGCTGCTGCAAGCGCACATTTAGGGTATTCATTTAGGTGGATTGAGAGAGGAAGCTTTATAAGCTGGCCACCGCGATCACCAGATCTAACACCTTGTGATTTCTTTCTGTGGCCTACTTTAAAAAATATAGTTTATGAAACACCTCCTACAACGGCAGAGAACATGCAGCAACGAATCAGAAACGCTTTTCTTCAATTAAGTGAAAACAACATGGCTCAAAATGTAAGTCTGTCGATGCAGAGGCGATTAAGAGCATGTGTAGAGCAGAATGGAAATATATTTGAACACATTTTAAATTAATTTTGTTTTATTGTTGAAAAATTACAAAATGTAATTCTAAAACTAATAATAAAGAATTAAGAAACAGGTGTTTGTAAAAGTTACTTTGTTTGATATCATTTCATGGCCAACCAACTATTAGATGCACCGCATATTGAATAATATAAACATAGGTATATCCCATTAAAGGGTTATAACTTCGAAAATACTAGAAATAAGTACTATGTTATTGGTATCATTTTAACGGCAATTTTACAAGGAATTTACTGACTAATAAAAAAATTATAGGTTCAATTTAAAAAAAAAGAGAAAATAGCCTTTAAACTTCGATAACTTTGGCACGACATATTTAACACTCTGTATATGTTGTTCACCCTCAAAACATATAACGTGTTAGTCCATAAATTGGTAACAAAAAAGTTACGTGAGGCACTGCACCCATTTTCAGGCTAAGACTTAAAATGTTAGACGCTGCAACTGTAAAGATTTTAACAAAATTTGCAATAAAGCCAAAACTAACAGTTGTAAGTGCACATTGTCATATATCATTGCAAAGATAATTTGGGTGGCTTTCATCATAATAACAAGAAAGTATAGCAATCTATTTAAAAAAAAAAATTGAAAGTGGTTGCGGAAATTTGGAACAGCCTGTAAATATATAAATAAAATTAGAAAATGCACTGTAGCATACTACATGTGTACGTAAAATTTCATTGTTACAACTTCATTAGTTTTCATGCTAAGCTCCGCCGACACACTATTGCCGCACCCGGTATATATATATATGTATGTAGCGCATCTCGTTCGAACGTGTTTACCTGTGTTTCATTGCCTGATATATACATACAGATGTATATATATATGTATGTAGCGCATCTCGTTCGAACGTGTTTACCTGTATTACAGTATTTTATATAGAAGTATGTCGCAGACATTTAAAAGGTTATATTTACTGATGAATCCTGGTTTCATCTCTCTGGCTAATGGAGCGCAAATAATCCGCACTTTTCTTTATGGAAACACCCCTGCCTCCAAAGAAAATTCAATTTTTCCGTAGACTTAAATGTTAGGTTAGCTTAATGAATGTCACTAGGTAACTCTTATTTAACGATTTAACCTATTACCAGTAGTATGACATGTAGGTTAAATCACTTAATTAATCTAAGATATAACAGATTTAATCCATGGCATTTTTTGTTGCCTACTATTTAACGAGCCATCGAAAAAATTCATAATTGGAGTAGACTGTGAAATTGGGTTGGTACTTTAGCCACTTCCACATAATGACATTTATTATTTAACATTGAAACTATAAGTTTGTGTCAAATTTTTCAAAGTTAAAAAGTTAGAGTTGGTTTGTGTTTAGATGTAAATGGACACAGAAAGATTGTTCTGAACAATCCTTCTGTGAGTGTTTTTGTGCGTTCAAGTGTTACACTGTTTTTTCTACTGAAGATGACAACGTGGTTGTAGAAATACGTATTTAGAATCATTAAATTCTATTGTGGTAAGGGTTTTTTAATTTTATTTTATTCTGTAGCTATATGTAAATTTTGATTATGATTTTGATATTAAATAAATTATTTGTTTCCTTTTTTGTTGTAGTATCATTTCAATGCCATAACCTTTTTCTACAATGAAACCAAATGAAACTGTCAAGCATCAAGTAATGTGTCATTATGTGGAAGTGGCTAAAGTACCAACCCAATTTCACAGTCTACTCCAATTATGAATTTTTTCGATGGCTCGTTATAACATCACTAGATGTCGAACGGCCGTTCCCTTCATATAAAATCATTTTTTCTCCACGGCGAACTCGATTTGCTGAAACAACTGTGGAAACATATCTGATGTTTCAAATCGATCTTGTCTTATTTGTTATATTGATAACGCTGCTTAAAAGAGTAAGTGTTCCACTTTTCATAAATTAAATATAACTATTTATTTTATTATATTTACCTACTATCAAGCGGGCGCCTCTGGTGCGCCGACCATATTTCGCACTCTAGTGGTAAGTCTTCTGTTCGGTTCGTTTAAATAAAACTAATGGTAATTAAGAATAACTGTATTGATAAAAAATACACTAAATAACACTTAACAATAACTAACAATAATAACAATATTTATATTTATTTATGTACACGTTTATTATTACAACATTAAGTACACGACGATTGCTGGTTCAATGAGTCATCCCTCCCTTGACAGCTTATATACTTCTCAGATAGTTCTTGAACGTTCGCTTTCTAGTCTCTTCGAGAAGTCTTATGATGTGCTGGCGTGCACAGCCGGTGACGTTATTGCTTAGGTCGTCGCCTGACGCACATCATAGAATGTAATTCTAATTTATTCTGAAAGATGGTGCTGCTTGCTCACTTCGCTCCAAATCATTGTCGTATATCAAAAGACACGTAATAAGTTAAATACAATGGATACCGTTTTACGATCATGCTATATACTTATGAGCAAGTAGTAGTATCATGAGTCATTTTAGGATCAGATGCTGTTGAGTTAAATTGATCAATAAGACAAATTTTTTCGAAAAGGTATCGTGTTGAAACCACAACAAAAAAAAACATTTGTCACATTTATTTAGAGCATGCTGTTGCTCTTTGAATAGCTAAAAAGTAATTTAGAAGTGGAGATTTTAACTTGATGAAGAGATTATCAATAGATTGAATAACAACAAATTGTCTTCATTTCGCTATCGAAAGAAATTTTGATTGACGTCTAATCTTGGAATTGCATTCTTTGAAAAAATGCGCTGAATCATGCCTCAAGAGCTATTTCTCTGCTTGAATACTACCACAGAGAGTATTTTTGGATTAAGTTGTAACAGGCGACGAAAAGTGCTTCTTATACAAGAACTTCCTACGAAAAAGGAGCTTCTTCTAGCTGACGAAGCAATTACAGCGGTTAAGTACTTTACCCTAAATATGAAAATTCAATCGAAAAGACATCACCTTTGCTCAAACCGAAAAACTGTAAATTCTCTAGCATCCACTATATTTTGCAGACCTCACTTCATTGGATTTTTATCTGTTCAATAAATCACGCACTTCTTCGACATTTTCTTCGCTCAATAAAAGCCTCCTCGATAAAAGCCACTTCCTACTAAGGGGAAATATTCCGTAGCGATTTTACCGTTTGTAACGTAGAGCGTAATGTTGATTTTTTGTTCTTTATTCATTTTGGACCGAGACCAAGCTACTATATTTCAGTGCATATTTTGGCTTCTAAAGAACGAAATGTCATATAATGTTTATAGATTATTGAGGGAAGTTGACACTTCCTAAATCAGTCTCCCACCAACAGATGGCACCATTAATTTCGTTAACCTGGAACGATTTCGGTTATTTTTGGGACAGGGCGTTACGTTTTTTAAAATGCATAAACGATATTGACGAACAATTTTTTTTTAACCTAGCTGTGCTCTCTTTGGAGAATCTGTCGTAATTGTTCGTTCATCCGATATTTTTAACATTTAACGAAAGCAAATAGTTACCCATTGCTGTTCTTTGTCGTTGTTTTTTGTAAAATTTATCTTCAAAATGAAATTGAATATCATTCATTCATTTTGCCATTCAACTTATTTTTATGAATCAAATTAGTTAAATACTTTAAAGTTTCGGGAATAAGTATTGAAGGAAGCAATTAAGGTACATCAACACACACACAATGTTTAGTATTTTGAAGAATTTTCAGCTGACAGATTTTATGGTCTCTCGGGTAAACTTTTGAATTCATTTGCTAGCAATTTTAAAATCAAATAAATTGGTGAGTTATTTACCTGAAACAATTAGGCTTCATCTATTTATGGCTTATGTCTCTTAGGTATAGAGTACAACCTAGATGTTACAGGATTAAATAGCTTCCCACTGAAGACGGCAACTCGGTTGTTGAAAGATTGACATACATATTTAAGAAATTTTATTTTGGTAAGGACTTTTTTTAATTTATATACGAGCATGATTTGACGGGAAGTGAGAATCGACTACCAGCACCATCTTTCGGGAAAACGTAGCATTATATTCTAATTCTTCTGTCTTTCCTATGGTGAAATTCCGTTTGATTTAATAAAAAATCCGAAAATGCATAAGCTCACAATTCGTGGTGCAATCTAATATTTATTTTTTAAACAACTTAAGGTATCTGAAATTTTAGCTGATATGCAACAAACTTTGTGTAACGATGCTCCCTGGAAAGCCACAATTTATTAATGAGTTGCCCAACTTAAACGTGGTGATATGAGTATCAAGATGGTATGCGACTGGGATCATCAAAAACTGCAGCAATCCCGAAAGTGATCAATGAAATTAATGATATTGCTTATTGCGACTGGAGAAATACGACGAAATGGACGAAATACATAGTATCGTAAGCATATCGACTGATCCTGTACATTATTTATATACGTAGAACTTGCTTGTTCAAGATGGATGCCTTCAATCTTGAATTGTAAAGAATGTGAACGTCAAGCGATAATTTGAAGGTGTTTAACAAGAACTAAGCTGACTTAATCACTATGTTCTTGAATTTAAACGGCTCAACAGTAGGTAGATTTTTTGGGTTTCGAAAAGGATAATTTCATAGACTACCTTGCAAAGAGACAATCCGTTAACGGACTATATTATACCGGTCTACTAGAGCTGCGTAACAATCGAAACAACTTGGAATGGCCCATGTCTCTTTCGTCACGACGGCGCGCATTTTCACGCCAATCAAGTTGTTTACGCGCGATATTCACCAGATCTATCCCCAAGTGAGTCCCACTTACTTTCCAAACTGAAATTTTTTCTTGTTGGAAAGAAATTTCGGTCAGATGAAGAACTTTTTGCAGTATTTTGAGAATCTTGACATAGATTATAAAAAAAAATGACATAATAGCAATTTGGCATCGTTGATGCAAGTGCGATGCAGTTGCAGGGAAATATGTTGAAAAATAATAAAAAACTTAATGCACTAACTCATTTGTTTCATTTAGAGACTCACTTCCCGTTAAATCGTCCACGTACTTAGCGACAATATCTGTTTTAATTGTAAATTTAATTACTTGTAAAACACTCATCCTGTAATATATACTGACCATTATGAATAAATGAACAGCTAGTGAACGAAATTTTCAGCAAATATGAAAGATATGATAGTAACAATTCATATATACAAGTGACCCGTATCGTTATGTTCAAATTTTAGGAGTGTAAAGTAGACTTCATTTCAAGTAACAAAACCGCAAAACTTGTATATCCATTTTTATTTGTTTCAAAGTTACAGGTCTATGATTGTGATTGTCAGATCATGAAAAAAAAATGTAATCCTAAAGTCAATAAAAGCTAATTTTATTTAAAAAAGTTCAATTAATAATATTTTCGAAATATCCACCTCCTTGTTGAATGCAGGCTTGTGCCCGTAAGCCAACAGAAGATGTACTTATCCGAATTTAATACTTGTTTTGTTGGATTTGCTCGGCAGCCAGGTGAATACGATCCAACAACTCTTCTCTTGTGGTCGAAACTTGCGCGTAGACTAAATTTTTCAAGTACCCCCATAAATAAAAGTCAAGGGGATTAAGTTCGGGTGATCTGGGTGGCCATGCAACAGGACCACCTCGACCAATCCATCTTGGATAATTGACGTTAACCCAATTTCGGACAGCAATTTCGAAATGTGGTGATGCCCCATCCATGTGAAACCACATGTCTCGTCGAACATTCAGTGGGGCATCCTCTAAAAGACCTGTCAGTTCGTCAATAAGAAATTGAAGGTAATTGTCCGCATTTAACTTCCCAGGAAGAACGACAGGACCAATCAACAAGTCATCGATTAGGGCCGCCCAAACGTTAATAGAAAATTCATGTTGAAATTTAGATGGGCGTAAAGCTTTGGGATTTTCTGATGACCACCTGTACAGGTTTCTTAGATTTGTAACACCACTTCTTGTGAACGTAGAGAGGACTGTTCTGCAGAAATTAAAATGAAGCCGTGACTGCCTTAATATCCAGGTAAAATAAACTATACGAGCATAGTGGTCTGCCTCAAGCAAACCGTGTCCCCTGCGATAGTGATATGGATATAAGCCCTCACGTTTTAAAATTCGCCAAACTGTCGTTCGTGGCACTCCTAGTTGTCTAGCGATTCGACGTACACTGAGAGTTGGATCCCTTGTAACAATAGCTACTACTTCTTCCTGTAAGTCTGCTGGCAAATTTACTCCTCCATCGAAAAGATAATCACGCAGTCCGCAGTTCTGTAATGAGGAATGCGCCTATCGGGAAACCGATGTCGGTATTCAATAACTGCTTGACGTGCACTGCCGTTACAGTAGCCATACACAAAATGCGTGTCCGCATACTCTTGAGAAGAAAATCGGTAAGGCATTTTGAATAAAGAAAACGTGTCCACTCACTAATAAGCTGTTGTATGAACTGAAACGTAATGTAATCCTTTATTAAAAAATGCAACGTTAACAGTCATCTGAACATTTGTTTATTGTATGATATTCATGGTTCAGCACTTACGAAATAAGTAAGAACCTTTATCATAAATCAATTTCCAGTACTCTTTTTTGTAGATTTCCAAAAAATTACTGTATGCACTACGACACGTGTTTATTTATTTTAGGATAACATTTTATTATGCGACGTTAACAATCACAGGCCTGTTATTGAATGGTATAACTATTGTAAATCAAATCAGATTGTATTGACTTTAGGACTACATTTTGTTTCATGGTCTGACAATCACATTCATAGATCTGTAACTTTGAAACAAATAAAAATGGATATACAAGTTTTGCGTTTTTGTTACTTGAAATGAAGTCTACTTTACACTCCTAAAATTTGATCATAACGATACAGGACACTTGTACCGCGATATCATAAAGTTTCTGTGTCAACGGTGGCCATGGGGTGAAAAACGTCTGTCTTAATTTATATCATTCTTTTGAGAAAAATCTGATAAAATTTTCAGGTTAAGTGTCATGCTGACGTTAAAATATGTCAATATATTAATCTTAATGTCAGTATGGCACATAACCTGAAAATTTTATCAGATTTTTCACAAAAGGATGATCTAAATTAAGACAGACGTTTTTCACCCCATGGTCACCGTTGACCCAGAAACTGTATGATATCGCGGTATATAAACAATAATAATACGTCGATCATCATTTGTTTCTTACGCATTCGATTAATATTAGGCATATTTGAAATTAGCGAATCAATGGTAGCCTGTGGTAGGGAATTTTGGTCAAGATGACATACTTTTTTTTAGGAAGCGAAAATAATAACATAAAACTGTGATATGAAAGACAACATAGCGTATTTCTATAATTATGTACATAAATTTTGCAAAACAAAAGTTACAACTCTTAAAAAATAAAAATTCCCTCTCTGAAATATGTTAATACTTTTTGGTGTAAGTTTCGTAAGACGACATACTAGTCATCTGCACATAGTTCACGAGAAAAATTGCTTTGTTTTTGCTGGTACCCCAGCACACTGCCTGTGACACCATCTTAAACATGACTGACAAAGAAGCCAGAATTATCCTAGTCGTGATCTACTGTATAAATCGTATAAATAGATGTATGCAGGATCATCGTCATCATCATCATTAGCAAAAGGATCCACTGATTAGGATTCTTCGTCTTCTTTTTAGAAAAAAGCGCGTTTGACCTGTTTTCTATTGCTTTTGCGTATTTCCTTTTCTCTCTTTAACTGAATTCGAGTTTTAATTTCGCTCATGAAGGGACTAATGGTGAAGACTTGTGAACCTGGAGCTTTCTTTTTAGTTTTTGTTACCCGCCCCACGGAAACACTTTTTGGGAATGGGGACAGATTCTTTAGCATTTCTCGAGTAGTAGTCCGATACAGATGACGAAGATTCGTTAGCATCGGAAATGAGATGAATTGATCTCATAGAGTTAAGGGTAACGTACTTGTAGTGAACTGGTTATGATAAGGCTAAGGCTTCAAAGTTTCCTAAACAGGCTGCTCATGTCCAGCAAGAATCTTGTTATTAGTGTTATTCTCAATTTCGAATTAATTCTCGGTCACTTCGCTTGGCATCAACGTGTGATCGGCAAAAATATAATGATTAAAAGGATAGCTTTTTAACCAAAAAATGGCTTTGCCGTTTCACGATTATAATATACATCTAACGGGCCATAAAAAGGCACATCGAGCGGCTGCATGCGATGTGTGCAATGGGAAGGTAGGTGCAAGAGTAATATCTGGAGGCAAGAGTAATGCCTCCAGATATCTGTGACTACTGTGACCATCCAGAATGAGAAGAACCTTATTTTTTTGGTTGCAACCACAGATTTTACGAAGTGCTTCATTCACTTTAAAAACAGTCCACCAACGATATTCATATTAACTTTTCAGTGACACTTTCGTAACACATTTCTAAAGTGTCTGGCGGTGTTCCATTAAAATAAACTTTCTCGTGTTTTTTGGGGGGAAAGATTAAGGTAGGAGGTACTAAATTGCCAGTGGCATTAGCGCAGATAACAACAGGAATTCACCACGTTCAGCACTGGTTGACGCGCCCACTTGCCTTTTTCCCTTAAGCGCAAGTATTTTTGAATGTTTTTGAACAGTCGAGAAAGACCAGACCAGATTCGCCCATGTTGTAAATTCTGTGCGATCAAATGTTTTCCTCGGTCAATATATTTTCTAATAGAGTAGTTCATCACTTGTGGTTTGTTGATCACTCTGTCTCTTGCTGCTGACATTGACTCTGGTTTTCGTTCTCTGAATCCTGTCCGACATTGGAGCTAATCTGTCAAATCTGTGTTCTATTATTCCAGCTCTTTCTGCAAACCGGAATGCTAATTGTCTGACATCGTTGTTCTTCTCTAAAATATACTTCACCAATTGTTTTTCCGTGTCTGGATCAAAAGTTGGCTTGAACCGACCTAGATTAAAAGGAATTTTCTCAAAGTGCCGGCGTAATGTTACCTGTGGTACGTTATATTTTTTGGCTGTGACGAGCCATCTTATTTTGTTTTCCTTGACGTCTTGAATAGCTTGAGCCATGTCTTAGTTCCACCATGAGTGTCGCGTGGATTTTCGTTTGTAGCTGTTAGGCATTCTAAAAAAAATAAAGCAAAATTAATATATAACATTCTTGTGTAAAGTAAGACGACATAGTATGCCATCTTTACCAGGCAGAGCGTATGTCATCACCCAAAAGGTATTTTACTGATTGAAGTTGATTTTAAGGTTGGAATTCCAAACATCATTTTTGTAGTTTTGCGAATAAATATTCACGTGATAACAAACTAACCTGATTAAAGTTTTCTTATTTACGTGCACATAAATAAATTTCGTTGCCAACGAAATCACATCACTTCGAATTGCGTACAAGAGACCTTATATCAGCTGGTTTTACTTGGACAACTAATGAGATCTGTTGACCACTGTGTAAATGCGTTTGTCGGATTTCTGGCGGTAGGTAATATTAAATAAAATATTCGAAGTATGGCATCTTAAGCAGAATTCTCCTATGCCATATCAAGTTCCTAAAATTCATTGTTGAAGAACATCTATATTGTTTGGGATATCCCACACTTATTCTATTGGTGACAAGTCCGGTGAACTAGAAGGCGATGGTAAGCGATCTACATTAGCATTACCAAAAATCTCTATAGTAACCTACGCGGTATGTGGCCATTATGTAGTTTTACCTTGCAGAAAAATTGGATTTACCAGTTGTTGAAAATATGATTTAACTCTGGTTCAAAAACATTATTGTCGTAACTAATTGCATTTAATGTTCCTTGTATTGTTATTATAGAAGATCTTCCATGGCAGATAGGCCCTTACTTCATCACACCTTGAGTAAGAGCTATACGTCGCTGTACAGAAAATTGTAAATTTCTCGTTTCTCAAGGGCATCTTCTAACCATTTTCCGACTTTGATGAGCCCATAAACAAATTCGAGATTCGTAATTGAAGACGTCTCGATTCCATTCCTTATTCTAGTGCAATCGTTACATCACTGTGGAGTTAGAAGTAAACGACTTAAATCCAAAAGATCGTCGTATTATTCGACATACACATCGTATTCGTAAGATTAGTTGATTAATTAAACTTCAGCATCTATTACCCATATCCTTTGACGACGAGAAACAGTTTCTAACAGTCATAAGCCAAAGATACAATTTTCGCGCTCAGTGGTGGATCTGAGATGTCGGGACCGTAATCATCATCGTTCCTCATTATTTTCTGCTCATCTTCGCCAACACAGAGCAATTGTAGCGACACTACGGCTTACACGATCAGCAACACCGCGGACGGATAATCCGGCTTCTCGTAGGCCGATTATCTTACCACGTTCAAACTCAGTTAATTTATGAAAATTCACATGTTGCACTCTATTAGGATTAAATAAAGTAATAAGTAAACTTTACAATGACACTTAAGTAAATAATGTCAACAGAAAAACAAAAATATTTTTAGTTCGTTGCCATTGCTACCTTGAGTAACTGAATCTTATCTTTCTGAAATTTTTATCGTTTGTTAACACAAACAAAATATATCGTTCCTCAAAATTTCGCTAAAATTCATAAACGTTCATTTATTTATGAGGGCCTTTATATTCAAACGATATATTTTCGCAGTATCTTGTACTAAAAAATGCTAGCTTATATCTAGCAAGATCCTTCAATGCAATAATAAATTTTTAATGTTATTATTAAAGCTCGGATTATATGCAAAACGCATATTTGTTTTTAAAAGGTATATCAACAAAATTATTAGTTTTCTGGGTTTATTTAATGTTTTTTGAATAGAATAAGGCAATTTCATATTTTAACTACTTGATGCATATTTCATGTAATACTTAAAAAAAATTAAAGCAAAATTAACAAATAACACTGCATATTTATGCATATTTTCTTCAAATTACGAATTTCCTTTTAAAAATTCCATTAGTTGGCCAGTTTAAAAATAACACGCCATGGGAAATACCAGATTTACAAATGTTCTGGGAAAGCCGGTTAAAACACTTTGCGACATTTTGTGACCTATAAAATTAAAATAAATAACAATGCTTCTACATAAAATACCATGTTTTACAATACTTATATGACTTATATCAGTACAGTTGTGTCCATAACTTAACAATACAAAATCGTAATATAAGTTGCAAGCGGTTAGATAAAATCAATAACTCTACAATGGCCCATTCGAAATTGCATCCCGAGAAAGGTATTGGTTATCTGAATCGAAGAAGGTCCTAATGAAATTGCATCCTTACTAGATAAGGCTCAGCTGTGTTCGATGGTCAGTTATGAATGTATAATTGGAGCAAGGTTGCCAAGTTTGTTGAGCAATTTGGTTTAATAAAATAATCAGTCACAAATCATAACGATGTTTATTAAAACTTATTCAACTACAAAAATTATATACAATATACAATACAAATTATAATACTATACAAATATTTACATTCTGGCTCTAAATCTATATGAAACCGCTTGTACAAATTCAAATTCATTTATTTTATGATTTTTTAAATAATTCAATTTTTCGTTTTTATTAAACTTTGAGAATCAACCACCTTGGGTGTTGAAAAACACTATTAATCTTTATACTTGTTTCAATTTGAAATTGTAACAAACCATTAATAAAGTGGTTTATATTAGGGCGTGCGGAATAAAACGAAGAATTATATTTTGAATGAAAAGATTCACAAGCGTTTGTTATTCTTTGTAGCGATGACGAATGTTCGGCCCAAACATGAAGTGAAAAATGGGAATTTTCACTAATGGAATTGTCAAGAAAGTAGTCACAAAATTCCGTGAGTTTTTCATTTTCCGGCTTAATTTCTGCTAAATCAACAGCAAACATTTCTCTTACATCTTCAGGATGAAGAAAGGATAATCCAAATATGAGGGCTACTGCTAAAATTCGCGGAAAATTGTGAAATAAAACAAATTATGTAAATCGCTTTACTGTTTCTCAAAATACTCCCCTTTAAGATGTATCCACTTTTGCATTCTATAAAATCAATCTTCAAAACACTTTTTCCATTCTGAGCGAGGTATCTCCAAAACCAGTGATTTAAATTCTTCAACAGCCTCTTCAGGTGATGAAAACATTTTTCTATATTGGAGCATATTTGCCAATATTTTGTGCATATTTTGCTGTTTCTGCATGCATTTAATCTGAGCTTTAGTTATTATGTATAATATGAATTAATAATTTCTCTGAACTGCTAGTTTATAATTTTAGTAATTTCGCTTTATATCTTAGTATGTATTTGTAATGTAATATATTGTGATTTTTTAAAGGTCGTACATGAATCAGAAATATTTAGGCATCCGGAGGAAAAAAGAATCAGTTGGACAGGCGAGGCTGGAATTGACCTGAACGCCAATAATAGTGCTTTATCGATAAACCCGGAGCCATCGTTCACCGAAAACATTAGTGGTCTCCTTCGAAATAAGTCTTCAATAAGGGACGCTACGAAGACCGCGAAAATTAATGATTTAAATACCATTGGTGAGGAAAATGATGATGAAATCAATTGACACATATTAAAGATTACGTCGTATTTCTCCATCAGCATTTATTTTATTCCAACAAATTGTAAATATCATTAGGCAATATCTTTTTGTAACGATGTGGAGTATTATTTAAATATTAAAGTTGTGTTAATATAAGAACAAAAAGTTTATTTTATTTTAAATACTATAACTCCCATTTACATATGAAATGAACTTTCAACGCTATCTAAACTTAGACAATATGGAAAATAAGATTATTACCTACAAGTACCTTGCGGAAATTGCAAGGTATCTTTGCAATTAGCCAGAGCCAGGTAGATTTATCAAAATTACATAGCTGGATAATTAAAAAATCCCATACGGTTAGAATACTAAAATGTTTAGCAGAAATTGTTCTACCAATATTTGTCCATGTCGGTGTATCAGGGTACCTAAATGCATTTCTTGACATTGGGAAGCTATCTGTGGTGTGAAAGTAGCCAATATACTCCTTATTCTCTTGATATACATAGTGGTTCGATTGATAAGAGGGGTTAAAAGAGCTATCCAATACATAAATAGATAATAAACAGATGTGCAGCGTCTAAATTTAAGGGGCAGGAACCTATTATGATATTTCACGCTTACTTAGGGAAATAGGAAAATCTATTTCATTCTGATACATTGGATAACTTCAAGATATAAATTTAGGTACCCTACTATACCGTAAATTCGAAATGGGCATCACGTGTC
Organism: Melolontha melolontha; assembly: GCA_935421215.2. Classification (NCBI taxonomy): domain Eukaryota; kingdom Metazoa; phylum Arthropoda; class Insecta; order Coleoptera; family Scarabaeidae; genus Melolontha; species Melolontha melolontha. The sequence continues at coordinate 48,598,330 of OW285236.1, forward strand.
TACGAATTCGATTACATTTAAACAGTCTCTTAAGCGTAATTTCGGGAATAAAAAAAATGCTGCTGGAACTGGATTTGACGAATATGACACGAATTTTTTTTTTGTTAAAAACTAAGTAACAAACAGTCGCCGCATCTCAATTTGGTTATTTGTGAAACAATAATGCACAAAGTACAAGAAAATCAAAATGTTATCAACAATATTTTTTTAAACGAAGAAACATCATTTACGTTGATGGGTCTTACAATTACCAAATAACCGGTTTTTTGGTCTAAGGAACATAGACACCTGAGCACAGAAACGCACACACAGTATCCAACAAAATTAAATCTATGGGCTGGCATTTTGAACAACGTAATAGTTGGCCCGTTTTTATCGACAGTCTACTACGACAAATATTTGCTGTTGTTCCTGTGCTACTTTATTCTCCCTGGCTTTTGACAATGTCTTTTCTATATAACTATTTTGCTTCAATGTGTTTGTTACGTTCTTCAGCTCCTCTTCTCTATCCTTTTCATCTGAGCAGATGTTGTTCGCTCTGTCGGCTACCTCAGCTTTAACATTGTGGGGATGGTTGGATTCATAGTCAAGGTACTGTCCTGGTATGAGTCGATTTTCTATATACTCTAGTTATGTCTGTGTTTTCACGTATACTAGGACGTCCAGGAATGGAATCTTGTTTTCCTTTTCCACTTCCATACTGAATTTGATAGATTCTTCTATGTTATTGATGCGCTCAAGGAATCCATTTAGCTCTTCTTCCCCATATGGCTATATGACGAAGGTGTCATCTACATACCTAAACCACATTTTTGGCTGCAGAGCATATATATTTATCGCTCTCTGCTCAAATTCTTCCATATATATATACATATATATATATATATATATATATATATATATATATATATATATATATATATTGCTTAGTAGAGCCTATTGCCATGTCGGTAAGAGAGGAAAGCTATTACCATGCCAAAGTCTTATTGATAGAACTTATCTTCACCTGAAAGTATGTTGTGTTTACACAGATGGACAGAAGTCCCATAATGGAATTCACATTTAATATTGTTCTTTCTTCTAATGTGAAGTCTCTGGACCGTCTGTCTTCCACTATTGCTAGGGTAGGTTGTGTTGGTACGTTCGTGAATAGACTAGTTTGATGTTAGAGTGACCGCGATTTTTTGTATGAAGGCATTACCCATATGTATCTTTCATCCCTTTTTTTCTTTATCGCTATACTCAACCAATATTATATACAAGCTGTTCCGTATCGTTATGTTCAAATTTTAGGAGTGTAAAGTAGACTTCATTTCAAGTAACAAAAACGAAAAACTTGTATATCCATTTTTATTAGTAGAGCTGGGGATGTTTGCGGTGTGCCAGGATAGTATTCAGTTAAACGCACGAATATAATGACCTTGTTTCGATCGGTGATGCATGCGTGATTTTATTGCTTTACATGCATTCGCTATTTATATCACTTAGGTATGTCAGTTATGTGTACTGTATATAAATAACACACTTACCTTATTTACGATTATTATAGCATAGCGCCAAGTGGATAAGACTTGCAGTAAGTTTGTAGCATTAGATACGTTTCCATATTTGTAGCGGTGAGCGATGTACGCCGTGATGAATATTTTTTTTTATATTTTGAGAAAGACCGCTCGACATCTACGGATGTAACACACGCACAATTAAAATAATCTTTATAGATAGAAACCGAATCTACACTTGCACCATTACTAATTTGTTTTAATCTGGTAAAATCAAAATCATTGTTTATCACACTCTCGAACTTTTCTATTACATTAACATTTTTGTTGTCATTTACTGCGCATAGCTGGGCGTGTACATCGTCCAGTATTTGCAGTGACTCCGCTAACGATAATGCAGTATTTTTAAATTTCTCGATTACGTTAAACAATCCTACATGATTGTTATAAATAGTTTGTAAATCTGCATCAAGGGAAGGGTTTTGAAAGAGTCTCCGGCTTTCCTTAATGGCTACAGCTTCGGCAGGATTGAATTGTAGAACCACAGATTTTATTTGTTGGAAATACTTGGCATAATAAAATGCCGCCTTTAACCAACTTCCCCAACGTGTAAGGATTGGCTCTGGTGGTTCGGGAATACCAGGGCACCGACTGTGAAACTCTCGAATTCGTTTGGGAGATTTTAGCAACACTTTTTTTTGTGGTTGCTATTAATGCATCCACCTCTGGATAACATTGCCGAATAGTTTGTGCCACAAGGTGTAAAGCATGAACTTTACATGTCACATGCAAAAGTCTCTCACAATCTGCTTTAAGAGAACGGCCTACAGAACGCATTGTCGCAGCACCATCGCTCATAAACATCAGGAGTTGATTAGTTGAAACTTGAAATTTTTGTAGCGTATCGAGCACTACCTTCGTAATTACTTCGCTAGTGCACTTTTCCAATCTTTTGCTGGCTAATAAAATGGGAAATGTTGATTTGACAGGATCTAGTACACGCACTATAATATTCACAATAGAATGTTTTTTTCGATCTGTCGTTTCGTCGACACATACCCATAACTGTTTATCATTTACTACTGCTTTTATTCTGTTTTCAATGTCCTCACGCACAATTGGTAAATAGGTGAGTAACGTTCTCCGTGACGGCAGCTTTATGTTGGAATTGTATTTATTCCAAAAGTCGTGAAAGGCTTTTTTATCTAGCAGGTGAACTGGCACATCGCAGACGAGTAGCATTGTCAATAAATCGAAATTGAATTGCGTTTTAGACAGCACATTATTTTTTTTGTCTTTGTGGTGTACACTTTCAACATGTCTTTTACAGTCGTATTTGTCCCAGCAAAGTAACTGTTTATCGCATAATTTACAAACCACTTTTGCTCCATTATAATACAAATCGGGAAAGTCTCGGATAAATTTCTTCACGTCGTTATACAATGGGCGCTTTCTTGGCTTGGGCACGTCCGTCATACTCATTAAATAGAGCTCAAGACAACACACGATCACGTTGCCAGTTCAGACTAACTAAAGTGTTTCGCTGCATCGTGTTTATACGCTGGTGGGGATGCACTACATACGGTCCTGCCGTACCGCAAACATCCTCAGCTCTATTTATTAGTTATTGTTAGATCATGAAAAAAATGTAATCCTAAAGTCAATACAAACTGATTTTATTTAATAAAAGTTATACGATTCAATAACAGGCCTGTGATTGTTAGCGTCGCATAATAAAATGTTACCCTGAAATAAATAAACACGTGTCGTAGTGCATACAGTAATTTTTTGTTGATCTACAAAAAAGAGTACTGGAAATTGATTTATGATAAAGAAGGGTTCTTACTTATTTCGTAAGTGCTGAACCATGAATATCATACAATAAACAAATGTTCAGATGACTGTTAACGTTGCATTTTTTAATAAAGGATTACATTACGTTTCAGTTCATACAACAGCTTATTAGTGAGTGGACACGCTTTCTTTATTAAAAATGCCTTACCGATTTTCTTCTCAAGAGTATGCGCACGTGCATTTTGTGTATGGCTACTGTAACGGGAGTGCACGTCAAGCATTTATTAAATACCGACATCGGTTACCCAATAGGCGCACTCCTCATTACAGAACGTTTCTGGAAGTACACAGACAATTTAGTGAATGCGGACTGCGTGATTATCTTTTCGACCGAGGAGTAAATTTGCCAGCAGACTTAGAGGAAGAAGCAGTAGCTATTGTTACAAGAGATCCAACTCTCAGTGTACGTCGAATCGCTAGATAACTAGGAGTGCCACGAACGACAGTTTGGCGAATTTTAAAACGTGAGGGCTTATATCCATATCACTATCGCAGGGGACACGGTTTGCTTGAGGCAGACCACTATGCTCGTCTAGTTTATTCTACCTGGATATTAAAACAGTCACGGCTTCATTTTAATTTCTGCAGAACAGTCCTCTGGACAGATGAATCTACGTTCACGAGAAGTGGTGTTACAAATCAGAGAAACCTGCACAGGTGGTCATCAGAAAATCCGAAAGCTATACGTCCATCTAAATTTCAACATGAATTTTCTATTAACGTTTGGGCGGCCCTAATCGATGACTTGTTGATTGGTCCTGTCGTTCTTCCTGGGAGGTTAAATGCGGACAATTACTTTCAATTTCTTATTGACGAACTGCGAGGTCTTTTAGAGGATGTCCCACTGAATGTACGACGAGACATGTGGTTTCACATGGATGGGGCACCACCGCATTTCGGAATTGCTGTCCGAAATTGGGTTAACGTCAATTATCCAAGATGGATTGGTCGAGGTGGTCCTGTTGCATGGCCACCCAGATCACCCGATCTTAATCCCCTCGACATTTATTTATGGGGGTACATGAAAAATTTAGTCTACGCGCAAGTTTCGAACACAAGAGAAGAGTTGTTGGATCGTATTTACCTGGTTACCGAGCAAATCCGACAAAACAAGTATGAAATTCGGATAAGTACTTCTTCTGTTGGCTTACGGGCACAAGCCTGCATTCAACAAGGAGATGGACATTTCGAAAATATTATTAATTGAACTTTTTTAAATAAAATCAGTTTTTGTTGACTTTGGATTATATTTTTTTTCTTGATCTGACAATCACATTCATAGATCTGTAACTTTGAAACAAATAAAAATGGATATAGGTACAAGTTTTGCGCTTTTGTTACTTGAAATGAAGTCTACTTTACACTCCTAAAATTTGAACATAACGATATGAGACACTTGTATAGTAAAAAATTTAAATATTTCAGAAATGTGTTTTATTTCTGAAAGGAAACCCCTAATGAAATTATCACATTGCGAAGAAATCTTGGAAATTTTTATTTTTAGGATAACAAAAAGTTGCTAATTCTTGGTTTTATGTTTCTGAAGACGTTTTAATCGTAATAATTTTTGTAAATTATTAATAAAAAAAAACTGTTTTATACCGTTTCGTAGTATATTTTCAATTAAACGGTCAAACAAGAAAACAAGGATAATAAAAAAAAACTGCAATTTAGTGTACCATATTTGATTTATTTCTTTTTAATTTTGTTGACATATTTACTACAATATGTAATACATTTATAGTATAAAAATAACCAATATGACATTATTATAGAAAAATACAATCAAGCTATTCTGTTTTTTTTTCTCATTTTCCAAAGCAATTACATCTAAGAATGTGCACTATTGTGTCTATACAAGTGAAGCTCTTTTTTCCATATAAGAAATAGCTTTTAAATCTGCAGGTAGTTATTTAAAATTGTATTTACAGCCATATATCTAACAAGAAGATGATAACTAAACAATTTTTTTTAATAATCTTATTCTCATTTCATTTTGACTTTGCGTTATGTTTCTTTCAGAATAGTAATTTACGGCATAACTAGAGTTGCGACTCTTGTCCGTACAACAGAGTCGAACTCACAGCTACCTGATTGTGCACCCATCTCAAGTGAAGTGTGGTATTAGTTTAAAATTCCCTAGATTAGAGCATTTTTGCACGTTTGTCAGACACCTATCATGGCTATTTACAGTTTGTTTGGCAGTACAGTACTGTCATTTGTATGTATGTAGTTGCCGTTACGACATAACTTTTAAACATACTTTCAATAGCGAATTGATTGAAACGTACTACTGCCAAGTGTACAATGATGCCAAACGAATTTGTCTCATACCAACCTTCTTCACTTGGATCATTCTGTAACTTGATCTACGGCATTTGTTTGAATATGCTTCCATTCTCCCGTATTTATTATTTAAATATAATCTCTTTTAATAATACCATATGATCAAATAAATTTACGCTCTAGTTAGTCATGAAATTATTTATTCAAAATACCATGTTGGTAGTGACAAATAAAATGTATGTCATTATGTGTATTCACACTAATCTGTCAATGGTATAATTACAGAATAACAGAAATAATTTTTTGGTTGATTTAGATTTTTGTGCGCCGAATCCAATCAGCCATTTTGAAACTATGTCAAACAATGCTTGGAATGTTATTTACATGGTTTATTTAAACGCTAAAGTTTTTTAACAGAAATTTAACTTCTTGAAAGGTAAAAGTGTTAAATTAAATATACTAAAACAATTATAAACACTGATATAAAAATTTTCTATAATCAAATGAGTTTTAATGCTTTTAGTTTTCTATTTTTATTCCAGGCTCTACAAATATGTATGTATATGTATACCGCCTCATTCTGAGCAAACGCAACGATCCGAATGTATGAATATTTCTCCCGCTCCGAATAAAAATCCCCTGAACGCTTTTAGCCAATCACAAAACAGTCTGTCGCGCAACCATTTGACAATTAATGTCACAAATTAGTGTCACCACTGTCACCCTATACGGAGTCTCTTAAGCGTTTGAATAGTGATCATGCCGCGTTATACACTAGAAGAGAAAGCCGAAATGATGAAATGGTATCACGCTGATAATTCTTATCAAAGAGTATGTGACTTATTTGCCGGAAGGTATGCCGACAGGCCCATCCCGAACAAAGCTACAATTTGTAGACTTAAAAAGAAAATAGACATTACTGGTTCTGTACAAAATTTAAAACCATTATTCCCAAATCGCAGAGTTCCTAATGATACGTCCATTTTAGTATGTGCTGCAATAGAACTAAATTGAAATTTGACAATTAGCGATATTTCCAATGATTTAGGCATATGCTGCTCTTCCGTTAACCGCATACTAAAATTAAATGGTTTTCGTAATTATAAATATTCCAAACATCATCAATTATTTTACGGCGATGAGTTTAAACGGATGAATTTCCGTTATTATATAATTAATTTCGCATTATGAACAATTTATTTTATTATTTGTAAGAGTAAATTTTTCTTTACATTACTAGAATTTAATTTAGTGTTTATTAGTTCTGAAATTTATTTAGTATACTATGAATAGTTTTTGTGACCTTATTATTAAGTTATTATTAAAATTTAATTTATTAAATCTCTTGATGCCTTATTTGCAATTTTCTTGATCGCTTATTAATAATATCATTACGCTTTGTGTAACCATCGTCAGTATAACGTATTGCAATTTACTCATTACCATAACCCAGGACTAAACAATTTATAGTCCTTTAATAGTAATTTGGTTAATCAGATAATTTTTCTTACGCGGCTCCATAATATGTAAGTATGTATGACATATGACATCGATGTTAACGCGCCTACAGCATTCAGGGGAATTGTATTAGGAGCCAGAAAAATAATTGCACATTCGGATCGTTGCGTTTGCTCGGAAGGAGACAGACTGTGTTGTGATTGGCTAAACGCGTTCAGGGGATTTGTATTTGGAGCGGGAGAAATATTCATACATTCGGATCGTTGCGTTTGCTCAGAATGAGGCGGTATATGTCAGCTTTTCATTAGTAGTTTAAAATAGGATGAATAATTGTAAATTCTCTAATGTTTACTTCCAGCCGTAATGCCAATTTTTTTTATAATATATGTATATTTCGAAACAAATTTGTATTAAAAGCAAGTTTGTTCATAAACTGGCGGACAAAAAAAACTGCCCAACTCATTTACATTTTGTAGGTTAATATGCAGATCCTAGAACTTTCTACAAATAAATAATACGTGGCTCATATTTTGTTATTTCATGTACAAATAAAGAAAACATAATACTGTAGTAGCTGATATAGTTTACTTCATTTTATTTTGATAATTTTATAATCTTATGTTGTATTTTTGAGGTAGTTTTGTAATAAATTCGAAATGCTGTTTTTGTTTTACTTTAAATTAGCAATATTTTGTCGAAATATGGGTAACATAATGATATACATGAAATATTTGTGTTCGTGTTTTTCGGATAGTCAGAAATAATGTTAAGTATGTAATAAAAATAAATGACGTTACAACAAACAACTACACTGTCAGGTGTGTACACGTACGGTAGGTCAAATTTTAAGCTGTGTGGACCGAGTTTTGGCGGGATATTTGAGTCACTCCTTCTTATTCTGAGACGAACCATAGTAAAAAAAATATTTGTGTTAGTTTTAGTTTCACAAATAAATAAAACCGATTATTCTGTATTTTTTATATCACTTACATATAAATACACCACAAGATATTTACATCCAAAGTTTTAATTTGATCAATGTCGCCCGCGACATCTGGATATATTGTTGAAACAATTTTAAATTACTACCTGTAAATTTGTTTATCCGAATATGCAATATATTATGTTTTATACCTCTCAATACGGTTATTTCTACAAAACTATAATACATGTGTGATATTTGCACTTTGAGGAAGTTTGTGTATTTAGAGCACTATTTCTAACAGCTACATTATTAGTTGAGAAATATAAACCAATTCGTCTGAAGATAAAAATGGATTAAAATTAAATGTACCCCTATTAAATATACCATGCAAGTAAGATTGTAATTGCAATGTTAATCTAAATTATGTTGTTATTGATGTTAATCGCTGTGGATTCGGTAATTTTTATATTAAAATTGTAAAACATACAGTGTTATTCTGAATAAGTGCCACAGAGAATTTAATTTTAGATTAAACATATTATTTAATGTTTAATATAATAAAATTATCTAAAAAGACCGCTGTGTAATTTTATTTTTAACTTTAGTATTAATTAAGTATTTAATAAAACCGTTTTGGTGCCGCACGAAGTAGCCAGCCGTTGCATTGAAAGTCCAATGAGGCCTACTAACATCGTTGATAGCACACGTTCACTATTTGTCAATGAATCATTCTTTCTTCCATAAATAAAAATTTGTTTATTCATTCATGGAAATGTGCAGGTGCCTCGTCTATTCGGTCAATGTCACACAAACTAGTATACGAGGACGACGCGTCGTCCTCGTATACCAATCGCAATGTTCTTAAAATAAGTTTTTAATAATAGATTTTTATTATTTCTGTTAAGCGCGAGTACAATAATTTTAATGATTTCTGTTTGTTTTTGTTTCTTTTTCTTAATTATAATGAGTTTAGTACATGTTACAGTTACTGAGTACAGTTTAGTTATTTTTAGACTCGAAAATGGGTGGCAAGTTTAAGTTAAGTTTTCAAACAACAGTCATCTATACGTCGGGTCGGGTACTTCTGGCTCTTATGTTAGCATAGCCATTTAATATAGAAATTATTAATAGTAGATTTCTATTCCTACCTATGCAAAATCGAATTTTATGAACAGCTTATGAATCCGAAGAGTTTTGTAATTTTTAAAAGTAATTCATTCTTGTAACGTCAAAATGACATTTGTCACTTTTTGATATCCAAAATTGCAAGAAAAATGACGCCGGCAGACAAAGTACAAATTTTGTTAAATTTGGAAAGTTGCACCATTAAACAAGTCGCAGAAGAATTTCATTTGAACAAATCTACAGTACTACAAGTTAGAAAATATGGGAAAATGAAGGCAGTATATGTCCCAAACCAGGCGCGGCTCGTGATGACGTATTTGGGAGTGCAAGTACAATGATGCGAGTGCCTAGTGTGCTTTCGGTGTTTACTAAGAAAACGTTACAGTTAGTACACGAGAATACACGAAGCACTCGCATCATTGTACTTGCACTCCCAAATACGCCATCACGAGCCGCGCCTGTCCCAAACGAGGAAAATAATATCAACTGATATAGATCACAATTTGTTTGAATATTTGAGAGAAAATCAAAAAATGACAAAGCAAATTTATAGATCTCGTATAAGATTTACTAATAAGGAACAATTATGGAAATCTATTGAAAATACCTGGGAAAACATTGTTGAAAAACTTAATTTTTTAAGAAGTCTCATTAATTATGTACCTAGAAGGTTACTGTAATTGATGCAAATGACGGATCAATTAAGTATTAGTTTGTGGTTTTCTAAATTGTATTAAAAAATTACTTAACATTTGACTTGTCTTTCAAAAAAACTTTAATAAACACTAAACTATATTAGAAAATTTTGACAAGTTAGGTTATACTAGATTTGTGTGAGCTTAACTGTATATATGTATTAAAAAGTGGTGAGAAGTACCCGACCTGACGTATAGATGGCTGTTGTTGTTTGAAGATAATGGCTATCGTAGGAAGTACTAACCTTATAAAGCTTAAACTTAAAATTTATAATTAAATAAATCGCTTACGAACGATTTCGAGAATCTATTATTCGTCGACCGGATACTTAAATTGCGATGGTGGGACATCATTTTGAACATTTATTATCAACTATTTAAACGAAACTTATGAATGAATAATACGTGCTTGCGTAATAATCTAATATGATGATTGCTTCGTGCGTGTAAATTAAAGTATCATGTTATAAAATTACTTTCGGTTTTCTATTGGCTTGTTCTCAATCTGTCAATTTATGGTTGTTTTGATAAATGGATAACCTATTTTAAAACATACAGCGCACTTCTTTGCATTTATTTCTGCAGGCAAACTGAAAATACGCTGAACATTTGCCATTGCTTTGCCGAGGTTCATTCATAACTTACTTATGTATAAATTCATTCATTGTAAACAAATACATTTGCATATCAGCAAGCGACACGGAATATACCGAGATATAAAAAATTATCTTGGTCAACGGTGGTCATGGTAATGAAAAAGTCTTAACTTAGTTATAGATACCTATATCATCCTATTGAATTAATTCAGATATTCTGTCAAAGTTGACAGTCTACATGATATTTTTATTCTAGTGTCAAAATAATAAATCTGCAAGTTTAGACATTAAATGGATTTGATTACGATTTTAGTAACAAAAAGCTGAATTAAAGGAACTGTTGAAAATGTTGTCCACTTTGTTCAATGTATAAATTTACTTGCCTCTTCTTGCTGTTAAAAGCATTTTGCAACATTTTTGGCGTTATGGTTGCAACTCCTTCAACAATTCTTTCTAGCAGCTCTCGTAAATTATTCACAGGAGCTCTAAAAATCCTATTTTTTAAATAAGGAAACACAAAGAAGTCTATAATTGTTAAGTGAAGAGACCTCGGAGGTAATTCAAGTCGGTCAGTAAGTTTATATTGTCTCTTATCGTGCTGTTTCACCAAATGCCCATGTCGAAGTTCATCATTATGAAGTGGAATAAATTCGTTTAAAATCAAATTTCTATATCTCTCCGCTGATTTATAAGCGCTGGTTATAAATCCAAACACCATTTACTTCCACTCCATTTCGAAAATATGCTTCTAGCATGAATAATTTAATGTTGTGTTGTGAAAACCATAAACTATTTGACAAATAAATTTGCCAATTTAGAATATAATTTATATTAAGTTAAGACATATACATACAGAAGAAACGTGTTAAGTCCAAGTGTCAGTCATTGATGACGTTTACATGTTATCTTAACTTTATTAGAGAAACTAAAAAAGTTAGTTTGTTAACCTATATTTGACAGTTTTTATTTCATTAACTTAAATACAAAATGTTATAAATTGATGATAATATAGACATCTATGGCAAATAAACACATAATTTTCGTTTCAATACTAAATGTTTCTTGTATATATTTTTAACAGGGTAATAGTTACTTGCGGTGTTGAAAGATAACATATCTGTCAAATAAGCCTAGTTTTGTTTACATTTTTTCCGTTTATTTTTATTGTTTAAAAACAGTTCCTTTTGGAACTACATTGTTTATTATCTGGTTGCGTCATTTGGATATAATGCCAGAAGGTTTCTGTAAACAGTCGAAGCAATTATATGCTTCATTATTAACCTTCTTGCTGGCAACATATACGAGTATAGGCCGTGTCGTCATGGATCTAGTATGACGTACAATTGGATATAACGCGTTTTCTCTATATGTTTCTTGCTAAGACCTCCTTTGACCAGTATAGTTTTTGATATCATGTTACATACAGCATATATCAGCTAGGCCAACGGTACTCAAAATTTATCTATTTAAATTTTTTTTTCACATCTTTTCTTTTTAATTAAAAATAACACAATTGGAATATATTTTAGTAGTATAATCCAAAAATTAAATTAATGATACTTATTCTGAATAAGCCTGTATATGTTACAATAAAACCTGAATTACAATAATTACAGTTTAAATTCTATACTCTATGCTATTCATTATTACGATTTGGCTGGCATGGTATATTATTACAAAACCAAATAAATTTAATAACAATTATATCTACTTATACTTAATATTACGAATTTTCTATATACTTGTGTCTGACTATGGGTAAATAAAATATTAGTTAATAAAAATATGTTGACAAGAAGGTAAATGATCTAAACGTAATGTTAATGGAAATGTGTAAAATGTCTATTTTAAATTATCCTTAAAAATATATTTAGGACAGTAGCAGTTAACCTCTTGAAATACATTTTATGTCTACTATATTCTATAGTTACTTTTAAACGCCTATTTTTATTATGTATCCGAATTAAACGTGTATAGAGTCTATTCTAATTTATTGTTAAAAATTTAGCAAACATTTTGAAATACATTTCATCTACAGCGTATTTTATAGTTATTTTGAAAAATCTATTGTTTATACTGTGGAATCTTGCATCCAAGGGAAAATTGCGAATCAAAAAAAATTATTAGCAAACAACAAAAATTACCTATTTTAGAACTTAGTCATTTTTTAGTAATTACACAAATTTAAGTAAATATAGATTATATTTAACTAACACCAACAAAAATATGGTAGAGTTGACGTAAAAATTCTGAGAATAATTAAAATCCTAAAAATATAAGCGATTATAGATTGAGGTCATGTTATTTAAACCATTAATTTCTTTTATCGCCAGCCGTCAATAGCAGAAACAAACACTTTATTTTACTGTAAAACTCAAACACTTTACCTGCCGCTAATATTTATCAACATAGCCATGACTGTATTCAAGTCCTTCGGCTTCAGGAATTAGTTTTTATAACGCGTCAGGGTGTAAATTCACGTTTAGTATATCAAAAAATAAATAGATTTTGTATTTGTTGTTATTTCACTATCTTGTTTTGTCATAATAAAATGTGATAAATTATATCTCCATTATTTTAACGGTTGGCGATAAAATTTTGTATGCACCACGTCAGTAAAGTGTCTTTATTGAACTCGTCTGTTACTCGCTCGGCTCATAATCTCAGGCTCCTTTATAAAGAATCACTTTACTAACTTGGTACATAATTAACTATTATTGTTATTGGATAATATGTATACAGTAAATAATAAAAGTTGGTAAACTATTTTGAAACATTTTTCATTCATCTGATCCCAATATTTTTGAATTATCTCTATAATTCTTATATTGGGTAAATGTATCTGTAGTCGATATAGTTATCTAACAAAAAAATAAATGTAAATATTAATGCTATTTTTGCATAAGTTTATATGTCTTACTACCAAATTAATTATTTTTACAGGGTAAATAATATGTATGTATTTATATCTTTTTGTTATATGTGTTATGCGTGTTCTATTATACAAGCAAGGTGTTTACGGTCTTGTGATTTTATTTTCAAGGGGCGATTAATCATCTTAAAATAAGATCATTAACGTAAAAATATTTTAACAGAAGTTGCATAATAAGCCAGAGATTAATGTTAAAAAAAAATTTGTAGTTTTTTTTTTTTTAATTTTTAATTGGTGATTAAGCATATTAAATTAACCGATTTTTTTATGTTTTTCATGGTATCCCTTTTACACTAGTTGTTCAAAGCTATCGCCGTCTTGTTGAACGCAAAGTCTCGCTCGACATATCCATGAATTGGCATAATTTATTAGAGCCGTCGAATTGTCGCCGCAGCTGCCTCAACGCGGTTACGAAGATCATCTAATATTATTTCGTTGGTGTATACCATAGTCTTCATAACGCCCCATAAATAGAAATCAAGGGGGTTAAGGTCGAATGACCGAGGAGGCCATGAACAGGACCATCTCGACCAATCCACTTATTTTCAAACACATTATCTAAATGTTGGCGAACTAAACGATTAAAATGAGACGGTGCGCCATCTTGAAGAAACCACGTACATTTAAAGGAACTTCTTCCAATAGTTCCATCAACTGTTCCATATCCATTCAATCGATTTGGCAGCACAAAGGAGCCAGTTAATTGTCCGTTGACCAGTTCGGCCCAAACGTTTATCGAAAATCTATGCTGGAAATGATTACGACTAACAGCATGTGGATTTTTGACAGCCCAGATATGGGTATTACGAAAGTTATTTAAGCCGTTACGTGTAAACGTTGCTTCATCAGTCGCCAATACAATAGAAGAAAAGTTTGGAATTTCAGCATGTTTTTGTAGAAACCATCGGCATAATTATTAACGCAAAGGATGATCTTCGGGTTGTAAAGGTTGTACTTTTTGTACACGGAAAGGATACAATTGCTTCTCGCGCAGTGTTCGCCAGACAATTCGATCTGATACATTTACTTGGAGAGATATTTTTTGAGTACTACTAGAAGGATCTTCTTCGACAACATTTAAGACTTCTTCTTCGGCATCTAATTCATTGGTGACGGCCAGTTCCACCATCCCGACCTTAACGTATTTGCAGTTCACCAGTTTCTCGTGCACGGATTACTAGAGCTGTGAATTTTTGTGGAATAGATGTTGGCCTGTTAGAAGACCGCTCAGCGTACGATCGACTTGCAGCGGCGTACTTCCCCGTAAATTAACAACATGTTAACGCATTCACTGTTAGTGCGATGGACTATTTTTACTTATCTTATTAGGATTTATTCGGAAGAATTGTTAAACCAGCAGTGCAGTAACAACTAATGAATCAGCTTGACAGATGGGAAAAGTTACTGACATCAGCCTACTTAGTAAAAAATTCATTGATAACCTATCGTTTCAATTAACATTTACTTTGCACAAGTTGTTGATCAATCGTTTTAGCGTTAATAATCTTTTTTTAAGGTGTTTAATCACTCCTTCAAAATAAAAAAATTAACAGTAATATCTCTCTTATTATGCAATTTTTGTTAAGATATTTTTACGTAATTGACCTTATTTTAAGATTTTTAATCACCCCTTGAAAATAAGATCACAAGACCGTAAACACGCTGTGTATTGCTATTAAATTATACGCCAATATACCTAGTAATAGATTAAAAATGCATACTGGCTCGTTTCTAATCTAGAACGAATGGCGATATATTGACATCAGCGCCTGAGAAATACTGTCAATTACGAATAAATTAAATAAAGAAGACATCGACCTCTTCTCAATATCTTTTAAAGGTGGGTTTATAGTCGTCCGTCGTACGGCATGAGTTTTTGCAATGCTGCATTTGCAAAAACGCAATTAGGCTCCAATGTCCGCGTCATTTTTTGAGCTTCATGGACATAGTTTGTTACGCTCCGCATATAAAAATATTTTAATTTATTTTTAAATAATATATTTCTTCTGTAAATATCTCGATTTAAAAATATTTAACTTAAGACATTTTTTCTTGTATGTATTCGTGTCCAAAGAGAAAGCATTTCTTTTGTTAGATTCTTAGCCGAGACCCTTCGTGTTCTACCTGACCAACTCTAACGTTACTGTGGAATTTCTATATACATTTCATTTTAAATTGTTTTTATTTAATTACGTACATCTTCCTTTATATGTTGTGTTTCATATGATAAGACGGCAGACTATGTGCCCCAGCAGTGGCGTTGCGTGGAGAGTTTAGCAGAATAACAGTGCGCTTACTTAAAAATAAATATATCGAATCCCTATACAAAACGTTAAGAAAAAACATAAATAACTTACCCAACATGTTTACATTGTTGCAAAAAAAATGCGGATGTGCGCGATGAAAAAACTGCACCATAATATATGTTTCTGTATTAGTCTCGGAAAGGTTCGTACGTAGCGACGTATAAATATATGTTTATATACAGAGAAGGATTGTTCGACGTTGAGAGATGTTATATTTGCATAGTTAAAGCGCTCTTTGTATCTGTACAACGGATCTTCAGTATTAGTAAAAAGTTGCCCTAATTTTGTAAAATCTACATTTTTATCTAATACACTGTTAAATTTTTCACGGACACAATCACTTTTTTCATCTTCAAGGATATGCAGCACTAGTTTTACGTGGTCAATAATTGCTAATGAGTCCGATAAGGACAGCGCAGTGTTCTGTAAATGTTTTATTGCGTCCAGTATTGGAACGTAACTGTCGTAAATAATTTTTAAATTTGCTGCAACTTGAAGATTGTTAAATTGAACCTGGCTGAGCCGTATTGCAGCTGCTTCTTTGGCATCTAGTTGTAAAATCACTGATTTAATTTTTTCAAAATGTTTATAATAATAAAATGCTGCTTCTAACCAAGTACCCCATCGTATGAGAATTGGTTGCGGCGGTTCGGGTATATCAGGACACAGCGAATGAAATAGCCGAATCCGTTTCGGAGATTTAAGAAAAACCGCTTTCGTTTGTCCTTTCAGTTGATCCACATCAGGATAAGTTGTACGTATAGTGTTTGTTACAAGGTGTAAAGTGTGAAGCAAACATGTGACATGCAGCAGGTTTGGTTGAATCGTTTTGAGTAAGTTTGCCGTGGAACACCTTGGCAGCATCGGTAACTAACATTAACACTTGCTTCGGTAAAATCTCAAATTTGTGTAGTGTTTCTATTAATACATCATATATCGCTCTGGCAGTACACCCTTGCATTCGTTTACAGGTTAGTAAATAAGGAGGAGAAGGTCCTTGCGGAGTCAGCGTCCGTACTAGAATGGCTAGGATGGACTGTTTTTTAATATCTGTAGTTTCGTCTATTGTTAACCACAGGAATTTTTTTACCGTATTTTTCGTACAATTTACAATTCTCTCACGCACTGACGGTACGTAATTCCGTAGCGTACTTCTTGCTGGTAATTTCCACGTAGGATTGTATTTCTTCCAAAACTGACGAAACATTGGGTGTTCCACTTTCTGCATTGGTATATTGGTCGCAATTAACATCATTGTTAAATCACACACAAATTTATTATATGATCTGCGTCCACTATTATTCGATTTATGTTTGTCACTATTTATGTCTTTGGCACTGACTTGCTTTCCAAGTTAATAAAGTTGTTTCACAAACTAAACATTTCACACGGTACCGTCATATATTAAATCGGGAAACCGATGTAAAAATTTCTTTACTACGTTAGCATGCAACCGAGTCGATGCATTGTTTCTACGCACTCCCGACATTTTCAACACGATTGTGTTAACAATGTATCGCTTACAACGTCTCAACGGCAACTGAATTGATCGTCGTACGCCTCTACTCGATCCCTCCACATCACGCTACTGTTCGGGCACATAGTCTGCCGTCTTTTCATATCATTAGGAAGGGTTATTTTAATAATATTTATGCCATCGATAGAACATCTCTTCAGGTCGCGCTTCTTAATATTATTCAAGATATCGACCCTCTCTTCGACTTAGGTCATAAAACAGACCGTTTTCAAAAACCAGTGTTCTATCGACAAACGATCAGGCTATCTTCTCGTTAGAACTCTCGTAAGATCCACATCTTACCCGCGGTGCTGTTCAAGTGCTGGCCACGATGCACGTGCCCCTGCATCTCAGCGCAATTAAAAGGTAATTGTGTATTGTTCAATATATATTATTATTTTAAGAGAATCCATATTAATTCACATTGATTTAAACTAATTAATTTCTTATTCCTCCGGCCAAACATCGCTCTACATATACTTGACCAGGTATATCTTCGAAGGCCACGTGACCATCATCGCCACACAAAGGTAACTCTGTATTGTTCGATACAGAGATTATTTTATATTAATCGTAATTAATTAACATTTAATTTACTACTCAAGTTAACGTTCGTTTTCAGTGTATTTTGTGTTAATTTTCAATTACTTATTTACCGCTCCTCGTGTATATATTACTTTTGTTTAATTACTTTTAAATATATCAATTTCGATTTCTTATGTAAATATAAATACAAACTTTAAGGACAACGCTCCTGTGTTTTATTTAGTAAGTAAGTTGTAGTATATTTATTTAATTAACCATTATCACACACGTCCTGGAACTTTGAAGAAACTTCACCAGCACCACGATTATATTATTATCCAATAATTTTATTATTTTTAGCACGGCACATCTACATCCCGATATCCAGCAAAGCCGCCGTTTGTAATAAGTTAATAGAAAGAGTAGAAGAGGGGTGATTTTGCATGATACTTGTTAGATTGCTAGCTGTAAGTTGTTTATAAACATAAAGCACATGGTAGACAAGATGAGTCAGGGTATGGTTTTATTTTAGCTACAAATGAGCCAACCATATTAGTTGGTAATATTGAAATATATTTCCCCAGATAACTTATTAGTCAACCAAAGTAGTGGCTCCAAAATAAATTGTATTATATGCGGTATTTTTATAAAAATGTATGATTTTAATAGAAATAGGAATAGAAAATCTTTTTAACTTACCACAGCAAACAATGATAAGCATTTATGCTTTTCTAGGGCAACGTTGCAGGAATGATGTAATGGCTTTCCTGCTTCAAAGAAAATCTTGAACATCTCGAGATTAAATGAATTAGTGTACCGCTAAAACACGTTTTTTACAATTGAGTATTCTGAAGTGTAAAATAAGAGATTTATTTAATTATTTAAATATATAAATAGTATGGTAAATTCGTCTTCATTACTCCCTTCCAAAATAAGCAATTTTTAAAAAAATAATCTGTTTAGCACCTATTACTAAACCTGTACAAATGAATGGATTTGCAGTGACGGCGACTTCATCCGAAAGCGTGCATAGGTTAGGTTAGTATCAACGAGTTAGATGTAAATATGCTTCTTCGACGATGCAGTTTGTTAAGTGCGACGAGTGTGAATAAATTCATTAACCGATTTCCTATATTAGAATATACTGGTACTATTATTAAATGTGTTGTTTGCAAGATTAATATTTTACCGTATGATATTTTGCTTGTTAACGGTAAACGCCATCTGTTAAATGCGAAAGGTGGAATACCAAATTCGAAATTTGTTGCCACATCGTGTTATTTCGCGATTGACTAAGAAATTAAAAGAAGCTCTTTTATGTTGAAAACTATGATTTGAGTCCGCGATGATTAATCTATTGACGACACTGGTTTCCTTCCGGAAATCATCGATTTCTATTTTATGCTTATTTCTAATTACTAATACATACAGTATACTCCGCTTTTAATGGACTCGGATATAATGGAAATCCGGATATAATGGACAAAGTTTATAGGTCCCAATTTCAATCCTATTTAAACATGTGTATTTTAATTCGCTTATAATGGACTCGTTTATAATGAACTTTCGGTTATAATGGACTATAAAACCACGAGAAATCCACTATAAACGGAACGTTTTGGTAATTCCCCTAAATATATACAATAAAATTTGATATTCAAACCGTTATTTGAAAAGGTGCTTTCAGTCGTGTGTGCGCTTTTGAATGAATAATACATATTTAGATAACATGGAGAAGCATATTAAAAATCGCAAATCATTTTCATTAAATGAAAAGTTAAAAATTATTGAAGCGATTGAAAGTGGTAAATCGCAAAGTACAATGTGTAAGACTTTAAATTTAAATAAATCAACAGTATCAAATATATGGGGAAATCGCTCAAAAATTAAGGATGAATGGCATAAAAATGCGAAGAAAAAAAACTGCGTAGTTCGTCACGTCCAGAATTGGATACAATGTTACTCAGATGGTGTCAGCAGCAGAGAGCAAATAAGATTCCAGTGAGTAGGGCAATGTTACAATTGCAAGCCGAAGAATTTGGAAAATTAAGTGGCGGTGATTTTAAGTGCAGTAGTGGATGGTTAGACAGATTTAAAAAACGGCATGCAATAGTGTTCGGTAAAATAAGTGGCGAATCAGGTTCTGTCGATAAAACGATCACCGACCAATGGCTTGCAGATATTTGGCCATCGCTTAGTAACGGATATTCTCCGGATAATATCTTTAATGCAGATGAGACGGGGATATTTTACAAGCTCACACCAGATAAAACTCCAGATAAAAAATTTAGAGGTGAAAAATGTTTTGGAGGGAAGCTTTCGAAAGAACGTATAACAGTGATGTTATGTGCAAATAGTTCGGGATCAGAAAAAAGAAAGCCACTAGTAATAGGAAAGTTTCAGAAGCCTAGATGCTTCAAAAATACTGGAACTTTACCTGTAGATTACACATTCAATAAAAAGGCGTGGATGACGTCATCTATTTTCGAAAATTATGTGAAAAAATGGGACCTTGAATTAAATAAAGAGAAACGCCAGATACTATTACTTATAGACAACTGCCAGCCCACCCTCATAGAATTAAACAATATAAACCTTGCATTTTTTCCACCGCGGTCAACGTCAGTTTTACAACCGATGGACCAAGGAATAATTTGGAGCCTAAAACAGACCTATAGAAAAGAATTACTCTTAAAAATTCTTGAGATGCAAGCAACAGATCGGAATGTGTCAATTTCTATTTTAGATGCGATCATAATTCTTCACAATTCATGGACCAAAGTGTCAACAGATACGATTAGAAATTGCTTTCGTCACGCTGGTGTAATAAAAAATGCAGATTCAGAAGCTTTCAACAATAATTTTGATCCAGAAGATAATGTTCCATTAAGTCAATTATTGAAAATGGAGATGTTTCTACATGAAAACATCCAGTTTAAAGATTATGTCTATGTCGATAAGAATGTTATAACTACAGAACATCCAATTACTAATCAAGCGTTAGTTGACGAAGTAATGAGAGAATGCGGTGAAGAAGTTTTGTCAGACAGTGAGGATGATGAAACAGATATGGAAGTCATATCTACAAAGGAAGCACTAACATGTGTAGGAAAACTTCAAATTTTTTTTCAACCTCAAACAGATAAAAAGGACTTCCTAGATCATTTAAACAAGATACATAGGTTTTTGTTGTACCAATTTATGCATAATACGTCTGTTCAAACAAAAATTACAGATTTTCTGAAATAAATACATACATATGATGTTTTAATTTATTTTAAAATTATTTTTGTGTTCACGAGTTCCACAGTTACTTAACTTTTTAAAATATAAACTTTCATATAAATTTTGCTATATTATTTCACACCTATCTCCTCCTTCCTATATAATGGACACACGGATCGAATGGACGTTTATCGGAGGTCCCTTGGAGTCCATTATAAGCGGACTATACTGTATATCTAAAAATGGTATCCTATCATTGTTTTCCTTTTCCACCGTGAATTTAATAGTCGTAAATTTCAAATTTAACTGTTTAACGAACATATCCAATTCATATTTCCGTGTATCAAAAATCGCGAAAATGTCATCTATGTACCTGATCCAGACTCCAGGAGATAGGCAATTACCCATTATTGTGCTTTGTTTCTGTTCATAAAATGTTTTTCCTACTTGGAAACAGTTTTGCGCCATGCAAAGAGTTGTCAATCTCATGTATTCCTTTACTTTTGAAGGTTCAATGTTATTCTTATAAAGCAAGTCTTCTAAATATTTCAAAGTTTCTGGAATAGGTACCGAAGGAAATAATGACGTTACATCGAATGAAACGAAAATTTCCTCGTCTTTCAGTTCACAATCTTTAATTAATTGAACAAATTATAATAATTACTAACTGACAAAACTTTCAGGTTTTACGGGTAAATTTTTAAATTCATTCACTAACCATTTGGAAATCAAGTAAGTCGGTGAGTTGATATCTAAAACGGTAGGTCTCATCGAGTTACGAGTTTATGTATCTTCGGCAAACACAACATGTCGGTTAAAGGGTTAAAACTTGCCAAAGCCATCAACAACCCCAGAGATCTCGAGGCATATGAAAGCATTCATAATACGTTTACTCGGACAACGGTCCAATCCCATACAGTTGCCCTTTTTCATTCTTAGAAAAGAGGTAGAAAAAGTTGAGGGCATGAGAATAGAGAATACACACATGGAGTTGCCGTTTTCTTAAGAGAGGTGAGTTGTCGTAATTTTTAGTCTGTGTATTTATTTTAAAGTCAGTTTATACGTGGACGCCGTGTAAAGTTGTTGCGCAATTATATGTGTTAGCTTTACTGTGTCTCATGTGTGACACTTTGATTAGTGGTTTCACTGATGATGACAACTTAGTTGTCGAAATACGTATTCAGGATACGATTATTAATTGTGGTGAGGGGTTTTATACCTTTTTTGAGATATTCCACGAAATGTGGTAGACAATGAAGTGTTTTGAAAGTTTTGGAGTAAATATACATACTCCAGAATAGAAATTACCAACACGAAGACAATTACGGTATAACTTGCCGTGGCTGAAAAACACGATTACACCTTTAACAAAGAGAGTTAAAAAATTTAAAAAATATGGCTGACGGTCGATGATATAATACTACACATTTTCGCGTCAATCTACAACAACAACACATTCAAACAAAAATGGTAACTAATTACATACATTATTTTTTATATTTATAATCGCACCTCTTCGGCCTACACGGCGCAGCTGTATACGAAATACTACGAATCCATTTCTTTATCTATTACTAGAGACCGGACCCATCAGACTGAAATGACGTCATTACGACGGACGATATAAATAATCTACAACATCTGTAAGTACATAACGCAGTTATTGAATAGCACTAGTCATTCGGTTAACCGCACACAAAAAATATATGTGCAGTTAACCGAATGAATAGTGCTATTCAACAACTGCGTGATGTACTTACAGATGTTGTAGATTAGTCGTAAGGACGTCCATTTCAGCCCGATGTGTCCGGTCTCTACCTATTACATTCTATAAGTTCCTCTTATGAATACAAGAAACCGTATAAACATCATTTAATCAAACATCTTGCTTGCGTTTAAATAATACAAAAAGCTCAGGTACACATGTGATATCTCTTAGGTATTTATTTATTAAAAAGAAAAAAATTAAACAAAAAATTATCTAAAAAAAAACCGTCACCATTGATATTAAATTTTATAAATTATTTGCACTTCATAACCATCAGATGTCTCCGTTCTTTATGTATTGTTTCATAGCGCATCTCCATCTAACGATGGAGATACATTTTCTTTTAATAAATTTTTAATAGACTTTAAATAAATTACTCTAAAAACCTTTAATTGCAACTGTTATATTGTTATTAATAATATTGTGAGGCGTAAATTACTTGACTAGATGTCAAAATTATTATCGTGTATACAACATTTTCTGTGACGACGTACAGTGCGATCAGAAATGACCGATTGTGTTGGTACTCGTGAAAAATTGGTATTAACCAGGAAGTAAAATTAGAGGAGACTCGTCTCCTAGTATCGGAAATGGGCCGAATTTCCGCTGGCCAGTTAGTAGTACACGTTTTGGACACCTGCAGCGTTAGTGTTCCATTATCGTCGTCAATTGTAAGGTGTCATATGGAAAATTCAGCGTTGTGAACAGTTTTATAATATAATAATTAATATAAATTGTCTTTTACGTTATTATAAACAAAAAAATATATATATATTTATATTTTATACATAGTTAACACAAAAAAAAAACTCATAACTTGGAAGCTTTTCTTTTTTCTTTAGTTCGCTCTTTCCCTTTGTCATTCTTATTTGATTGTTTACATATAAAATACATTCTTACAGTTAAATAAAAGGAAATTATACGATTCGTAAGTAGTTGCTTATGATGTTCACACCCAACAAGAGGTAAGGACATTAGATCATTTTCAGCAGTTTCCATAATATCAAAGAGAGTGTTTGAATTCAGTGCTTTTCTTTCTAATGTATTCAGAATAATTTCTTCAAGAGTGGAAATGAGAGTATACATGGAAGAAGAAGGATGAATAAGAAACCCTTTAGATTTTATCTCAATCAGTTGATCCTTTCCAGGAATCTGATCAGTAGGAAACCGTTGAAGTGTTTCAATACAGTTCCTGCACACTTTAGAACGGTTTTCATTGTTTGTAAATACTGCAAAGCGCTGAGTTTTTCGGGCCACATATCCACTCATGTAACTAATTATATATTCTCTTTTGTCATGTCCGAAATAACTATGTTCTTGAAGAATAGTGTCAGCATCAGAAAGCAATTGCAAATCAGCTTTCTGACCAAAAGGGTATCAATTTGTGCCTCCCACTGTGATTTGCATTCTGATGGATTGCAGACATCCTTTAAACTCAGCAGTACATCTATAGTATCATTTCCAGACACATTACTTCCTATTTGTGGTCGGGTTAGCGAATATGTTGACATTAACTTGTACATTTGAATAAATAAGACGTTCTTTCCGGTCGCTTGCATAACCTGACCTACACCCAGGCACAAAACAACTCATTCTAAAATAAAAATATTAAACTGGTAAACCAATCATGTTAAAAAAAACTTGTACTTTTAAATAATTCACCAGAAACTGCACAACACGCGTGTAAATAAGCACAAAAGCAGCTGATAATGGAACACTAGCGCTGTAAGTGGCAACTTTTAGAAGTGGTAACCGGCCAGCGAACTTGAGACCCGTTTTTTCGATGCGCGTTCAAATAGAGTGCACACTCCTCCCTAATCTTACTTCCTGGTATTAACATACGATTTGAATATGCCAGTGACCATGAAAATCTCTCGACAAAAAACTCGACACGTCTATGACAAATATAAAATGACAGACAATGTTTGACGATACAGTTTCGTAAATTTAACAAGCTTGAAGTCGCTGCTTCGTAATTGCGAACCTAATCGACCATTTTTCGATCACACTGTACTTTTTTTGCAAATCAAATTAATATAATCATACCAATCAAATAATTTACGAATATTATGCAACAGTAACAATTATAACCTTATAAATATGTACTTAACTAATAAATGCGTCTTTAAGTCATTCTATTATCAGAATGTAACTGAATTAACTGTCTTTTCTTCGGATTAAGTGAACAACTTTATAAATTCTTAAGGAGGAACATGAGGACGCATATTTTTATAATCTATCATATTTTGATTTAGTAAACTAGCTGATTAAGATATTTCATTAAATACAATCTGTTAATTATATTCATATGGTTAATGTATTGTGAGAACATGAAGTATTGTAACCTTGAATAAGACAATGTTTGAGTGTATCTATCATTAACAAAAATTGAAAAGGCAATATTCTACGGCAATAAATCTATGAATAAGGTGGAAAAGAGGGTATAATAGCATGCCATCGATATCTATTTCTAAGTTTTCCTATTAATTTGCAATCGCAAATATGGCATTATACTTGCTAAAAGATACAATGAGGATACTACATTTTCTCTTTTCCATCTAGAATACCATACAATAAACTAAATTCTAGAAAAATAATTGTAGTTTGGGAAACAGTTTAACAGTTTCTTATCTAATTTAGCACCTTTTTTAGGAAAAATAAAACGTAGATTAGTAACTTTCCGGGCAATAATTGCAGAAAGAAAACTTTTTATTCGTTTCCTTAGCTTATAAGCCTTAGCCATATGTCTAAATATATGCAACTTAAATAATATATTTACATAATATAATAATACCCTATGCAATGCAATAAAATACTTCTGATCAACTAACAAGAGATTTAATATATACTAAATTGTGTATTTTACTAGGAATGCGAAGAAGTCAGTATAAGCATGTTTTCAATTACTAATAATAATAATTATTACAGATATGTTGTTATTAATTTCTTCTATTTGTTTTAATGATTTCGTACTTCTTTGACTGTTTTCATATTCGATTCTTTGAAAATCAATAAGAATTGCAATCATTGAAAAGAAAGAACGAATTATTTTTTCACAAAATTACTAAACGTGGCTTTACATGATTAAAGAAGTTCATGAATTTATCCATACGTGTAATATACGAAATTGTCGGCAATTGTCGAATTTGTCGACAACAGTCAATTAATTCATGAAGAAATTGCCATATTAGAACCAGTTCTAGTTTTTCATCATGTTTTTGAGAAATTCTGGTTACATAACAACTGTTGTAGCTTATTAGAGGTTATCGTTTACATAGACCAAGTAAGATAGTTATAATAAATCTAAAAAGGTAAGTAAAATGAACCTAATTTGTGAACAAATATGCTCAAAAACAGTATGCTTTCGCAGAGAATTTATCAGTACAAACACAAACAGGTTGGCAGTAAGTAAAAATCACTATTTTATGGTTGGCATTAAATGAATCATTTCAATCAAATTGCTGTTCGTGTAATACGAGACGAATATTCAATAAATATATGAACTTCTTCATGATTTTCTTTGACCGTGTAAAATTGCCTTAAATGTATATACAGGTGTCCTTGGAATAAAAAGACAATGAAAAATGGAAAAATGTAATGAACCCAAAATTAAAAAACCCCTGAAAGTTGCTGCGCGCGAAAATTGGGCACCAAGCTCTCGATGTAATAAATGCCGACCGGCGAACTGGACACCGGGCAGATCAGGTACTTTTTCAAAGCGACCCTTTGAGACAGGCGAATTCAGCACTTTCTAATGCTGGACAACCCCGAACGTAAATCTCTTAATTTCAATTTAAACTTATTATTGTATCTATTTAAGTACCCTTAGTTAAGGTACGCTTTAGAATGTTACGGTGCAAACGGTCATAAGATATCATAAGGAGATAATTATTGCTGAAAAATTTTTTTCGTAATCTTTTGGGCATAGAAGCGATTAATGGGTTGGCATCAAGGTTAGTAAATCGGTAAGGTTGCCTCGTAACTAATGGCGATAGCCACATTGCGCGTCATTGGGCGTGCCATGCGTTTCCTGTCTAGTTGACAGGAAAATTACCGATGTAGATTGATGTTTGTAGTGTTGTTTTCTAATTTCATAGTGTTTTATGTGCTTATATATAAACGTTATTTGGCTATTTTACAAGAGTTTTATATTTGCTAATAGTGACAGCAAAACATTGAAAAAATTGAAAAAAATTGTGAATTAAAGTAATGTATTAACTCAAAGTTTTTTGTTTATAAAGATTGTAATGTTATTTTGGTTATTTATAAGAAAACTGCATCAAATAATATCTTGATATCCAGTCAGTATTTGCATTTGTGAACCCGTAAATCCGTAATAACAGTTTATTGAAAGAACTGGATTGTGACAGTAGAATACTAAATTAATTAATATGTGACGGTGTTTCACTGAGACAACCACCTTCATTTCCTTTATAATTTATAAGCGCATTTTTTGGCATAAATATTTACATTAAATACCTTTTACACCCATGAGTAACACCAATAACTAGCAGTCATTAACCATTACTTAAAGCAATATTTTGAAATAAAGGATGACATGCTTTGTGTAAGTATATGTGATTAGATTGTACAACCAATTCGTTTTGTCTATAGAAAACAATGATTTACTTTACTCGATTTATACCTATTTAACTAATGATAAAATTAAAGTCAAAATCATTTTAATTTGAATGGGCACGCTTTCCCGCATAAGAATATTATTGGTGGAGTGTTACGAGGCAACCTTTGCTAATATTGACAAAAGACTTATTTGCAAAACTAAATTAATGTCAAAATCGTTATAAAACTTGTCCCGCTTTTCTTGACGCGGATAGTATTACGGTGTCTATGCGGTGATAGATATTGCACTGACAGTCATGACAAATTATAAATATTGAATAAGCCACTGGATAAAGTCATACCAAAACAGGAAAAGTGAAACGTGCAAATTTAACGGCCGCGATAGTACGTAACGATCGACAACGGAACGATATTTAACGTTGGACAATAACAAAACTATATATATTGTGGGCCAGTTTTAAAATATCGTTTCCGATAGTATTTATGATATATTCAGTCGAACAATGTCGTAAGAATTTTTTTTTAAATATCTTTGTAATTTTTTTTCTCGTTTATGAAAGGAAATATTTTCGGTATATATTCTATATAATTATATCTTTCCTTTTTTCATACGTTGTCCTAATTTCAAAAACATCGATATAGAAATATACATAAATGAACATCTATCTGTTAATAAACCTAAAGTTTAAATAATAAGAAATGAAATAAAAGTTGAAAATTCATAAAATGCAACGAATGTAATAATTAGAGCTGAGGATGTTTGCGGTATAACCATGGTTATACCGCAAACATCCTCAGCTCTAGTAATAATACGTCAGACAAGTGAGGTGACGTACTGCAATTAGGTTAAAATAACACTTTGTATGTTATGGATACATTTGCTTTGATATAATTCAATATCAAAGTCAATTACGGCGCGAACCCCGAAATTAAAAACACACTGAAAATAAAATTATGTGCCGCCTTTGAAGAAGAATGTTTATTAAAAAAACTCGACGTGAACATACGCTGCAATGTTTATGTTTATAAAAACTCTAAAAGCAACATTGTTTAGACGGCTGTCGGTGTTATAAAAACTCTACAATTTCTTTATTTAGGGTTCAGTAACCTTAATAAGATTTCGTACGAATATATCAGTTGTGAATCATTTATAAACTCAATTTGTAAATAGGCGAAATAGGTGGAAAGCGCAGATGAAATATTCGTCTGCCTTCAGCGTGTCTCCACGCTGAAGGCGATAAATATTTTCTATTTTCATTATTCTTGTCATTATTTTTATCGCGTTTGCGAAGGAATTTGCGGAAAATATTCTGGATTCATATTCTATATGAAGTACTAATGGAGAACTTAATTTTTTCTAATTTTTCACATTTTTCTTCATTTAATGTGTATTACGTGATGTTTTTTTTTGTTACGAGAAGTAACAAATATAAAATATTAATATAGATTCAGAATGTTTATAAAAAAAAATATTACACGCAAACACACACACTGCAATGTTTATAAAAACTCTTGAAGATAACATTGTTTAGACAGCTTTGTATGCTAAGATCGACAATAACAAAACTACTCTTTTTGTTCTTGTCCATCAGCTTTAAGATATCGTCTGCGATAGTATTTATGATATAGTCGATCGCACAGTGGCGTGACAAATATATTTTAGATACCTTTGTTAAATTTTTTCGTCCTCATGAGAGGGAATTTTGGGAAAATATTTTGAATTTATATTCTATATAATTACATCATTCTATTTTTCATACGTTGTCTCTTTATTTCAAGGACGCCTGTATAACATAATCTTTATGATTAAAAAAAAATAGGAATTTAATGAATAAGATGACAACATGATTAACTGTTCAACATTATTTGGTTTATTATTACGTAGTTTGCCCTAATTTGAGCATCATATACCATTTTTTTAAATAAGTATTTGTTTACATTATTTGTCCTGACTAACTAGTTACAAAAAAGATGTACTTACTTATAATTTTCATGTAAAAATTAATCATGTAATGAAAGAAGTGATTGTTTGATTACTTTTGAGAATCAGTGGTACGTTCCAGTTAGCATGTTCCTTTAGTATATATTAAATCTATTGCATGATGAGCAGACACCGGCATTGTGTTGCAGTTCATAGTCTATACCCACAGTCCTTATAATCATAATCATCATTTGCTTACAACCTAATATATTATGATTGTCAAATATTATATTATATCAATATTTTAAAATCACAACACTAGAATTTTAGGTTTAAACAAAGGAACCAACAAAGCTTACATAGTGTTGTTCAAAAAGGAAATCTCCTCTCTACACATCTAGTTTTTAAACCACTTTACTGTAGCTTAATTTATATTTATGTGAAATCAACGTAATTACTAAAATAATTTCGATAACATTTCTATGAAGGGCTAGTAATAAATAATCAGATGCATAAATTGTTTATTGTGGTTATTAGGTAAGAAGTTTCCCTTTTTTTTGCTAACACAATGTAATAATTAAAATATATTTAGCGAATAAACATAACAAAATGAGAAATATATACTTCAAACAAACAAAACAAAATATCCTATATAGCGAGGTCTTCTTTTTTTACTATTAAGTAAAAAAGAGGAAGAATTTATAATAAAATTTCGCTGCATATTCACTTACAATAATTAAGTTTCAACTCAAGACTTTATATATTGACAGTTTTATATCATCTTAGCATATGCACAGTATGAGAATACTTCCTAATACTGTATTAACATAGGCTAAGGTAAAGAATATGGCTGCAAAATATTTTCGAAATATAATTATTGGAAGCTTTAGAGATCCTCATTAGAAACAATTTATTCTTATAAACTTATTGGGGGAAAAGTATTGTTAAGCTAAAATTAAATAGAATACGTATCTTACATCTTACAGGTAATCTATACGCCCAACACATTAGTAACCAAACTTTCGTAATTAACAACCATTTTGAATATAAACGAATGTAAAACAAATATCACTTTCATTTATATTAACCACAAATGTAGTTATATATACTGTTCGAACTATATTTTCTCTCCGACGAATGACATATGTGACCAATATTTGTTTATCTTGTCTTCGTGTCGGACAAACATATAAATAACGTATAAGGTAGGTAACGTATTTTATTCAATCGTAGCTTTCCATTGCATTTCCCCCAATAAGTTTATAAGGAAAAAGAGATCTCAATAATTATTTTTCGGAAATATTCTGCAGTCAGCTTTACTTTAGCCGAATAATTATCTAATTTAGTCAACTCAAAAATTTTTGTTTATTTAATATTCTTTTACTGCTGCTCATTGACCATAGGTAATAATATTCAAACATTGTATTAATTCATTTTTAAGACATTAGACTATTAAATGTTTAACTCAAGTAATCAAAATGTTCCAGTATCACTATGTAACCTACATAGTTATTAAAAAGGAAAATATCCAAAAAATGGTTACTAAATACTACTATTCTAGGTCTGCTCACAGAGACGTGTACAAGCGAGAGGTTCGGGAGACTCACTTTACTAGCGCTCAGTGAAGAAATATGAGAAAATCTGGCAGAAAATCAAAATTTAATATTAAATTTAATTAACTCTATTCCGAGAAGATTGCAACAAATCATAGACAAAAATGCAGTAATGACTAGAGCTGAGGATGTTTGCGGTATAACCATGGTTATATCATGTAACCATAGTAAATTACTATGGTTACATGATATAACCATGGTTATACCGCAAGCATCCTCAGCTCTAGTAATGACTAAATACAGATATTTTTATGCAATTATTTAAGTATTCTTGCAGTGAAAAATAAACTAATTTTAACTTATTTCAGTTCAGATAGTTTTTGTTTTTGATTATATAATCGTCGTATTCAAAAAGATCAACTTGCATAACTAAAAAATCTCGATTTTATGCTCATGAGAGTTGTACCAACACCTACTAATACAACAGGCCTAACGACCCATATCAAATTTCCCGATGACGTCACATACATTAGGCCATGTCACACCTGTCACAATTGAGTGAAAGATATCGATACGGTTTATATTCGTATCTATCCGGTGTTTTAATAGGCGCTAATTGTTTATACGTATAGCTTACTTTATAAATAAAATACACTCGGTATTCGTTAATTAGAATATGCCGTTCACCATTCGAAGACGTGCACGTCATCAATAGTATTTTCAGAATCACCATCACAAAAACAATAACCGAAGCCATAATATTTACATATAAACATAATTGCGAATGCATTTATGTTGGTGCCAATGTCCAGTGTTGACACATATCGTTGTCATATTTTACATGTTTGTTTACTCTTGGTTTGAAATGCCGAAAGCGTTTCGCGGACTTGTTGCATCCGCGATTGCAAACTGTGAAGCAGAACGCGATAATGGACCGTTGCTGCCTTTATCAGCCATGAGAGATGAGAGAAGTAAACTTGTATTTGTATTTGGTTATAATTTCATATTATATATTGCACTTATAACCTAAATACTGCGAGTTTAACATAAGCGTTTACTACCCTAACCTAAAATGTAAACAAATCGATTTTGGAAATTATTTCGCAACATTGTTTTGACATCATTGATGACGTGCACGTCTTCGAATCGTGAACGGCGTATAGTTGTACGCATTTTATATGACGCGCACTGTACAGTTAAGCTCACATAAATCTATGAATAGTATAAACCATTTTTGAATTTTTGTTTTGTTGTAATTCATTCTTGTAACGTCAAAATGACAGTTGTCTCTTTTTGATATCCAAAACGGCAAAAAAACTGACTCCGGCGACAAAGTACAAATATTTTGAACTTTGGAAAGTTGTACTATTAAACAAGTCGCAGAAGAATTTCATTTGAACAAATCTACAGTACTACAAGTTAAAAAAAGTTGTGAAAATGAAGGCAGCATATGTCGCAAACGAGGAACTGGTCTTAAAAGAATATCAACTGATGCAGATGATTTATTTGAATATTTGAGAGAAAATAAAAAGAATGAGAAAGCAAATTCATAGATCTCGTGTAAGATTTACTAATAGGGAACAACTATGGGAATCTATTGAAAATACCTGGGAAAACATTGTTGAAAAACCTAATTTTGTCATTGATTCTGTACCTAGAAGGTTAAGGGTAGTAAGTAATTGATGCAAATGGTGGATCAATTAAGTATTAGTTTATTTGCGTTTTCTAAATTGTAACGAGCCATCGAAAAAATTCATAATTGGAGTAGACTGTGGGTTGGTACTTTAGCCACTTCCATATAATGACACATTACTTGATGCTTGACAGTTTCATTTGGTTTCATTGTAAAAAAAAAGGTTATGGCATTTAAATGATACTACAGCCAAAAAAGGAAACAAATAATTTATTTAATATCGAAAACATAATCAAAATTTACATATAGCTACAGAAGTGGTTGAAAATGTTGTCCATTTACATCTAAACACAAACCAACTCTTCTCCGCAATCCAGCAAAAACTTTATGCAGCATTTGCGGTGAGTTGTTGATCTCTTCACACTTTTCTGTTATGCGAATTCTCAGTTGTTCCAGATTATGAATTGGCGTTGAATAAATCGAATTTTTGATGTATGGCCATACGAAAAAATCACATATGTTTAAATCGCAAGACCTAGTTGGATATGGGATTTCAGTGTTCCTGCTTATTATTCTGTTATCAAAAAATTCTCTGAGATATTGAAGTGTTTCTCTGGTCGTATGTAAAATACCCATTTTGTAATTCCTCATCATCCAGTTGATTTATGAATTAGCCGAGTATCTCATTGCGATATCGGGCAGCAGTAAGTGTACCTTCAAAAAAAATGGAACCCACCAAATCTTCTTCGACATATTCCAACCCAAACACCAACTTTTTGGGGATGCAATGTTTTTTCAACAAAAAAAATGAGGATTTTCGGAGGACCAACACCTCATATTCTGTGAATTAACATATCCAGAAAGATAAAACCAGGCCTGATTGTGTAGATTATTTTGAAACCATTGACAAAATTCCACTCGTCTTAAATAATCCACTGGATAAAGTTCATGAAAACATTGCAGCTTGTATGGATGACAATGCAAGACTTTTTTAAGAATGAATTGGCATGTACCATAAGATAAATTTGTTTGTTGGGTCACTACTGAAATGGATGTTTTTGGATTTTCATCAATAATATGCTGAAGGGCCTCAATATAATCAGCTGTACGTTTAGATGGCCGTCCACTTCCAGCTTTTCGACCGACGCTACCAAGCTCTCTGAATAACTTTACACAATTTGTCAAAACATTGTAAAAATCATTGTAGTCAAACACTAATTCAGGATGTTCTTCACTAAAATCAGCCATGCATTCCGCGCAAAATATAAAAATCATTTTTATATTTTGTACGTCAATTTTATTATTTTTCAACTCTACATTTTTTACCCCAGAAGAAGCGACAAAGTCTGTTGCGAAATATAGGGTTATTTAATAAAGGAGTTTTTTTTCTTAATTGACCGCTTACCCGAATTTAAATTAATTTTTTATTATATATATATATATATATATATATATATATATATATACATATATAGTAAACCTAATCAGTAGGCGATTAAAGGTCTGTATATTACTTCAAAATATATGTATTTAAAAAACTCTACATGTTTCGGCTGTATACGCCTTTTTCAAGAGAATACAAAATATGAATCATTCATATTTTGTATTCTCTTGAAAAAGGCGTATACAGCCGAAACATGTAGAGTTTTTTAAATACATATATTTTGAAGTAATATACAGACCTTTAATCGCCTACTGATTAGGTTTACCATATCATACCAAGGTCACGAAGTTATTATATTTATACATATATATATATATTTCTTCAAAAATTCTTTTCCTTTTAAGCAAGTTCTTGCTTTCTTTTCTAAAATTATTTTTATTATCCCTGGCATTATAACTATTCCTATTATTTCTATCATTATATGTAATTATAAAGATATTTGTAGGTAATATTTCAAAGATGTTTAAATTTGAAAGGTAAAAAACAAATAAATATTGATTACTATTGGAGATTAGAAATAATTTTCATATATATTAGTTTTTTACTCAAACTAATTAGGTACCGTTGCTACATTTTAACATAATATAAAAAATATCAAAAAGACATTTCAAGATTAAATTTTGACAATATCACTGTTAAATCTATATTTATAGGTACAGTACTATCCAAAAAAATCTGGGGCAATTTTAATTTTCTAATGTCATTCCGATTTATAAATCGAACAATATTTCCATGGTTTTCATGCTATCACCAAAAACGACAGTTTATTTAATACAATTATCATAGTGAAAAATGCCTCGAAAACTTACAATCATTGTAAAACCGCTGATTCTTTCAAAAATTAAATACGGTTGGCCGATAAAAAATGACTTCGCGCCATTTTAACGTGAATAAAAATACAGTGTTTGCAACTAAAAAACGATGGGAAACGAAATGACTTTAAAAAGGAAGATTGGTACAGGACTGTTCAACAAAAAGTCAACAGTTCAAGAAGATATGGAACTTTTAAATGATATCAGAGATCAGTCATTTGAAACTGCAAGAAATGCTGTGGTACACACAAATTTTTCCGCCTCCAGAGCTACAGAAAAATATTAAAATCTGATTTAAAATGTCGTGTTGCTGTAAGGAAACCGTACTTAACGAATGAGCAGAAACAATCACGATTGTTATTTGCGTTAAATCATATTAATAATCATTTGGACTATTGGAACCGGATTATTTTTAGTGATGAAAAGACTTTTCAGTCGGCTTACAACGGTAAAGAGTCTAGATCACGGGGAACTCGTTTCAATGAGGAATATATTCTGTATGATTCGGAGTTAATGTTTGGGCTTGGATCAGCGCTCAAGGTTTAGAAATATGCTGGCGGATTGAAGAGAAGTTTCACGCTATTGTATACAGAGATATTCTAGAATTCATGCTTCCAACTGCCCAGCATACGAATCCCGATTTTATATTCCAGCAAGATAATTGTCCGGTTCATACTGCTAGAATTATAATTGACTTGTTTATAACTAATAACATCGAGGTCTTGCAATGGCCTTCCAACAGTCCAGACTTAAATCCGATCGAGAATGTTTGGGGGCTTTTGGTTAAGATTATCGATAAACGAAATACTCAAACATAAAGCGTGGAAGAACTGTGACAATGATTTGAAGTAGCATGGAAAGAACTGACAAATAACGAAGATTTAGGGCGTTCTTTAATTAATTCCATGCCAAGAAGGCTGGAAGAAGTTATTGAAAAAAATATTGGCCAAAGAAAATATTAAATTCCTTATTTTTAATTTATTTCTTTATTATTAATTATCTCTTGTTAAATCAGACCAAGTGTTTGAATTGTTTCGCTAAATCATAATTTTGAAAATTCTAATAAATTTTATCTTTCGTTAATTATCGCCGAAAACTTTAATGAAATCTAGTTTCAACTAACATGTTGAAAGCCACAAATACAACACACCAAAAAAGTTTTATTTAAACAAGTTGAATAAGAGTTACGTTACAAGAGTTGTCCCAGATTTATTTGAATGGAACTGTACATATAACATAACCTAATATAACCTAAATTACACTATTGTCGTGGTATATTAAAACAGTGCTCACAAAGATATACAGCACGTCATTAATGGAAGTTGAAATAAAAACGATTTTCGATTTCAGTAATTAGGAATAAAATATATAAGTAAAATAAGAAAATATGGTCAAAATTAAATATAAAGTTTATATAATGTGATGTAAATACAATGTTTGAAATATTAAGATTTATCTTTGGAATATGTGTTAGAAAAAATGGTAAGAAAAGATCTTTTAAATAAGTAAAGAGATTTAAATATTCATTTCATTCATAGATTAAGAATTCGAATATTTAATCACTTTCATGCATTTTCTATTTTAATTAATTTATTTTGAAATAGTTTATGCTATTACAGATGCTAAAATAAAACTGTATTCTGTCGATTCTAACGATCTTGAATGAAAACCTAATAATTATGAACTTTGATCAGTCAAAATACGAGAAGTCTTATAAAATAGAGAAAAATCGCTTCTGAAAATCACTTATTAAATTGAATAAGATATTTTTTATTTATATAAATTACCCATTATTTGCAATATAAATATGTAACACCTTGTAGCAAAGTTGCTAAATATTTACTAACGCGATTCGCACAAACGATTTTTACATTAAACAATAACTAAGTTACTATACAAACATTTGAGCGAATTTACTTATCTTATTACTAATTGAAAGATTAAAAGATCTATTGAATTTACAACCCGTAGGAATAATCTAATAGCATAGTATCTAGAATATTAAAATTGTGAGAATGTCTACAAATTAAAAATTGATTGAATATCTTTTTATAGATACTACGGTTTTGTATAAAAAGAAATGTAAAATTTCTAAAGACCATACTAAAATTATTATAGACAGTACAAAACAAATCATTCAGGCAACGACTAATATAAGTTAACAACGCATAACAAAATAAAAATGATTTAACACGAAAACAGATGAGAAAAACAAAGATATTCTTACCACTAATTAAAAAAAAAAACAGTCTTCTCCTTACAAATCTACAGCATAAAATCGCATATTTGAACGTAAACATTCAAAATCTCAACTACCATCGCTGCTATTACTATTGCAGTCGTAGTAATCTACTAAAGCTATATTAGATTTATCTTTTCCTTTCCTATTTCTAAAGTCAGGTACTTTGGTTTTGTTTGGCAACAACGCCAATAATTCAGTAACATTCTCCAAAACGTAATCTGGATTGGGTTCTGAACGGGGTAGATTATCGGCTGTTAAAGGAATCCAGACCGTACCTCCCAAGTTAGCTTGAATTCCGCCCAGTATGTCCGTTTCCAATTTGTCGCCGACCATCAAGCACTGGTAGGGTTTTACGTCGAGAAATCCGCACGCCTTATGGAATATTTGTCTGTTGGGTTTCTCCCACGGCAAATCACCGGAAACGAGGATTACGTCGAAGTATGAATGTAGATTGAGACGTTCAACTTTCTCCCACTGGGCACTGGAAGGACCATTCGTTATGAGGCCTAAGAAATAGTTCTGTTGCAGTTTGCTGAGGAGATTTAAAACTTCTGGCGATAAAGCTAGGTACTGATATCGCAGCTGTAACCATTTTAAATATATTTCCCCTGGAAGAAGAAAAAATGTAGTCAAAATTAAGCGATCAAATACATATTGCTATGTTTCTTTCCAAAGTAAGGTAAATTAAATAAATATAGTAGAACGTAGACAACAATGAAACGGGCTGTATTTTAAATGTACCCAGTATAATTATCAATAAGATAAATTCGATGCCATTATGTAAAGAGATTGTTAATTATCCTCTTGTAATAGGCAGTTAATAATTGAACATATTGCGTTTTAAAATGCATCTGTCTCTTACATGCCAGATTTAGTATATTTGATGTTCAGTGCCAATAGGTTTATGTTACGATTTAGCAATATAAACGCGTTAAATTTAGAGAAATACTTGCCAAAATTAATTTAAAAAAGTATATCAAAGGCCATTTGTGGTAACATAAAATTCATATCTAATGTAAAGTTATAAAAATTTTTCTTTATAAAAGTATCCATTGTTTATTTTTGTCCTGGAAATACGATTAATTTTAAATGGTTAATTTATGTGTGGAGAAGCCCAAGTAAGCAAAAATTCAATGTTTATTATACAGGCTGATTCATTTTCGGCCCTCACCATGGGGATCTCGCTTATTATTGGAGATAGAGTATAGGTTTAAATTTGGCAAAGTTGTTAAATTTTGTGTTTGTTATAAATCCGTAAAGAAAATAGACCTGTGACAAATGACCTTCGTTATTTAAAAAGAAAACGCGAAAACCCCATTTTCTTCTTTTACCTGTAGCACCGACATTTGGCCTTGTAGAGAAAATATAAAAACACATACTTGTGGCCATTTCTAAACCTCTATCCAGTGGTGTACTCTAAATTTTTATACGACGTTTCGTTTCTTTCTGACTATCATCAACTATCTAATTTCTTATAGGCGCCATATTGGATTTAGACATCTTCAGAAAGAGTTTTTTTTTCTGATTTCAACCATGTACCACATGCTGACTAAAGTTTTTGACATTAGGTTTTATTTGAAAGAATAAATTATAAGATTAAATAAGGTAGCCTTTGGAATTTCAATCTGTCAAACATTTCATTTATTGTTCATTAATAATACAAAAATGTCATACACTAACGAAGAGAAACGAGATATAAGTATTTTTTATTCTTCGAAACGAAATTCAACAGTAGCGAGTACAAGATATCTACAATTATATCCAGACCGACAACAGCCTCATCGTACCATTTTTCTAGATCTCGACAGAAATTTGGTCGAGAATGGATCGTTTACTAAGCCGCGTAATGGTCAAGACAACAGGAATTTAAATGAAAATCGAATAGATATTTTACAAATGGTAAATTAAAAGCGTGTTTTCAAATTTCATGTTAATCTTGTATTTTTATAGATAAATAATAATCCATCAATTTCTACACGCGAAGTAGCGTCAGAATTAAATTTGTGCCAGTCCAGAGTTTGGAGAACTTTTCATAAAAGTAGGTTTAAACCATACAGGATTCATGTTAGTCACTCTTTACTGCCTGGAGATAATTTGAGAAGGCTAGAATATTGTAATTGGTTAATGGGAAGGATAGAAAATGACGAAAATTTTTTAAGCAAAATCATCTGGTCAGATGAAACAAAATTTACAAATTCTGGAATGTTCAACAGAAATACAGAGCACTATTGGGCAGTACAAAATCCCCGACAAAACAGGGCTAGAAGACCACAACATCGTTTTGGAATAAACGTTTGGATGGGTATTTTGGCAAATCGTCTCTCAGGACCAGTTATGTATGAAGAACATTTAAATGGAGAAAGATATTTAAACATTTTACGTACATACGTATCTGACTATCTTGACGACAATATCCCATTAAATCAATTACAATATTTATGGTGGCAACAAGATGGCGCACCAGCACACAATGCAGCTGTTGTTAGAAATTTCTTAAATCAAGAGTTTGCAAACCGTTGGATTGGAAATAGGGGAGTTGTTGAATGGCTTGCGAGATCACCTGATTTAAGTCCGCTAGATTTTTTTTTATGGGGATATGTTAAAAATAATATTTATAAAGTAGATGCGCCACAAAACATTGAAGAATTACGAGACAGACTGCAGAATGCCTTCGATGCAGTTCCTAGAAGAACTATACAAAGGGCAGTACAAAATGTCAGAAGGCGTGCCCAATTGTGCATTACCGAAGATGGTAAGATAATTGAACATTTACTGTAATTGTTTATTGTTTACTTTTCTATGTATTTTTATTAATGTTTTTGTTATCTTGTACTCGCTACTGTTGAATTTCGTTTCGAAGAATAAAAAATACTTATCAAATCTCGTTTCTCTTCGTTAGTGTATGACATTTTTGTATTATTAATTAACAATAAATGAAATGTTTGACAGATTGAAATTCCATGGCTACCTTATTTAATCTTATAATTTATTCTTTCAGATAAAACCTAATGTCAAAAACTATAGTCAGCATGTGGTACATGGTACAAATCAGAAAAAAAAACTCTTTCTGAAGATATCTAAATCCAATATGGCGCCTATAAGAAATTAGATAGTTGATGATGGCCAGAAGGAAACGAAACGTCGTATAAAAATTTAGAGTACACCACTGGATAGAGGTTTAGAAATGGCCACAAGGATGTGTTTTTATTTTTTCTCTACAAGGCCAAATGTCGGTGCTACAGGTAAAAGAAGAAAATGGGGTTTTCGCGTTTTTTTTTAAATGACGAAGCTCATTTGTCACAGGTCTATTTTCTTTACGGATTTATAACAAACACAAAATTTAACAACTTTGCCAAATTTAAACCTATACTCTATCTCCAATAATAAGAGAGATCCCCATGGTGAGAGCCGAAAATGAATCAGCCTGTATAACGCCTATAGCTATTGCAAATACTGTTTAAAATGTGTTTTGATAACATTTGTATGCACTTATGTTTATGAGTGTCAGACAATGTATCAAAAGTTTATAATTGAGAAAAACAGATACAATAAGTTTTGGGAAATAGATCGATAATACTGACAAAGTTTCGGAATACCGTATCTCTCTAATATGGT
Source organism: Melolontha melolontha (assembly GCA_935421215.2). Lineage (NCBI taxonomy): Eukaryota > Metazoa > Arthropoda > Insecta > Coleoptera > Scarabaeidae > Melolontha > Melolontha melolontha. Next base: position 48,638,841 of record OW285236.1, read on the forward strand.
ATTTGATATCTATAAAGAAGATGTGTATTTATTACATGCAATATAAACAAAACAAATGTAAAATTTATATTATACTTAGAGGTTATGTATCGTTAATATACAGGGTGATTTCAAGTATATGCGTTAAATTTTTTGGGCTGATTTCTAGGGTTATTCTGATTATAAAAGTTCATATGAATGTATGTCTTTAACGGCTTAGTGTGAAAGTTACGGGATATTTAATAGTAAATTAAAAGTTCATACAATAAAACGTACTAATGCAACAAAATTAACTTATTAAATGGCTGGAAATTACCGCCTTCGAAACACCCCCAGTATTCTCCGCACTCACCAATCAATGCAATGGAGGATAGCAGTTGAAGGCGGTCATTTCCAACAATTTTTATAAGTTAATTTTGTTGGATTAGTACGTTATATTGTATAAACTTTTAATTGACTATTAAACATTGCGTAACGTTAAAACTAAGTCGTTTAGGACATATATTCATATGAACTTTCATGATCGTAATAACCCTAGGAATTAGCTCATAAAATTTGTCGCATATATTTAGAATCAGCCTGTATACAGTCTGGTGAAAACAAGTGTAGAGGATGTATCCAACAATGCGTCTGAGTGAGAACGTTGTTTCCTTACATTTAGACGCTAAACTTATGGTTTTTGAGATGCGCTGGACGCATAAAAGAAACATTGAGTTTTGTAAATAGGACAAGGAATGAAGAAGTATGATAAAAATACAATATTTTATATTATATTTTTATAATATTTATAATACTTCGTTACTAATCAAATCTAATTGGTCACAAGGTGCAACAAAACGTTAAAAATTTACAAAAGAAAACGACTTTTCAGAATGCAGATGTACAATTGAAAAAGTGTTTAAGAGAAGATTTTCCTGCATCTGAAAATCACTTAGCGTTACCGGTGAAAGAACGACATACGGTCTTGTGGCTTTAATTCCTGTACCAGCTGTATATTATACAGCTATAGGCCAAGATCTTTATACAAAATCTTCCACGTAGTCGACGAACAGAGCCTCAGTTGTTGCGACCGACGACATGGATAAATTGGGATCATCTTCCACACTTTCGCTTACAGCGGCGATATTCTCTTCAGTATGCATACTTCTTCGACGTGTTGGTGTTATTGCATGATCTAGAAAGTGTGGTACGAAATATATCCACAGTTCGACGGGTGGGTTGCTCAGATGGACGATTATGTACGCCATATAAAAATCACGAAGTCGTCTTTCAGTTGCGCAAATCGACGACTGATTTTCAAAGTAAATTTGGATAATTTGGTAGCGTGAGCCCATCCATGATGATTTGCCAGAATTTACTTATCATTAAACCTGGACAAAAGCAAGGATATACGGCACGACATTATTGTATCTGACTTCTGTACATGTAACAATTTAGATAAATATATATTTTTTCTCAGAAATAAAATTTTTCTAAAATACCGCTCTTTTCCTGGTCCTTTTTCAACTGTTTGTAGAAAAATGAAGGAATCGGAAAAAGAAAATTATTTCGCTGCTAAAAAAGACTTCTAACAAGGTAGCATAAAAATACGAGATTGATTTTTGCTCTTAATTATGTTTATAAAAATGCAGAGCTTTGGAATAGAGTTGGTTTTACCGATGAAAAGACCTTTCAATCGTCAAATGATGGGAATATTCGTGCAACGAAGTACCAGACCTGCAAAGCAATACGTAGTGGTTTACAACATATCTGGTGATTTTCTATAATCATTTGGGCCTGGATAAGTGTATAGGGAGCTGGTGTGTTGTGGAATATTGGTCAACGACTTAACAGTGAAATTTATTTATTCATGTAACCATTGTTACTCTTCGCATATATAAGAATGTTCAATTTTATTTTTAAATTATATTTATTTCTTTAAATATTTCGCATTTTAAAATATTAAACTTCACTTAGACATTTTCTGTGTACATATTCGTTTGCAAAGAGAAAGCCTTTCTTTTGTTCTCGCTAGCCGATAGACCCTTCGACATCTACCTGACTTGTCAACAAGCCTTTAACGGTCGCTTTGAAACTCTTTATACATTTCGTTTTTAAACTTAAGTTATTAATTTAATTACATACATCTCCTATAATATCTTGTGTCGCATATCATTTGAAAGATTGTCTCACAAGGGATATTTTAATGATATTTATGTCATCGACATCACAACCTTTCAGCTCGCGCTTTTGATTAATTAAATTAGTCAAGACATCGACAACATCGATCCCTCTCTTAACTTAGAGCAATGAAACAAAAACTTTTTTCTAGACCAGTTTTGCTCCGATACAAATCTGTCTTCTGTTCTGAGCCTCCGTTAGATGCAGATCTTACTTCACGTGCTGTCCAGCATTATGTTACACGCCTCCCGGCCTCCTTCACTTCTACGGTAATCTGTATTGTTCTACATATATATTTTTCTTTTAATCTATTCCACATTAATTTAATTAATCTAACTAATTAATTTCTTATTCCTACGGTCAAACATCGCTCTCCACATTTGTCCACACCTCGTGGCCGACCATCTTCGCAACCCAAAGGTAACTCTGTATTGTTCGATACAGAGGTTATTTTATATTAATCGTAATTAATTTAATCACATATAATTTACTAGTTAAAAAGATCTATAACCAAAATTTTCGACCAAGAAATAAAGAAGACCTTTGGCAAGCGATAGAAAATAAATATGAAGATATTAGCAGTAATCATCTATTTATACAGAATCTAATTCAGACGATACCTGGACGACTAGAAGAATAATAAGACGAGAAGGAAATTTAACTAAATATTAAAGTTATTTATTAAAAAACATCCCTCATTTTGTTAATAAAAAAATAATATTAGAAGTCCATTTATTTACAAATCACCGCATTTGACACATATAGCACATCTTCCCTGACAAACATACGGTTCGTGACATAAAAAACGGGCCACTTTTTTTATGTATTGTGACAGTTCTTTGTTCCATTATAACAAGTGTTCATTTGAAAAGTCAATCTAGGTTACTTTGAAATTTTGATAAAATAAGACGCAAATATATTAGTATGTGTTTGTTGTTCCGTAAACGTAAATCCAAATGACATTTGATAATGTCAATCACAAATATCAGTTAGTGCATAAAATAATCGTGCGTCGATTCTGGTTTAAATAAATTGCTTCTCAGTTTTAAAATGGCTTTCACTTTAGAACATAAAAATTTTTTTTAGTCCAGGCTTATTTTCGAAGTGGTAATAAAATTGATGGTTTATGGGTTTATTCAGTTCAAGATTGCATGGTAGAATTTCAAGTTGAATTTCCACATTTTGTAATAGATTATATACAATTTAAGAATACTTTGGATAGAACTTCAAAACTTTTTTCTGAAACTGGTAGTCACTTTCTGTTGGTACAACTCACAAGTTATTAAAAAGAGATATGCAACTTTATCCATACCGTGTCACAGCCGTACAAGAATTGTTAGAAATTGATTACCCACGTAGACTAGTTTTGTAATTGGTTTGTAAATATGAACAATAATGGAGAACTTTCGCAAAGAGTCATCTTTACTGATGAAGCATGGTTTTATAAAACGGGACACCTAAATTCACAAAATACAAGAATTTGGAGTAGTGAAAATCCACATGTAATTAATGAAGAATCGCTACATCCAGAGAAAATTGGTGTTTGGGCAGCGATAAGCGAAAGGCGAATCATTGGACCAATATTTTTTCAAGGAACGTTAAATGCTCAAACGTACCGTACGGAAATTTTACAACCAGTTGCATGATGATGAACTTCAAAATGCATATTTTCAACAAGACAGAGCACCTTGTCACTGTACTGCAGAATATTTGGATTATTTAAGAGAATTTGTTGATGAGCGTATAATTAGTCGAAATACTGAAATTGCCTGGCCTGCATGTTCATGCGATTTAACACCTTGCGACTTCTTTTTGTGGCCTTATCTAAAAAATAACATATTTCGAACACCTATATTGAATTTGAATGATATGCTACAGAGAATCGAACAGAAATGCATGGAAATTAATAACAATCCAGTAATGTTGCAGAATATCATCAGAAATTTTGAACGGAGGATTTTAAAGTGCATTGATCTTGAAGGACGACATTTTCAACATTTGTTATAGTTTTCAATAAATACCTATTATTTGTTATTTATTTGTATGTATGAAACTGTCAAAATATACGACTTCGTAGGTTAAGTAGTAAATTTTAATTTACGACATCACAAAATCACATGCTACTAAATTGACTTTTCAAATGAACACTTGTTATTAAACTTAATAATGACAGATACATAACCTTATATTCATGGCCACTAATATTGACAAAATTCTTACTTACAAAACTAAATTAATGTCAAAATCGTTATAAGACATGTCCCGTTTTTTTTTGACGTGGACAGTATTTATCTGTCAACATACTTTAAAAGACAATATCAATCTATGGAAAAAGGGGTACACAAGTATTTTGTTTGTTGTAAATCTGAACGCATCTGACAAATTCTGACAACTAACATGACAGTTAAATAAAGTAATTTAAAATGTCAAATTTGAACCAGCTTTAGAAGATTTTTTTTGATTAGAGAACACTCCTTTGATACATCTATAAGAGCAAAAGAAGTAACTAATTTTCCTAGTAGCATCAGAACTGCCCAAAAACGAATTGCTGAAACGGAAGATATTTTTGACGGAAGATAATAAGCAAATAAGATTGGCATTTGCTCTGCAATATGTTAACCAGCATGATATTTGGAATAATATAGTTATCTCAGACAAGAAAACTTTCCAGTGCTTTCAGTGGCCATTCAGTGGCCATTGGTGTTTATCGACTGCCAAAAATGCGTTAAGATCCAAAATATGTATCATTCGTCAATCGAAGTGATCATTTTTCTGTGAACGTTTGGGCATGGTTTAGTACCAGAGGGCCGTGTATGTATTATATTAGAGGGAAAATTATGTGGTGAATTGTATAGGAGAATTTTAGAACAAGCTATGCTACCATCAATAACGGCTGTTTTTGGTGAAAATTTTACTTACCAGCATGTAATACGTATCGTTATATTCAAATTTTAGGAGTATAAACTAGACTTCATTTCAAGCAACAAAAACGCAAAACTTGTATATCCATTTTTATTTGTTTCAAAGTTACAGATCTATGAATGTGATTGTCAGATCATGAAAAAAATGTAATCCTAAAGTCAATACAAACTGATTTTATTTAAAAAAAGTTATACGATTCAATAACAGGCCTGTGATTGTTAACGTCGCATAATAAAATGTTATCCTAAAATAAATAAACACGTGTCGTAGTGCATACAGTAATTTCTTGGAGATCTACAAAAAAGAGTACTGGAAATTGATTTATGATAAAGAAGGTTCTTACTTATTTCGTAAGTGCTAAACCATGAATATCATGCAATAAACAAACGTTCAGATGACTGTTAACGTTGCATTTTTTAATAAAGGATTACATTACATTTTAGTTCATACAACAGCTTATTAGTGAGTGGACACGTTTTCTTTATTCAAAATGCCTTACCGATTTTCTTCTCAAGAGTATGCGGGCATGCATTTTGTGTATGGCTACTGTAACGGCAGTGCACGTCAAGCAGTTATTGAATACCAACATCGGTTTCCCGATTCCTCATTACAGAACGTTTCTGGAGTACACAGACAATTTCGGGAATGCGGACTGCGTGATTATCTTTTCGACCGAGGAGTAAATTTGCCAGCAGACTTAGAGGAAGAAGCAGTAGCTATTGTTACAAGGGATCCAACTCAGTGTACGTCGAATCGCTAGACAACTAGGAGTGCCACGAAAGACAGTTTGGCGAATTTTTAAACGTGAGGCTTATATCCATATCACTATCGCAGAGGACATGGTTTGCTTGAGGCAGACCTCTATGCTCGTCTAGTTTATTCTACCTGGATATTAAGACAGTCACGGCTTCATTTTAATTTCTGCAGAACAGTCCTCTGGACATATGAATCTACGTTCACGAGAAGTGGTGTTACAAATCTGAGAAACCTGCACAAGTGGTCATCAGAAAATCTCAAAGCTATACGCCCATCTAAATTTCAACATGAATTTTCTATTAACGTTTGGGCGGCCCTAATCGATGGCTTGTTGATTGGTCCTGTCGTTCTTCCTGGGAGGTTAAATGCGGACAATTACCTTCCCACTGAATGTTCGACGAGACATGTGGTTTCACATGGATGGGGCACCACCACATTTCGGAATTTCTGTCCGACATTGGGTTAACGTCAATTATCCAAGATGGATTGGTCGAGGTGGTCCTGTTGCATGACCACCCAGATCACCCGATCTTAATCCCCTTGACTTTTATTTATGGGGGTACATGAAAAATTTAGTCTACGCGCAAGTTTCGAAAAAAGTTTGGAAAAGTACTTCATCTGTTGGCTTACGGGCACAAGCCTGCATTCAACAAGGAGATTTTTTTTCATGATCTGACAATCATATTCATAGATCTGTAACTTTGAAACAAATAAAAATGGATATACAAGTTTTGCGTTTTTGTTACTTGAAATGAAGTCTACTAAAATTTGAACATAACGATACGGGACAGTAATACAAAGCTTGAATATTTCAGCAATAATGCAACTTTATAATTTTAGGATAACTGTGCAGTCCACCGAGTACAAATAGTCGAAGACTTTTTAAATTTATATAATGTAAGTGTTATACCGTGGCCCTTAAGAAGCCCCGACTTAAACCCTATTGAAAATGTTTGGGAAAGACTAACGAAAATTATATACACCGTCAATTTTAGACCAAATAATCGCTTTGAACTACAACAACGCATTATGGAAGCATGACAAAATATCACGCCGAAATTTACTCGGGATTTAGTGCTGTCAATGCCGCGACGTTTTCAAAATGTAATTGACTGTAATGGAGCAATGTGCAAATACTAAAATTGTACTTAAAATTCTAATGTATTAAAAGATAAGGCGTACATGATTTTTATTATATTACTGCGTTAATTAAAGGAGTACATAAAGATACGCAAACGATTACTGTCATTCTATATAACCTTTACACATTGCTTGACAGGACTTGACATAAAAGCCAAAACACACTATACAATTTTTGAAAAGGCACCGATGGTACAACAAATAAAATACATAATGTCGTTTTCCCATTGCTTTGTCCAGGCTTACTGATCATAAATGTCAAAAAGTTCATCCTTTCGCAAGTTCTATTTAAGCAAAAAATCACCCATTACTTTTAAAAATGCTCTCTAATGATATAAAAACGTTCTATTTTAGGACGCTTCTTCCCTAAAAAATTGCAAACGCGCTTTTGTAACGGTGTAATTGATATTCAGATATTCAAATGTCAAATAGTTGTTCAACAAAATTCCAGGAAATGACTTCTGGAATGCTTTCAGAACGGGAACACCGTTTAAATCGGTGTATAAATGCACAAAGCAAGTACTTTGAAGCCGTCACGCCGACAGTAACCTCTAGTAAATCATCCGCATGTATGTTATTTAAGGTGCACGGAATTAGATCGTTACACCTTGCTATCATGACATTGATTTGCCGCCAATAGAATTACTTTATGATTTTAATGATAATCTAACATGTTCCGGATATTTGTCATAATAAAACGATGTTCTTAATAATATATGTTGTGGTTCAAGAAAAAGATCTTGAATATTTAATGAGAAATCTTATTGAAGAATATAAAGGTTGAAGTTAAAATGACTGTAATTAAATATATTCACTGTTGTGAATAGAAACGACAACATCAGAGAGACCGTTCGAGTAACCATTTTTTTATTTGATAAATTATACTGTTACGTTTCGTGTATATACCGGGTGGTCCATTTATCGTGGCCCCCCAAAAATTTGGAAGCAGTCAGTTTTATGAAAAAGAGTTTCAAGTAAAAGTTTTACTACAAGAAGTGCCCTATCTGATGGTTAAGCAGTCGTACACAAAGGAGAACGCATGAAGGTCATACGATGGTCAAGTTTTTTTTTTAAATAGAACATGGCATTATTTTTTACAAATTCTGAAAAAGGATGTAATTGCGAGTAGAAAAGTACTAAAACTCATGTGGCCTAAAATTAAGATTCAGCGAAATATTCAAGAAAAACAAAATATAAATTGGAAACAATACATGAAAAACATAGTATTTTCAGAGCAATAATGTGGACGTATTACAAAATAATTAATAACAGATTTACATAACAGATAAGTCATATTTGAAATAGCGGTTGTAGGTAATTAGAAAGTAATTACCTACGTATAAGTTTGTTCTTTATAATTGGATATTAATAGATCGTATGAATTAGTTGCTTGTTGTAATAATGGGTTATTTGTTGCCCCTTAATCCGGGAATACCATCGCAAAAGCCAATTAACTTTCTATTTAATCCCTTGAAGCTGCATAAATATTTCACAAGCTAGGTAACTGACTTAATGTTACTTGTATCGTTGTGATAAAACTACCAGTGTTTGAATATCAAGAATGGATCCAGTAACACGTGCAAAAATTGATATGATTTTCATTTATGGTGAAGCGGGAAGAAATATTCGCGCAGCGTGTCGTTTGTATGCTGTAAGATACCCTGATAGACACCAGCCGAGTCGTACGACCTTTCGTCGTGTTGTACAACAGTTCACTACCACAGGAAGTATTGTGAAGAAAAAAATTCGAAAAAAGAGTGTTACCGATGAAAACGCGCAAATTGCTGTTCTAGCGGCAGTGGCTTATTATCCACACGTCAGTACTAGAGAAATTGCCGGCCAGTCTGGAATCTCACGAACTAGTATTGGTCGAATACTGAAACACAAAAAATTTCACAGATACCACATATCGATGCATCAAGACCTTCACGGAACTGATTTCGAACATCGCGTACAATTTTGTGAATGGCCTCAGCAAAAAATTCGCGATAACAATAACTTTTTTCTCAATGTGCTATTTTCCGACGAATACACTATTACGAATCATGGGCAGATAAATAGGCATAATATGCATTATTGGGCAACGGAAAATCCAAAATGTTACGACAAGTAGACCGGCAACATCCATGGAATGTCAACGTCTGGTGTGGGATAATTGGTATGAAAATAATTGGATCTTTCTTTATTACTGGCAATTTAGACGGTAATAAGTATAGCGACTTTCCACACAATGTGTTACCGACACTACTTGAAGATGTACCCTTAGAGCGGCGAGCCACAATGTGGTACCAACATGATGGGTGTCCAGCTCATTATTCACACGCGGCTCGAGAAATATTAAACAGAGATTACAGCGATCACTGGATAGGACGCGGCGGACCTACATCTTGGCCTGCTCGTTCTCCAGATTTGACCCCTCTCGATTATTTTCTGTGGGATTCAATGAAAGAGAAAGTGTACCGTACTGCCCCAACAACACCGGAAGATATGCAGCAAAGGATAATAAATGCATGCTCAGAAATTACGGAAGACGTGCTAATAAACGTCCATGATTCGTTTAGTCGGAGAATTCTAAAGTGTATCGAGGTTGAAGGTCAACACTTTGAACATTTACTTTAATGAGTCCGAAGTTTCCGAAACAATTGTCCCGATTAAATAAATTAGTGTAGCCCGGGGGTGATCGGATATTTTGTGTCTATTTATGTTATTCTTTTAATAAATTTTTATCATTTTTTGTGTTTTTCTTGAATATTTCGCTGAATCTTAATTTTAGGCCACATGAGTTTTAGTACTTTTGTACTCGCAATTACATCCTTTTTCAGAATTTGGAAAAAAAAATGCCATGTTCTATTTTAAAAAAAAAATTGACCTTCGTATGATCTTCATACGTTCTCCTTGGTGTACGACTGCTTAACCATCAGATAGGACCCTTCTTGTAGTAAAACTTTTACTTGAAACTTTTTTTCATAAAACTGACTGCTTCCAAATTTGGGGGGGGGGGGCACGATAAATGGACCATCCGGTATATTAACACGTTTTTAAATAGTTTTTTTTTATAAACCAATTACTTTCGAAAAAATTCACAATACAACCTTTATATGAAACAAATATTTTTAGGGAGAAAGTTTTACTGGCTGGTTGGATTGTATTTTTATTATCAACGCTCCCGCAGAGGTAAGTCTTTGGAACTCTACCGTATATCGAAGAGTTACTGAAGCCAGTTTTTGCGATATTTATTTTTGCTAATACCAGTAGCGCCATCATACGGGAGGCGTTGGTTTAGACTGTTCTCGGACATGTGTTTTTATTTTATTTTTGTAATGTTACTCTACATATAATGACCAGGCATATTGTTGAGAGGTTATTTCTGTTTGTTCTGTCATTTATGGAATTTATGTTTTCTATTTAAACAAATTTCATACATTTCTATGAAACTTTCATTTTCATGAATTGATTTGTTTAATAAGTTCCAGTTAATAATGATTTAAAGTTACTTCTTATCGAACAAAGATACAATTATATGAGGTTTGTCTTCCGTTTCTACGCAATACGTTCAAAAATATTGATACATACAAGGGATGACTTTTTAGTGTTGTATATAGCTATAAAATCAAATAGTGGATCAACTCAAAGTGCTTAATTGCTTTTCAAAATATTTTCCACAAAAATTGTTACACTCTAGAAGTTTTTAATAAAATTATAATAATAATAAATAATAATAATAATAAATAAAAAGCAACAAATTCAGTTTTAAAAAGGTGCGACTTGTGCATTAATAATAATGGCGGACGTTTCGAAAATTTTTAGTCTTAAATACTTAACTAACTTTAATTACGTTGCTTTGGCACTATTTTATTTATATTATAATTTCCTTATTTCGTAATTAATTAATAATTATGTTTATAATTTCGAAATTAAAATAATATTTTCAATAACTAAACTGAATTTTATTACTAAATGAGATGTGCATCTATTCATTGTTTTCATAGCATACTACAGGGGGGCCCAAAATGACCGAAGGGGTTTTAATTCCTTATAACTTTTTTATTATAATTTTTTTTTTTTTTGTGTTCAGTATTTTGTAAAGAAGACTTGGGGAATTTAAAATGGAACAGTACACAATTGAACAACGTGCCAAAATCGTTGACCTTTATTTCTCAAATCAACGATCCATTGCGAGATATAATTTTTTTAAAAATATTCTCCATTAATATACTGTATTTAAAATTTAAAAAATTTAATAATTATGTCTTAAATAAGAAGTTATAATGAACTCAAACCCCTTCGGTCATTGCGAGATATAATTTTTCATAATTAAATTAAAAATATTCTCCATTAATATACATACTGTATTTAAAATTAAAAAAATATAATAATTATGTCTTAAATAAGAAGTTATAATGAACTCAAACCCCTTCGGTCATTTTGGGCCACCCTGTACTAGAGCAGTTCGAAAATTAAAAGAAATAAACGGCCATAATTTGTTTATTTATAAAAATAACTATGTCAAGTGGTACATAATTTGAATCGTCGAAAGAAGAAGTCATGGCCGACTATGGTTTTCTTTAAAAAAAACACAAGTTTGGGTTATAACAACTTATAACTCAAAAATGATAGCTTAATTGAAAGATTAGGTTATACAGTACTATTAAGCACATAATTACTTATAACTTTCTCCTTTACACATTTTTTCTAAAGTCAATAATAACAGAGATATAGGGGCCGGAAAAATCAACAAAAAAATAATTTTTGGGTTATATTTATAGTCGAGGCACGATAAAATCCAATGCACGTCACCAAGAAATCGTGACGTCAGGTATTACATCGTTGCGGAATATCCTGACATCTCGACAATTTTTGTAGTAGTTTGTAAAGTTTACGAGATGACCAAGTTACTGTATGATAGAATAAAACACAAACACAATATTTTATGCACTTATTTAAAAAGATCATACTATTTGTTAGGCGTTCAAATATTTTGCAAAGTTACTAATAAAAAATAGTATCACACTAATAAATATCTAGAATTTTTTAATATATAAATAGGTATTGGTTAATTTCAAAATGAATTACACTGCTAATTGATACTTCATTATACGATTCTTCCACTGAACTCGATAAATCATTTGGATTTATAATAATTGGTTCGACTTCAACATCTATTATGTGTATCTCTCGTTCGTACGTAAGTTTTAATCAGTATGCCTTACACAGTTTTCCCAAATACTTGTATCACACTGTTCTAATGATTGACCCCACATAGTCATCCCCATAACCATCCCGGCCAATATTTTTATTGTAATACTCCTTTGCTGAGGCCCAAATTAGTTCAACACTACAGAATTTAGTAAGAAGCATCTGACAATATGTAAAAAGGTTCGATCAGACTACAAAAACTAAATATATCTCGACTGAAGGAAAGTTAGGTTTTATTTGTAATATTTTAATACTTTGATACTCTACGAACTGTCAACATTCCAAAATGGCCGAACCAATGACAACCGGCACTCTCGCGGTTCATCAAATTTATTTCCGAATAAGAGCAACCTAAAAGTACTGCGATATCGGAAATGTAATAATTAAGTAATTAATTATTTTTTTTACATTTTTAACTTTGATATAACGATCGTTTGTATTAAAAAACAAATGTTGCATTATCCATTAAGATTTAATTTAATTATTAACTATTATGTCATAATTTTAATTTATTTGTGTGGTCGCATTGCATATTTATGATGTCACTTGATTATATGTTTGATGTCACGTCAATGACGTGCGTTGGAAATTATCGTGCCTCGACTATAGTTAGCCATGCATTTTTTGCAAAAAAAACAAAAAGTAAATTGAGCTCGCAAAACTGCAATTCTTTCCACATTTAATCGTCTCTCTAGCTCCGCTAGTTTCCAAGATCCCCATTGGAAAAAACTCCCATATACTACCCTGTATAAAAAAAATATATACAAAATTTCTTTTCTTTACTACTGAATGATTAGGTTATGTTATTAATTTAAATTAACCCTTGTCTTACCTTTGAATTGAATTGGTTTCTGTTATTCTAGTTTCATTGTAAAAATGAGATTAAATAATTAAAAATTATTGCTCTATTTTAACAATTTACATAAATATTTATATATAATATTTTTATCAATAACTTATGTAAATTTAACTTACAAATTCTGTCAAATGCGAATATAAATTCTGAAAATTTTCGTTTCAATATTTGCCATTTATTAAAAATTACATCAATTTGACTTTGCAGTACCAATTCAATTCATACTGCAATAATATAATGACGCATCGATAATTATTAGTGACTTTTAGCTCTTCCAGATATGCAGAATCTAAAACAGTTGTTCAACAAAATTCCGCGAAATGAGAGTTCCGAGTACGGGAACACCGTTACAAGTACATACAAGGGAAGTATACTTTGAAACCGACACGTGGAGAGTAGCCTCTAGTGAAATGTTCCGGATGTATATTTTGTAAAGGTGCATGGAATTAGATCGTTACACCTTGTAATCATAACATGGATTGCCGTCAATAGAATTTTACTTTACGCATTTAATGATAATATAACACTATGTATTAATCAGGGGCGGCTCGTGACGACGTATTTTGGTTTGCAGTACAATGATCCGAGTGCTTCGTGTATTCTCGTGTACTAACTGTAACGTTTGCTTAGTAAACACCGAAAACACACGAGGCACTCGTATCATTGTACTGCAAACCAAAATACGTCATCACGAGCCGCCCCATGTATTTGATCTTTGTCATAATAAAACGGTGTTTTTAATAAATTAATAATATATGTAGTAACTCAAGAAAAAGATCTTGAATATTTAATGAGCAACCTAATTCGAGAATGTAAAGGTTGAAGTCAAAATAATTGTAATTAAATATATGCACTGTTGTGAAGAAAAATTACAACAAAGAAACAGTTGGGGTCACCATTTTTTTCATTGATTAAATTGTTTTTTTAAACGAATCAATTTTAAGACTGAAAAAATCATAAAACAACCTTTGTGTGTTACAAATAGTCGTGACGAGAATTTGTTGACGATGGGATAGATTAATTGAGTAGTTGTTTGTGATATTTCCATCGTTTGTAGGATTTGAATAATCCGACGTTTCGGCAGTCAATCTACTGCCTTTTTTAGCTTAGCCTGTGAAGGGCTAGTTATTGCCAAATTCATGTCTGATATATATGTCTACCCAATTCTTTTTTTTTATTGCGAAATGTACTCGTGTGAGATTCGAACCAGGTCTGAAATTCGAAACTTTGAACTAAATCAAGCACACTAACACTACTACGCTATTTGGGCTACAAACTGTAGTTTATATTCTACATTACCGCGCCGTGTTGTGTGCGCCTAGACATCTTTTATCTCTAGGCACGGTGTACTTATGGCGTTTGGTGTTATGCTGATCCTCCTTTCTCAGGATTATTGTATTATCCCATGTAATCCTGTGTCCCTCTTTCCAGGCATGTTGAGCTAGGCGTGATTTGTCGGTTTCTGCCAGATGAACCACTTTCTGATGTTCTTTGATCCTGACTTGTAGAGGTCTGCCTGTTTCTCCGAAAATTGAGAAGACATATATGTCAGACGCGAGTTGGTAACGAGTTGGTGATGATGACAGAACACTGACTGCCGAAACGTCGGATTATTCAAATCGTACAAACGATGGAAATAGCCCAAATAACTATTCAACCATACAAATACTTTTAAGGAGAAAGTTTCTTTTGTGTAAAGCATTTGGCTGATCTTAAACTAAAACCTCAATTGCGAGAAACATGTGCCTACCGCGAACGTTCTTGCCAGATAATTACGTTATCTAGAACATAGAAACAGTTGGAGTAACCATTTTTTTTAAAATTGATGTGTTTAAATTGTTTTTCTTTTAGTACAAATCAATTTAAAGACTTTCTAAAAAAAAATCATAAAACAACCTTTGTGATACGACAAATACATTGCCTTAAGAACTTTCCCAAAAGAAGATGGGCATTTATATCCACATTATAATAAAATTCTCGATGTCAAAACGCAGTTTTATCTAGAGGACATTTTTATAGATGACAACAAATGCGAGGTTTTCGTTGAAAATGTGTTTTTTGCATTATTGGCCTGCTACAGGGATCAATTTTGGGTCCATTGGGTCCTGCCAGCAGTAGCTGCATGCCCAACTATACAATTTGCCGATGACTCTTCATCAGTAGTAAGAGCAAAACAGAAGATGAGAGTGCTACTGAATTGTTAACGACGCACTTTAACATCAACCCACGAGATACTTGTAAGAGCACTTTTAGGGATAAAAAAATAATTGGGTATTTTTAATAATATAAAATATTATTAATTTTACAGTGCGCATTGTTTGTCAAAATGCATTATGCTGATTTTTTTTGCTAAATATGAACTCAAGCATAGTTATAGTACAAAAGGGACTTCTGTGTCCTCCACGATCTCATTTAACAAAAATACAAAGAAATGTATTCACCAGTGTATCAAAATATACAACCACTTGCCTGAGACTCTAAAATCATTGTCAAAAATACCGACTCAAGGAACTATTAATAAACAAAGTGTTGTATTGTATAAAGTTGAAGATTTTTTTTTAGAAAGAATTATGTAATAGTTGCTATGGACTTGAAAATCTTTTGAAGGTATGTATATGTTTATTATTTTATATACGATGTGTCCGTGATAAAGAGGGCCACTATGGGGATCTCGGAAACCTTAAGAGATACAGATTTGGTTAAATGGGAGAAAAGTTGCGTAATCAAAGATCTAAGAAATTGGCGTTTAGATTTCCCTGAAAATTTTTTTAGTTTTTGAGAAATTTTGAAAAAATTGAATTTTTCGATTTTACAAACTATTTTTTCCTGGCGTTAATACTTCACCTAGAGCAAAACTAATGACGCTTCGCCACAGCAACTTTTAATGCTGTTTAAGGTGGCGTTGTTAGTTTTTGAATCCAACGTTTCTTCTTTGCGGAACCATCATAAAATTAATTTTTTTAAATACGACCCTGATGTGTTTATATTAGATTCTGAAAACCCTTTTTATTGCGAATTCAACGACCTATCATACTTTATCATTTAAATGCGGTTTCGTAATTTTTTCGATTTTTTTGCGTTTTTCAAATTTATGATACGCCATTATCATCAAGACGAAAGCAAGCTTTGGAAAGCAAATGTGGTACTGTTGTATTTGGATTGACAGTTGCGTTGGTTTTTTGACACATTAGTTTGATATTTAATATTTTCTGCAATAACGAACAAAAGTTTGACATGGTGGCATGTTTCATTTCATGTAACCAAAATTGTTCTGTTACAGAGCGTATGTATTTGCAGAAGTATCCTGAAAGGAGGCAGCCAAATAAATGGACTTTTAGAAAATTAGTAGCAAACCTTAAAGCATATGGTTCTTTTAGAAAACCTGTAGTTTCCCGACGAAACACGGGCATTCAGGAAACCGTACAAAATGTTCTGTTGGCGGTCACTGAGGATCCCGGTACATCAGTCTGGCGGATTGAACAAAACATGGCTATACCAAAATCAACACATTGTATTTAAAAAAAAAACAAAAATTATATCCGTACAAGTACAGAATTTGTCAAGGCCAGGTGATTTAGAACGTGGTCGCTCATTCTGTGAATGGTACACAAGAAAATGTCAAGAGAATATGAATTTTCCTTATCAAAAAATATGGTCTGATGAGAGTATGATTACGAATAATGGCATTTTCAATAGACGAAATGTCCATTATTGGTTTGGAACCAATCCACGTTTAAACAAAACGTCAAGGCATCAACACCATTTTGGTTTTAATATGTGGGCTGGTATTTTCGGTACAACGATTGTAGGACCGTTTATTTACCACCATACCTTAACATCAGAGCATTACCTACATTTGCTGCAAAATGATTTAGAGGATGCTCTCGATAGCATGCTCCTAGTAATGATCCATAACTCTTGGATACAGCAAGATGGTGCACCTGCACATAATTCTAGAGCCGTTCGGGAATATCTTTCAATGAGATTTCCAGAGAAAATCATTAGCACGCATTCGGAAACACCCTGGCCAGCGCGTTCACCCGATATAACTCCGCTTGATTTCTTCGTATGGGGATTCGTTAAGAATCATGTTTATCAGCAAAATTTTGCAACAGATGAAGAACTGAGGGGGTTAGTTCTGGAAGCATTTGCCAAAATTACTCCACAAATGCTTATTAGGGTGTTAGAATCGACAGTGCGAAGGTGCTATCTGCGCCTGAAAAATAATGGAAATCTTTTCGAACATATGCTGTAAACTTAGTTGTTTTGTTCATATTCATTTGTTGTTGTATTTTACTTTTTATGTCTCCTGTTAATTTAATTAGAATTGTTCTTTGTTTTTTAAATGTAGCCATTGGATTGTTATTAAATATGTAAATGAAAGAAACTGTTAATGAACATAACAAATCATTTATTCTTAAAAAATAAAAAAAATTGTTACAGGTCCGTACTAGGAATTTTCTTGATTATGGTCGAAAAAATGACGAAACCGCAATTAAATGATAAAGTATGATAAGTCGTTGAATTGGCAATAAAACGGGTTTTCATAGTCTAATATAAACACATCAGGGCCGTATTTAAAAAAATTAAGTTTATGATAGTTCCCCAAAGACGAAACGTTGGATTAAAAAATTAACAACGCCACCTTAAACAGCATTAAAAGTTGCTGTGGAGAAGTGTCATTGGTTTTGCTCTAGGTGAAATATTAACGCCAGGAAAAAATAGTTTGTAAAAACAAAATTTCTCAAAAACTAAACAAATTTTCAGGAAAATCTAAACGCCAATTTCTTAGACCTTTGATTACGCAACTTTTCTCCCATTTAACCTGTATCTGTTAAGGTTTCCGATATCTCCATAGTGGCCCTCTTTATCTCGGACACATCGTATACAGATTTTGTATTTTATTTATGTATTTGTGACGTTTCGTATATAGCTTCTTTCAAATTGCTCTAATGCGTTTATTTCACCACCTGCGACAATAACTACCTGGCCGCTTAATACGATTATCTTTTACGCAAACAAACTGCTGAGGTCAGTAATGACAAAATTTAAGTAAATTGTAGTTACTGCAATTTAGATTAAATAAAATTTAATAATAATATAAGTACCAACAGTTGTTAGTTTGAATTTGAATATATATTATATATAGTTAAATAGTCATTAAATTACAATTTAAATGAAATAAGTGCTTATATTTATTAAACAAAATTTAAGTAAATATAGTTAGGAGAGTTGGTATATATTACATATAGTATTGAGTCTATTTATGATTTATTGTTAATCTTTACTGCTGTGTATACATATTTGATTTTTCTCTCTTTACTTAACGAACATGTGGCGACCTTTTGCTGAAAGTGTGAGTGATTATGATGTGGATAGTGATAATACTATTGGAGCACGACAGAGAAAGCATATATCAGAAGATGCAAAACAGATAATTTTCAATGTCTATCATACCCTGATGGAAGAAAATAACGAACTACAAACCCAGAACATTCAATGAACGTCGCAATTAACCAAGGAGTATGAACTTGATACTATTAGGCAGCAAGTATACTCCTTCTACAAGGAAATGTTGTATCTACATTTGATTGCTTACATAAAAGAATCAGTGATGAGCCTATAAATATTCAGTGTTCTAAAGCAACCTTGTGGCGGACGCTTAAGAAAGCTGGTTTTAAGTTTGGCACTATAGACAAACGTCGCACAATTATGGAAAGCCCGAGGTTACAGAAACTTCGATATGAATACTTAACGGCAATTAGAAGGTATAGACAGGAAGGACGATTAATGTTATTTAGACGAGACGTGGTATGACACCCATGACACAATTTGCAAAGGTTGGGTGGATAGTTCAAGTATGTGTCAGTTGGACGCGTCGGTTTCGAGAGGGAAGAGAATAATCATTCTTCATGCTGGGTCAGAAAAAGGATGGATCGGACAGCCGCTATTATCTGCTAAAAATGTTAAATCCTCAAGTTTCGATTACCATGAAGATATGACCTCATCTTTATTTAAAGAATGGTTTTGTGACACTTTGCTGCCAAATTTATCAAAAGATAGTGTGATAGTGATGGACAACGCTCCATATCATTCTCGACAGCAAACCAAAGTTCCTACAAAATGTAATAATAAGAAAGATATTTAAACATTTTTAGAAGCAAATGATATTTTGAGGATAATTATACAAAAAACCAATTAATAGAGGTGATGAAGACAAAATAATATTTAAAGGATTATTATGTGGATAACAGAGCCAAAGAAGCAGGACATACAATTTTGCGTTTACCACCATACCATTGCATTTTCAATCCCATTGAATTGATATGGGCCCAACTGAAAAATACCATAAGACGAACAAATCAAACAACGAAATTTAGTGAAAGCAGTGTAACACACATACAAAAAAATGCTACGGAACATATAACTGCTGTAAATTGAAAAAATGCTGTTAAACACGCAATAGCAAAAGAGGACGAATATATGCGCATGTACAAAATAGTAGCACCCTTGATTATAAATTTGCAATACGATTCAGACACAGACACCGATTTGCAAGACGACTCAATCACAGATGATTTATGAAATGCGGTGACACATAAAAATTTTATTGTGTATTACAAATAAATTAGCTTTATATATCTATATGTATCCACTACACATGTTGCCACACGATTTGTAATTTTTTCTTTGTATATAAACCCAATGTACAGATATTTTTTATTATATACATGAAATTAACAGCGTTTTTTTATTATATTATAGGGCCCTAATTTATAGTCAATACGGCCCCTAGATTCATACGTTGTAAATAGGTAAACCGTACCCGTTCAATAAGGAGGCTAGGTATAATAATTATCATCACAGAAGGTGGTGCAATAAAAGCATTAGAGCCGTTCAAAGTTATATTCTTATAATTTGAAATAAACTATACATTTTGTGTGTCTTAACGAATAAAGGTATATTATTATTATAATAGTTTGTTAAGTTGTTTCTTATTTTAAAAAAATAGGAAAAAAAGTTTTCTTTTAATTAATATTTGGATAATGTGATGAACGTTTATTATAATTTAGATGAATAATTAATGTTAATTTATTTTTTTAAAGTCACTTTTACCCCGTTTGAGAGTGGTAATTATTAAAAAAAATAATTATAGCACAATATTTAATTAAAAATATAGCACTTAACCTGTATTTTACATTTTTATGGTTGTCTCATCAAATTAATACCACTAAAATGGGTTGAATTGATTCATGCCTATTTAGCATAAATCAATGCATAAATCTGGAAAATTGGGATACATTATATTGTTTACTCACGGAGACATAAATTTCGATCACGTTTGAGCGATTCTGTACCACGGCACTGGGCGGCGTAGACATCTGTACCAGTTTCGCTCGCCGCTCATGCAAGCTGTCTAAATATGTCCGTATAACTGATAATCCGCTAATAAAAAATATAATTTTCACAATGTTAAATTTTATGGCATATTGGACAATAAATTTAATATATAATAAACATTTTGTTCATGAAATATGATTTTATTATCATTAAATTAATCACTTTTCCGAGAATCTTACAAGTTTATCGTCGCAAGCAATGTATTTTGTCGTTTTGATTATGCGAGTTTTGATGAACTTTAATTTTACTTACATATTACTCGTAGTTTATGTTATCATAACGGATTATATCAGTTAACAGGCATATTTATACAACATTGTGCATCTAAAATATATATAATACGCTACATAATTTACATGTATTATTTTTAAAATTTAAACTAAATTTCTTACATTATCAACAGTATAATTTCAATTTGTAAAAAAAATTCAAATACATTGCACACCAAAAAGCATGTTACATATTCACAAGAACAGTTTTCATTAAATACTTCAGCGCATTCACGCCTCCCCTCAAGGCGACCACAAGGTGTATTACAGTTCCTCCCTTGAGCTTATAACTATTAACTGTCTGATCGTCTTTCAGCTTCTTGCCCTGATAAATCAGCCTTTGTTGTTCTAAAGGAATACCTTCTATCTCTTCCAATTTCTCTTTGATTATTAGAATTTTATCCGATGGTTCCACGTCTATCTCATGTTCGCCACCGGTAAGTGTTAAAATTTTCAACATCATTTTGAATTAGGTATATTTCATGGAATTTAATTAATTAGACATTGATAATTTTCCGAAAGTACATCAAAAATAGAACAAAGAATTTTTTTTGACAATGTCATATCAAAGGTGACACTGTCATTTTTTAAATACAACAGTAATTATAATTATTGATGTTCGTGGTAGAAATAACACACTTGGGTATATTTCACAAATTTTATTATATTTCTCTAACATATATGTTTCGGTTGTCATGCCATTCCAAGAGTTTTTTACAACTAACTTAATCTATGTAACAGTGTAACTTATATAGGTACAGTTCATAAAATATAAGTTTTCAGTTCGTACTGCCCAAGTGTGAACCGTAAATTGTACTTTTTCTCTTTCTAACACACATGAATACGCGCTGTAATACTACACACGTTTGTCATTTTAAGTTAAGACGTACGTCTTTGAAATATTATATTAAATAAAAAGGATAGGTTGTCTAGGGGATAATCTTATGATATTCGACTAGTTGTCAAATTATTTCAATATTGTTGTTTATTGACTTTGTTTCCGGCATTCTGACTTCTAGGTTAAGCATTCTTCTAATTTGAATATTTAGTTTATCAAAAATTACAAAATCTGTTCTTTTGAGAACAATACTGATAATAAATAGCAATATAAATTAGTGGCAATAAGTACGAAATTGTTTGATTATCACTTTGACATTTCTAACCTATTTATTTTACAGAATATTTCTTAGATGCCTGGTAAACCTCTGGGTTCTCAAGCTCAACAGCTTGTATTTAATCTTACAGCGTATTTTGAACGGGAAAAAGAGAATGGTGGACCATTTATGTCCATCGACGGTGTTCTTGAGATAATTCACATAATCAGTTAGATAAGGCAGTGTTATAAAATAAGATATTTTCGAGGGTAGCAGAAGCCCTTAATATTTCTGGTAGAACGGTCTACACTATTAAACATCGTAGCATTCATAATACAGTCTTATCGTCTCCTGGCAAAAAAAAAGATCTTGTAAGAAGCCAAAAACTAAGGACTTACCAGAAGCAACTGCAATGGAAGTTTGAAATACTGTTTATGACATGTATAAAGAAAGTATGTTTTTAATATATTGTAAATTTTTCAGAAAAACATCTTACCTTAAAAACTCTAAGCAATGTTTTGGCTATGAAAGAATTTGTTCATAGAAGTACAACTACTTTAGCAATATTGCTTAAAGATATTGGTTTTAAATATAAGAAAGAGTGTAACAGGAGAGTGGTCACAGAGAAATTAAATATAGTCTGCATGAGAAAAGTGCTTTTAAGGGAATATACGACTAACTTAAATTCAACTTTATGTCAAATCGTGTCCCGTGATAAAACTTGGATCTTTTCGAATGGGAATAGAATGAAATCCTGGCAAAATAATAATATAAAAAATGTTAGGAAACCCAAAGGCTATGTTGGTAAACGGTTTATTATTATACGTGCTGGCACAGAAAATGGCTTCATTAAAGGAGCTAGTCTGATTTTTCCATCAAAAACAATCACTGGTGATTACCGTGGAGAAATGAATGGGGACTCCAATGGGTAAATGATCAGCTTAGGTACCATCAATTATAATGATGGATAATGGTCCTTATCATAGTCCTATTCAAAATAAGCAACCAAATACCTCCTCCAAAAAACAGAAATTATGGAATGTTTGAGAAAAAAAAGATACAAGCTATTCACCTGCAATGACTAAGAATGAATTAATTCAATTAGTAAAATATCATAAAGGAGGGAAGATATTTATTATAGATGAAATAATAAGAGAAAGTGGACATGAAGTTTTAAGGTTCCCCCATACCATTGTGACTTCAACGCAATTGAAATGATTTGGGCTAAGGTTAAAAATTATTATAATTCAAGTATTGCAAGAAATGGTTATTCAGATGAAAGACTTAAACAAATGTGGAATGAAGCTTTGCAACAGTGTGATAAAATTACTTGATATAATTGTGTTAGGCATATGGAAAATTTAATTAAAAAATGGGGTGAGCGAGAGCAATTTCTTGATAAGGCAGAGATTGCTCCAATAATAATTAATGTAAACGACTCATGTTCTGAGTCAGAATCAGAAACTGACTAGTAAACTAGGTAACTATCTTATTTTGCAAAATATTTTTGTATTTATATTTTGTAAGATGTTTAATATGGTAACATTAATATTGCCATAAAAACCATTAATGTGCATCATTTGCTGAAGCAGCGAGGAAATTACTGCCACTGGTTCAAGGTACATTACATGATAAAGATCTCTTAGCAATGTTTTATTTGAATGAACTTGCAAAATTATCAAATGTAGTTATCAGAAAATCCTCGTGTGTTTGTTAAATTATTATCTTCATCTAATAAAGAATAATATGGATTTGGATTGTATTATCTGCAAGACTAATTATTATACCACTAATTTCTTAAGAAACAATAAAATATTAAATGTAGACTACATAGATGTTTTCTTTTATGTATAGTTTTAAATATAATTTGAAAACATATATTGACAACTCTTAAAAGGTTTTAATTCTTTTTCAAAGAGTTGCAAACATAACTTTTAGATTCTTTTCCAATATATTTCAATTTTTACAAATGAAACAGACATGTAAAATACACATCTGTAACTGTAAACATGGACAACACACCTCGTATTTTCCAGCTTTTTACTTCTGCTTAAGACATATGTTTCTGCTATTACTATTAAGCGTCGTCAGTTAAGCTAGTGAAGTAATTTAAAAGCTTAAATCGCCTATAAGGTATAGCAAATTTCGTCCTATCAGGTAGCACCATATAATATAGTGACATCTGACGGACGAAAGAGACTATGCCGAAAATGGCAACCCTTCCCTTCCCTTCCCTAAGCCGGTACAGAAGGGAAGAAAATACGCATATAGGTGTAAGTCCATTAACACGATGCCAGATGGCACTAAATATACAAAAAAGGTTTGAGTATATCAATACGTTAAGCACGTATTACGCATTTGTTACAAATGAAACATACATGTAAAATACACATCTGTAACTAAGTTACAGATGTGTATACAGTGCTGCTAAAAGCACAAATGTGTGTTCTCCTCCAAGAAAACGAGAGAAAGCAAGTCATTTGAGTAGTGCTGAAAAGCAAACAGCAATAAATGTTTATAAACAACTTGTGACGGATACACCCGACATGAGAAAAGGTGACATGATTAAGCAGATTTCTCAAGTACTAGGTAACTTTATAGAGTGCAACATATTATATGTTGCATGTTATATATGTTACTTATATAATATATCCCCCGTCTTATAAGATATGATTGTAGGAATTTCAAGACCGACACTATATCGGGTTATCAACGAATACGAGAAAACAGGGAAAACTTCAGAGCCAAAAAAGCTAACTAGTAGACATTCTGTACTGAAATCTTTGGATGAGGCTGTGAAAACTGCTGTTCGTCAAATTCTTCACAACATGTTTCGACAAAATGAACTGCTAACGCTAGATAAAGTGCTGGGCTCAAATAAATAATAGCAGCGAACTGCCAAATATGAGTTGCTCAACATTGTACCGCTTAACGAAGCAACTAAATTTTATGTGAGAATATTTATAGTAGGTATATCTATATATCTAAATATAACTGTGCTAAATATTACAGATACCTTAAACGTGGCAGAAACAGTGTTCTTACTGAGAGAGATGATATCGTTAGATGGAGACGACAATATTTGAAAGATATTTCATTATACAGATCCCAGAATAGACCAATTTTCTATTTAGATGAAACCTGGTTGAATGAGGGCCATACAGAGCAGAGGATATGGATGGACCACAAGTGTTTTAAGCCATAGACAGGCCTTTGTGGAAGGATTTACAACAGGATTAAAAAATCCGTCTGGTAAGGAACGTCGCCTGATAATATTACATACTGGCAGTTCGGATGGTTTCATCGAAAATGGTTTGTTACTGTTTGAGGGGAAGAAAACCTCTAATTATCAAGAGGAAATGAATGCCACAGTATTTGAGGATTGATTCTCTAATATATTACCTTATCTACCAGAGAATGCTGTCGTAGTGATGGATAATGCACCGTATCATAGCCGCAAGGCTGAAAAGACACCAACAACATTAAGCAACAACATTAAAAAAGAAATAAGGGGATAGAGTATGAGGAGGATATGGTTAGAGCAGAATTGTTGAACTTAGTAAATATGGTCAAAAGTAAATACAATTCATATGTAATCGATGAAATTGCGAAGTCAAAAACAAGACTGTTCTTCATTTATGTCCATACCACTGCGAGCTGAATCCGATTGAACTTGTGTGGGTACAAATAAAAAAATGAGGTAGCTACAAAAAATAGAACTTTTAAATTAAATGAAGTTAAGCAACTTTTACATAATGCTATCAATAATGTAACTGCAACAACTTGGCAAAAATGCATAAATCATGTTATTAAAGAAGAAGCTCGGATGAAAGATATTGACGGAATTATCGATGAAGTTATAGAACCATTCATAATTTGTCTTGGAGGCGACAGTGGTAGTGATGATTTCATTTCTTCACCAACGTCAGACTGAATGCAACAATCTTCAAATAGTTTATAAAATAAGATATTTTTGTTATTAACTTGTTAATCTGTTTTAATTGGAATTAATTGCCATACACTGTTATAGTCGTAGAATTTAAGTTATTTCCTACTGTATTGCATATTATGTATTACATACAATGTTTATCAGTAAGGACATGTACTATTTGACCTTTTTTTTTTCAACAAATAAATGAAATAACATGTGTTTTTAGACAAATTTACTTATTTTCATGCAACAAAATAATTGAAACATACATGAGTGGGTAAAACCGCACCAGTTTTGTATAATACAAAGGTGTTTTAAAAATATATTATTAAAAATCTGGTGTGAAGAACACAGATACAGGTTCACTATTAATATTTTTGTGAACGTGTCCGAACATATCCTTCCCCAGAGACGCGGTTAGTCCGTAGTATGAGTGAAGACACAAACAAAATACAGTTTCTAGAGAGAAGGCTGTGCCATCTTTGGAAGGGAGTCGTTGGTTCGCATTGGTTATGTGGACAGACCGAGGTACTTCGGCCGCCTGACAACAGGCAGGGCTGAATTTACTTCTACGCTCGGTCTGGATAATTTCTCTGATATAACGATGTGTTTCTTTTTGTGAATGTGTCTGAAGATATCCTTTCTTCCGCAGGGGCGTACCGATGATCGTGTAGAAAGGTGAAATACGTATGTGCGTCTCTGGGGAGGGATATGTTCGGGCACGTTCACAAAAAATATTAATAGTGAACCTGTATGTGTTCTTCACACCAGATTTTTAATAATATATTATTAAAAATACCTCTGTATTATTTTCATGTACTGTAATTACTGCATTTACCATTCTGCTGTCTTAACTGTGGATTTATCCCTGAACAATCCATATACAATTTAATTTGCTACAGATTTCATATATCAGACAGATTTTCAAATTTAAATTTACCGCGTAAAATTAATGTATAGGTTGGAATTAGGGCTGGGGGTCTGTTCAGAAATTTGTTTCTCTCTTTTTGGAATATACCATACTATACAGGGCAATCCAAATTAAGTGTTCACCATTGGTAACTTTGTTATTATTAAAGACACAAGATTGTTTAAATTAGCAAACTAGTAGTACTTTTAACGCTCTTTAAGATGGAAGAATTAAAAAAAAAACAAATGAGCAGCGCGTTTTCGAGTTTTCCCGAAAAATATGTTTTTTTCAAATGGAAACCCCTGTATATTATATCATTTTCTGTTAGAAATTCAATTTTTAAACAAAAAATCTTATAAGAACTTTTTTACTGGAATTAAAAAGACTTGAGTTATAATGTATAAACAAAAACAGCTAAATAATTTTTATAAACTTTATTTTATACATAAACATATCATTAAAAGAAAATAAAAATCACTGATTTTTTCTTAGAAGATGTTCAAAAATACCACCTTGTTGTTCAATACATTTTTGAACACGTTTCTGAACTTGTCGAACTGCTTTTAGTATGGTCCTACCATCTATTTGGTTTATCTTTTCACTAACTGCAATTTTTAGGGCGTTTACGTTTTCGTACCTTTGCTTATAAATCTCTGTCTTTAAATAACCCCATAAAAAAAAATCAAGCGGTGTTAAATCTGGCGATCGGGGAGGCCACTGAATAGGACCATTTGTTCCTATCCATGAATTGTTAAAAATAGTATTTAAAATTTGATGAGTACCTCTGTAGTTGTGCGCAGGTGCGCCATCCTGCTGAAAATGCAGATTCTGTCTACTTATGAGATCAATATCGTCTAAGAAATTATTCAAAATTTCAGTCAAAAATTCTATGTACCTTTCACCAGTTAGAGTGCCCTCATAAAAGAAAGGACCAACAATCCTTGAACCAATTAAACCGCACCAAACATTAAAACTGTAACGGACTTGCGAGCGTCTTGGATGTACTAAAAGAAGATTTTCCTTTGACCAGTAATGATGATTTTTTGTATTGTACATTCCAGAATTTGAGAAATTTGTTTCATCGGTCCATAAAATATAACGAAAGTTGTTTACATTTTGGCGACAAAAGTTAAGATACCAGTGGCAAAAAAACATTCTTCTCTCTGGATCCCCTGGCAAGAAAACTTGAACTGGTTTGTACTTATAAGGAATGAATTTGTGTTTCTTCAGAATCCTATGCACAGTACCGTGACTCAAATCAGATTCCTTGATAATATCTAGTATGGAATTCTCACGGTTGGCTTCAAAATATGCAAGAACTAGAATTTCCGTGGCCTCGCTTATTATAAAAGTCCTTCTTGTTCTTGTTTTGGCAAAAACACTCTCATTGCCTCTAAATTTTCGGTACAGTCTCAGAAAAAATTGCTCATTTGGTTGTGTTCGGAGTGGATATAATTCAGCGTAGTGTTCTTTTGCCCTCCTAGAGGATTTTCTGTACACTAAATAAGATTCTAACATATCACACTTTTCTGCATGGGTAAAAATCATTTTTTTGTCAAATTAATAACTAGCAAAATGAAATTTATGAGTGAAAGACTAATAAAACTGTACTAATATTTGACGTTTACTAGAAAGAATTAACGTCGTTATCATAGAAACTTAGAAATGCACTTGACTTAGCTGTTTTTGTTTATTCACTATAACTCAAGTATTTTTAATCCCAGTAAAAAATTTCTTATAAGATTTTTTGTTTAAAAATTGAATTTCTAACAGAAAATGATATAATATACAATATATGAAAAAAACATATTTTTCGGGAAAACTCGAAAACGCGCTGCTCTTTTTTTTTTAATTCTTCCATCTTAAAGAGCGTTAAAAGTACTACTAGTTTGCTAATTTAAACAATCTTGTATCTTTAATAATAACAAAGTTACCAATGGTGAACACTTAATTTGGATTGCCCTGTATACTATTTATATCGGGAAAATGGTTTTGCTCAATACAGTGTTCCGAAAAACCTGTATTTTTAATGCTATATTTCACGTCTCTTAGATGTTCTAAACATGTAAGAGGCTACACACTCAGACACCGACTTTTAAGACATTCCGCAAAATTTAAAAAAATTGTAATGTGTAAATTTGACTTTTATCCAGTATGGTTATGTCAGTGTCAGTTTATTGTAAATCGGAAGCGCATACGATTTTTAAAATGCCTCAATTAAACGAACTGCAAAAGTCTATCATTAGAACTAGGCTAAAAGACGGCAAAAGACGGCAAAACGAAAAATTGAGAAAACTGGCATTATAAGAAGAAAGTGACAAAGTAAACATTTTGCTAATCTTACGAGATTATCTTCCAATGCTCTAAACTGTTTCAGAGTGGCAAAGAATATCAACCTCTGATGAAGATATGCGTTTAGTTAATTTTCTAAGGGAGCCCTTTTAGTACCGCAATAAGAGCAAAAGTGCAAACCAATTTTCCCGGTTTCATAAGAACAAGTCGAAGAAGAATAAACACATGCTATTTTATATATTTAGGATCTATTTTGAATAGTTACCTGCAAGCATGTGGTATTGATCACCTAAGGCCTGTGTCCAAAGTAGATGTCTCCATGTGTCCAAATCCATGTTCGGATTTTCCGGACACTTCCGAAACGCTCTCAGAAAATTCGTGCATGCTACACAGGCTATGTCTCGGGGTACAGCATATTTTTCCCATAAAATCTCTGCAACCTGTAACAAATATAAATATTTTAGCGAAATAAATAAATATAAAGTAATTTATAACTTGGAACAAAAAAGACAATTTCCAATAACTGCGGTTTTGGCATTGATCAAGCAGTTTTTAATTGGTTCAGTAAGTTACAAAACATAAATATTCCCAATCTAGACCTCTACTTAAAGAAAAAGCATTGGAAGCAGCTCAAAGTTTGAAGCTAATTGATTTTAGACCTTCTATTGGTTGACTGGATCTATCGTTATCCGTTGACAGAAAATTGGT
This sequence comes from Melolontha melolontha, assembly GCA_935421215.2. Classification (NCBI taxonomy): domain Eukaryota; kingdom Metazoa; phylum Arthropoda; class Insecta; order Coleoptera; family Scarabaeidae; genus Melolontha; species Melolontha melolontha. Next base: position 48,668,455 of record OW285236.1, read on the forward strand.
ATATCTAGATTCAGATTCGATTTCAATTAATACAGATAAAGGCGGATGGAATGTATCAATAGGTACGAGAGGCACTAATTCCTCATGAACAGACAGATGGCAAGGCATATTACACAGGACCATGTCCAAAATGTGATCCATAGAGTTTTTAATTGAATTAAATTGCTGAAAACCGATCAAGTTGCAAAAATTATGAAAGAGACGAGTTTTGGGACAAGTTGAAACAGCAGCAACATTTATCTAATAGAAATGTGTACAACGTCATACAAGGTTGAGGATGACATTACATCGAAGTCATACCATTGTACAATTCCTTAATATATTTTTAATGGGAACTATAATTAAGAAACAAGAATTTAAAGTTAAAATCAAACTTTAAATATGTTAGATTTGTCATTTTCTAGTAGTCAGTTGAAAAACAAATGCACAAAAATATATGTATATTTAGTTCAAGCATTAATATTGCTAATACTAATAATATAATTATATTATCATTCTCTGAGCCAAAAATGTGTTAGTAACGTGACGTTATTTGTGCCTGCACAAATAATGAAAATATGTACATAGATAAATCGTTTTGTACATTACAGTGTAATAAAGGAAATATGTATTTCGCAATTAACACTTCTCTCACATATTTTATTATATCAAGTCGCCTTATACTAACATTAAAAAATAACGAATTACATCACCGTCCAAATTTGTTACATTGATTACTTTTATGTAACATGGAAATATTTACCGATTGGACATGTGATGCCATGCCATAATAGCGTTTTTAAGAGAATATGCTTCAATTAAAACGTATTTTTATCTCGTTTTTATCGCATACACTTCATTATACCGAGATATCAAAAATTATCTTGGTCAACGATGGCCATGGGGTGAAAAACGTCTGTCTTAATTTATATCATCCTTTTGAGAAAATTCGGATGAAATTTTCAGGTTAAGTGTCATGCTGACGTTAAAATTTGTCAATATATTACTCTTAATGTCAGTATGACACATAACCTGAAAATTTTATCAGATTTTTCTCAAAAGGATGATATAAATTAAGACAGACTTTTTCACCCCATGGCCACCGTTGACCAAGATAATTTTTGATATCTCGGTAGAAAGTTAGCTGTGCTTTTAAAATAATTCAGAAATAGTAAAGTACCATCATCCTGGTACTAAAAAAGCTCATTTTCTTTTGTAATTCAAGTTTCTTGTTTCTTAATTTTATTTTTCGCAAGTTCTGTGTAAAATGCTTAAAATAAACTACTCAAAAATGAATAGGGAATTAGATCTTTTTTTAACAGATCTAATTAATTCGATTAAATTTAACGTATTTTCTCAAACTATAGATAAATTAGAAGGCCCACAGTCGTTTGTGGACATTTTATTTGGTAAATGTCTTTTCTGTGTGATAAAATATTGAATCTTGTATTTTAACCTTAAATTAATTTAGAATACAAAATTATAAAAATCGCATTTTTTGACAAGTATTATTCATTTTAAACGTCATTTCACATTTTTACGATGCCAAGACGTCATTTAAATAAAGAAACTTTTGATTTAATTGCGTTATTGCATCAGCGAGGGCAATCTGGAGCAAAAATTGCCGCAATTTTTAATGTGTCTCCAAGTATTGTTAGTAGGGCTCTAACAAGATTCCAACAGGTAGGATCTGCAAGGAGAAGACCCGGTAGTGGATCTGAGAGAAAAACAAATCAGAGACAAGACCGCTACATACGAATTCAGACAAGGATGAATCCGTTTAGAAGTGCTGTATGGTTGCAAACACAGTTACGTGCCGCCACTGGAGTTAGAGTTTCGGATCAAACCGTCTGAGGGAAATGGATCTTCATAGCTGCAGGCCTGTGAGACACCCAAAATTAACTAATGCCAATAGAATGGCTAGAAGAACTTGGGTTAACCAACGACTAGCAGAAAATTTTCAAGGGGACCATGGTTTATACACCGATGAATCCAGATTCTGCTTATATAGTGATAATCGTAGAGTAAGGGTCTGGAGAACTCGAGGAGACCGTTATAGACGCGAGTTTACAAAAGCCGTGGTGCCTTTTGGCGGCGGTGGTATCATGGTATGGGCGGGCATTAGTTTGAATGGACGTACGAACCTCCATCTCTTTGAAAACAATGTCAATGGACACATATACAGAGATGACATTATTCAGCAATATGTGGCCGACTTTCGTGAGGCTGTGGATGAAAACATGGTTTTTATTGATGATAATGCAAGACCTCATCGTGTACAAATTGTAATGCAAGCAATAAATGACCTCCATATTAACCATCTACCTTTACCACCAACGTCTCCCGACTTGAATCCAATTGAGCACATTTGGGACAGACTTCAAGAACAGCTCAACGAACATAATCCACCCCCAGTTAACGTGCAACACTTGCGGGAAATTTTACCGCTGTTTTGGAGAAGAGTGTCACAAGAACACATTAATAATTGCATTATGAGTATGCCCCGAAGATGTACAGCTGTGAGAGATGTCCGTGGCCATTATACACGATTTTAGAATTAATTGTTACAGAAAAATGTTTATTTTAGCTATTGTTAAAAATGTTGCTTATTTCATTTTTGATCATTTCATAGTAATCTAACGATTTTTCTGAATAAATATACTTGAAAATTTTAAATTGTCGTGTACAATTATGTATCTAATATAATACACTACAAATATTTACCCATACTATCTAAAAAATATGTGGCATAAATAATAATATTTATTTCATTGCACCCAACAAAAATTTTTAAAATAAAAGTTACATATTGAGTTCATTTCGGTTCAAAAACCAGAAAAAAAAAAGAGAAAAAACTGATAAAAAAACATCACTAAAGTCACTAACTCTTAGTCTCTATAAAAATGTTCATAGTAAGTATTGCCAAACTTGCACATTTGAAATATGGGCCTCCTCAGCATAATTCCCGTACGATAACAAACCGTGTGAAATGTATCAACATGTCTCGCGGCTATCCTCGGTACACGGAAGCCAATATTTGACAAAAGTTGCATACAGTCTACCTGGTTATGAAGAAGTTTGCATAAAAATATTGCGAAAGTTGTCTCCCTACGAATTAGTAGAGAATCCAACTTGTGTTCATGTAGTCGATTTGTATGACTTGTATTCCTCTCACGGTACGAACGGTCTCTTCTGTAGGAGAGGTACTTTAAAAATCGCCTCTGAACTCTCTCTAAATGAATTTGGTGAAAGACGTAAGGTGTATGCCATATCATCGAAGCGTATTCTAATTAACTGCGTACACGCGCGTACTGCGTGACACGTAAATACACTTAATAGTTTCGAGATTGATCAAAAGTTTGGAGTTAGGAATGACAAATCCAAGTTTTCGAAGCCGATTTACATATACTAGTAATGTGTTCATCATAGCTAAACAAACTATTGAATAGAACTGCTAGGTCTTTTATTGATTTCTTGCACTCCAATAAGTGATCGTTTATGTTGTGCTAATAACACAGCACTTTCCTATATTAAGTAATAGTTTATTATCCGAGCACCATTCTTTGATTATTTCGAGACTATACTGTAGGTTTATTGCATCTTCCATTTTGTTAATAATTCAAATAGGTCATTAATAAAAATTAAGAATAACAGAGAATCCAAATTAGATCCTTGAGGTACTCCTGATGTTGGGATAAATTCGAGCGATATAACCATTGTAGTGTACGCAATTAACTCTACCCGATAAGTATGAGCCAATGAACGACATGAAGTTCTCACAAACCGATTGCACTCAATTTCCATCGAAGGATATTACGGTCTATAGTATCAAAGGCTTTCGATATATCTGTGTAAATGACATCTACTTGTCTTAAATCGTCAATGGCAATGCATATATCATGAGAGATACATGCTAAATTAGTTAGTCGATCTTCCTAGGACAAAGCCATGGGTGAAAGTTTTGATTTGAATTTGTTATAGACTACATTGTACAGAATATGCTTGAAAACTTTAGCAAAATTACAAAGTATTGATATTGGGCTATAATTACGCACATTGGTAATGTCTCCACTCTTAAATACTCGAGTAACTCTAGTTCGCTTCGAATATGATGGGAAGGTATTCTTTCGAATCGATAAATTAAATACAATATGAAGAGGAAATGTTAGCATCAATCCCTTATCACAAATGAAGGCGCTTGAGTTGTTTAATTTTAACATACTATTAATTACATCAGTCTCAGATATGTACCTATCCCACATCAACAATATCATTAGGGAAACTGTATTGCAATTCACATCAATAGAGGTAGAATCACGTAAGTAAGCGCTGGAGAATATCTTGGCGAAAGCATTAACAATGTCATCAGGATGATTAAAATGGAAAGCGTCATCGTGCATTATTGCAGGAATTCTGGAATTTAATTTCTTCTGATTTATGTAATTCCAAAACAGTTTGGGGTGCGTTTGAAGTTTAAGTTCCGCATTCTTTATATAGGCTTCATACGACACAGAAATTTTATTTTTTATATTCGTAAAAGCAAACGCGCTTAGTACGGATCCACTTCGGATGATAAAACTCCTTAGTCTTCAAATTATGTTTCACTTCAGCAGTAAACCAAGGTGGACAGGTTTCCCTGTTGTTGTTGTTATGAAAAGTCACCGACTTATTGAACATATTGTAGAGCTTAGTATAGAATGCATCGACACACAAATCAACATCCTCGTATCCACATAACTCAATCCAATATGCAGAATAGATGTTATTATAAAGTTTTATATAATCAGCTTTACGAAAATTGTAACGCTGGTTGCCGTTAGAAGGAAGTGGTTTTTGCTTTATAATAGAAGGCAATGTTAAGGTTATAAATAGAGAAGGGTGATGAACATCTTCAGATACCAGTGGTATACAATCACGTTGTACTACAATGTTGTATTCAATATTGCCAAATACAAGATCCAACAATCTGTTATTGACGGAGGACGCATAATAATCTGAAAGATTGAAGTCACCAATCAATACAATTGGAAAGTCCAATAGCAGTAACTCCAGGTTCTCGAAAAATATACATAAATTATCACAATTAACGTTGGGAGGAATGTATAATCCAACAACATAAAACTGATACTCAGAAATAAGACATTTACACACCACACACTCAATCACTGGAACGGATCGCAGAGGAGAAGTATCGACGTGCTCAAACAGAACATTATCACGAAAAGCGATTAATACGCCACCACCAATAGTCTTGCTGACAAGTTCAAACTTTCTATGCAGTTGTGCATAAATTAATGAATTATTATCCTTTCTATACTGAATATATTTTACTACGGATATTCAGTACGACTCGCCTAATCATAACTATTTCCTGTAAATAATTTGTCTGAGGATGATGTTTTAATAATATATTAAAAAACAAGTTTCATAAGATACATTTTAAAGCACAAATTCAAGTAAAAAAAAGTTTTTTAATGAATGAGTGCTTTAATGTCTTATGAAACGTGTTTTTATGCTATTTTTTTGCAATTAGTTTTGTTAATGCATTTTTTCTTAAAGAGAAAATGAGAAATTTGATAATTCAGTCAAAATCAAACAACGTTTGTTTCACTTTTTAAAAAAATATATTTATTGTATTGTAAATATAATTACCGCATAATAAAATGTTTATTAATTGCCAGTTTTAACCTTAAATTATCGCTATGACTACCGACTCATAGACGTAGTGTGACCAACTTCAAACTGAATCCCTTTAATGTTCGATGCTTTAAAGATTTATAAAAAGCGTTCAAATAAGCTTTGCCTCTAGTAGGCCATTCCTTTAAAAACGTATGATTATTAATAATTTAAATTTGCATTAGTTGTCAATTAGTCAGATGCATAGTTGACAAAAATTGCTTTGTAATTTAAAATTGATTTAACATGGTTTTTACTATACAACACAAATCATTCATGCTAGAATCTTATTTTCGAAACGGACGTAAGATTGACGGACAATGGCAGTATTCTCTTCAAGATTGTTTAGAAGAATTTCAATCAAATATCTCATCTCATAACCAACAAAATTCCTATTAAAATTAGTAACAAGCTAAGACATAATCATAATTTCCAAGGGCTACTTTGAGGTAAAATTTATTTGAATTCTTTGTAAAAGCACTCACTTTGAGTGCTTTTATAGGTTTCTTGGCAACGCTAATTGTAACATTGTAAACAGTAAACAGTAACCAGTAAACAGTAAATCATTTTTGGTGCATCTCTGTTTGTTTGAATTGTCGATAAAGTAGGTAATGTACAGTATATTGACATACGTCATTTTAACTCATCAGCTCTAGTTTACCTACTACCCTCATTGTGAATTGTTGTCGGTCTTGTTATGGTCTTGTTCGTAACTAGTCATTATTACAATATCATCGATAAAGTTTGTGTTACTATTTCATTATGGCTAGTACGTCCAGACGTTGTGTTAACGATCCTGATATATTTTGTTATGTTTGTGGTGAATACATACTGAAAAATCAGCGCAAATCGATTACAAACACAGTGCGTCGTTTGTATTTTGCTTACTTCGGTATTGAAATTCTACACCAAGATAAAGTGTGGGTGCCTCATAGTGTTTGTAAAATATGCGTTGAACATTTGCGACAATGGGAGAGAGGGAAAGTAAGTCTTTGAAGTTTGGAGTGCCTATGATATGGCGAGAACAAAAAAATCATTATGACGACTGTTACTTTTGTATGATTAATATAGTGGGCATCAACAAAAACAATCGCCATAAATGGAAATACCCCAATATTTCTTCAGTACAAAGACCTGTTCCTCATTCAGAAAATGTTCCAATACCAACTTTTCACCAGGTAGTGCAGCAATCTCAGGAGGATGAAGCTGAAATACCTATTTCTTCCCAAGTAGATGATGACTTTCAATACTGCGGAAAAACATCAGATCCTAAACCATTTTCGCAGAATGAGCTCAGTGACCTCATCAGAGACTTAGATCTTTCGAAGGAACGTGCTGAGTTACTAGCGTCAAGATTAAAAGAAAAAAATTGTCTTTCCTCAGATGTTCGAGTGTCTACATATCGCACAAGAGAGGGAAAGTTATTGAAGTTTTTTCATCTGATGAAAATTTTGTGTATTGCTGTAATGTGAGTGGTTTGCTGGCTTTCATGGGTTTAACGATCTATCAGCCCAATGAATGGCGTCTCTTTATTGACAGTAGTAAACGAAGTCTAAAAGCAGTTCTTCTACATAATGGAAATAAATATGCTCGCGTTCCAATTCCCGTTCACTCAACATGTGTAAAAGAAGAATATGAGGTAATTTCAAATCTTTTACAAAAAATAAAATATATTGAACATAACTGGGTGATCTGCGTCGAGTTGAAGATGGTTAATTTTTTATTGGGTCAACAGAGTGGTTATACTAAATACCCATGTTTTATTTGTCTCTGGGACAGTCGAGCTAAATCACGTCATTGGACTGCAAAAAATTGGCCTGTGAGAGATGCTCTTGTTGTTGGGGAAAGAAATGTTATAAATGAACACTTAGTTTCAAGAGAAAAAATCAGTCTTCCGCCATTGCATATAAAATTAGGGCTAATGAAGCAATTTGTTAAGGCTCTCGATAGAAATGGTCAATGTTTCCAGTTTATTTCTCACAAATTTCCTGGTTTAAGTACTGAAAAACTATAAGCAGGTATCTTTGATGGACCTCAAATACGTAAATTGATGAAAGACACAACTAATTTTGAGACTTGTATGAATGATGTGGAGAGGCTTGCCTGGCAATCTTTTGGAGCAGTTGCATAAAATTTCCTCGGAAATCATAAGGCTGACAACTATGTAGAACTAGTAGAGGAAATGCTGGTGCGATTCAAACATTTAGGCTGTAATATGAGTATAAAATTACACTATCTCAATAATCATCTACATCATTTCCAACACAATTTAAGAGATCTAAGCGAAGAACAAGGGGAACGTTTCCACCAAGACCTAAAAACAATGGAGAATAGATACCAAGGAAGGTGGGACAGTCATATGATGGCTGACTATTGCTGGGGAATCATGCGAGATTTCCCGAGTCAGTTTCATTCTAGAAAATCACTCAAAAGACAATTTCTTGATGTTTAATGTCAATAAAATATATATTTTTTCGTGAATTGTGTTTTTTTTTTCTCGGGAACTAGAGCTGACAGAAGAAAACGGGTAACATTTTTGATATCGCCATGTAAGACATACTTAAAATCGGGTCTAAAATCTCCAGCACCAAAATGGTTGTAGGCCAGTGTTATCAATGAAAATATCAATAGAAGAAACTAAAAGTATGGTACCAGCAAGAGAGCCGACAAGATGTAAAATAATAATTGAAGACAAATGTGTAGAACAAATAATGAGAATCGAATACCTAGGCGTAGAAATATCCGGCTACAGCAACCTAAAAGAAGGAATACGTAAACAGGTTAATAAAGCGGCGAAAGTTTCAGGATGCCTCAAGGACGTGGGGTGGAGAAACAAAAACGCCAGTTGAGAAAGTAAAGTCCACATCTGTAAAACGTGCGTAAGACCGCTTTTAACGGATGCGGTCGAAGCAAGGGTAGATACCATAGAAACCAAAAGAATTCTTAGAACAGAAATGAGAACATTACGATCTATCACAGGCAATACACTAAGAGATAGAATACGAAACAATAAAATCAGAGAAACATGCACAGTACAAGATGTTGTTCGGTAATCCCCGCAAAGAAGAAGAGAATGGAACCAATACGTAAACAGAATGAACGGAGAAAGAATAGCAAAAATTGCAAGAGATGGAGAACCACCAGGAAGACGACCAGTAGGAAGACCTCCAAAAAAAGTGGAAGGATAGCTGGCAACAGAGATTCCAAGAAAATGCACTGTAATAACTAGAGAGCGGACTTGAGGGATTGATGATTTCGAACAATTTTATACGTGTCGCCAGTGACACATACCTGCATATGCAATTAATATGTATATGTGAATGCATAACAGAATGAATGTAATAAACGGTTTGGTAACATGAGGCACTAATAAAATCGAAAAACCGGAAGGCCCCCGGCCCGGACCAAATCGTAAATGAAATGCTCAAGTACGGGGGGCCTGAATTGGAAACAGCAATCACATTATTATTCCAAAAAATAATCTCGACCCTAAAAGTGCCTAATGATTGGAAAACCAACATCACAATACCGATCTACAAAAAGGGAAATAAGAACGACCCGGAAAATTACTGAATGATATCTCTCCTACCTAGCATAAGCAAGCTCTTTACAAAAATCATTGCAACAAAGATAATGAAGAGTATAGCAATAAACGAAGAACGACAAGGCTTCAGACAAAATAGATCGACAATTGACGCAATCTTCATCCTTAGACAAATGATCGAAAAATCCCTAGAATACAACAAGCCGCTGTTTTTCTGCTTTGTGGATCTCAAAAAAGCGTTTGATAGAGTACAAATAGCCGACATCATAGATATACTCCAGCAAAACAAGACACCTGTGTCGTACATTAACATAATAAAAGACCTCAGTAAAGGTAATACAACCAAGATCAAAACACCAAAGGGACTCACAGAACAAGTACCAGTACTGACGGGCATACGCCAGGGGGATAGCCTAAGCCCAGTACTATTCAACCTCATCATGGATCAAATAATCAACGGCGTAAAAGAAATGGATGGAGGATATAGAATGGGACAGGAATCGATGCGGATACTGTGCTACGCTGACGACGCAATCCTGATGGCGGATAACGAGGACGATCTTCAGCGACTGCTATATCGGTTCCAAACAAAAGCAAAGAACCTTAACATGCAGATATCAGTGGAGAAGACAGAATCAATGGTCACAGCTAAAGAACCCACTAGATGTAAACTGGCTGTAGATGACAAACCCATCCGACAATGTATGCGATGCACGTACCTGGGAGTCGAGATAACAAGCTCCAAAAACCTACAACAGGAAGTCAGAACACAAATGAATAAAGCCTCAAGAATTTCTGGCTACCTAAGGGACCTCATATGGAGGAATATATACATGTCCACCGAAAGTAAAGTCCGCATATATAAAACAGCCGTAAGAGCGGACACAACAAAAACGAAGAGCATGATGAGAGCAACGGAGATGAGGACCTTAAGGAATATCAGAGGAGTAAGCTTGAGAGATCATGTAAGAAGCAGGGATATACGAACAGACCTTAAAATTCAAGACGTGGTGCAATTTACGAGAAATAGACGAAGATACTGGCGAGACCACGTCGACCGAATGACGGGAGATCGATGGGCAAAATGGGCAAAGAACGAAAAACCGAACTCAAGGAGACTTCCAGGCCGACCTCCCAAGAGATGGTGCGAGAGCTGGACATCTGCTTCCCAAGAGGCTGAACAAAATTGAAATAGTAGAAGAAACAAGACTAAGTCTTAAGGAAAGAGAAAGAAGAAGAAGGTTTGGTAACCGGCAGCAACTACTGCTGAAACATAAGTAATGCTAACAAGCGAATAGTGTATTGAATTTTGAATAAAAATAATTTATAAAGAACAAAACTCAAAACTATGTATTTTCTGTGAAACATTGAAAGTGTAAAATATTACTATGAACAACTAAAATTTGTTCAAGGTGTTCCTGTGTTAAATTAGTTCTTTTAGATGTTAAAAGGTCTTTAAAAATAGAAAATGTCCGTTCCACATCACAACTGGTGATAGGTGGTTGATTAAAATGTTGTAAAAGTGCACCACTTCGAATGTATAGATTTTTCAATCGGCTCTGTGCATAATTGATATAATATATTCAAATCTGGATTTCTGCTAAATATGGCATCAACTTTTTGTCTCGGCTTTGAGAAATATCTTTTTAAATGATGAAACTAACTATCAACATTTGGAAAATGACCCCTGATGTATTCACATACTCTGTGTAGTGCATGTGCTGCACAGGTAACGTGTAGCATATTGGGATAAGATTGCTTTAATAACTTCCCTATAGAGGCTAAAAAAATTACATTAATTGAAAATTACGCCTATAGATGGCAGAAACACGTGTCTTAAGCAGAAGTAAATGCTGAAAATACTAGTATTGCCCATATTTACAGTTACAGATATGTATGTATATTGCATGTCTGTTTCATTTGTAACAAATGCGTAATACGTGCATAACGTATTGATATACTTAAACATTTTTGTATACTTAATTGAAAATGATAATAGATTTAGCAAAATTATTATTACATGCTTTTCTAGGCGCTCTTTTAACTAATCTTTTATTGTCCAATTGCCAATCCAAATATAAGCTACTCTAATATTTATTAATTATTTCATCCTACTTAGGTTCTATTTTGATTTAGTTTTGCCATTATTAACAAGTGAATTGTACTTCAATTCACACCTTAATATTTTTCCCTAAATCTTTCATTTCTTACAACCGTTTAACTTTTATTCAAGTCAATTTGTCAAATTTTCGCACAATACGCCACCACATCCTGTAAACACAGTAAAAATAAATGTTTAAACTTGCATACTTTAATTAATACATGCAAGAACGTAGCTCTGAAATTTATTTTTTTAATATTATTATGCATGACCTCATATTCTTAATGTAAACAATCTAATCCAATTCCAAAGTCCGGTTACAAACATGAGAGAATGTTTAGTATATATAAATAAACAGAGTTTACATTGATATTATATTAAATATACCCTTTGGATATTTCTACATTACAAAGGAAAATCTCCACGTATGTAATGTAAGTAACTTATGTATAGCTAATATTACGTTAAAGAATAAATAAGAGACTTCATTTGCTTTATATTTTGTATATGGATCGTGTAGTTTTCTTGGGTTTTTTCACTTCTTTTTTAATCCCGGTTTGTAAGGCCGTGAGAACAATTATTTGAATATGTTGTATTAAAAAAACACTTATGTACTTTTTTGTTTGCTTTATTTACATAAATGAATTAATATGTACAGAAGTAAAGAGTATGTAAGAGATGTTTTTCCTTTGGAAGTGAGTATAGAACAAGAAAAATGTTTTGAAATTCACTCGGTGTTTTCAAAGGGACCGCAAGGGATGAACGGCAATAAAATCAAAGTAATTCAAATTACGAATCATACATTGCGGGGTCGAAACGGAAAAATCCTACGCCTAATTTGGTTAACAACCAATCTAGAAACATGACAATAAGACACCAATTCAACAAAGATACTGTAATAAATGGAAAAGTAACTTTGCTTGTAACAGCATACAAAAATTCCTAGTACTATACATATACTACGACTGGGCTGTTGACATAGATCAGTCTTTAAATATTTTCAAAGGTTTTGCTACACCCGAACTGCGGTTTAATTCGCTAAACGATCGTGTGCATTTAAATCAATGCTATCACTCGAGGACACCAGCCGAATCGACTAACAGTGCATATTCATAGAATTGTCTACGTACGGAGGACGATCAACTTTATATTAATGGATAATTGCTATTTTACATTCAACTGTAATAAACTATTTTAGCTGTAAAAAAGTTATTAGAAAGAGGTATTGTAAAGTAGTTTGTGCGCTGGCGTTTGGCACTTATTTTCGAACCACAGGTTGTAAGTCTGTAGGGAGACTTATACAAATAAAACTCGTAAAAACTAGTAAAACACTTTTACTATATACAAATTTAATGTTATTATAAAAACTGTGCAGGCGATTGAACACTTGTTTCAAATGTAACGAAGAACTCATCCTTTTTCCAGTAACTTCCTAACAAGTAACATCGGTAGTTCACTTTAGGGGTGCGCACTTTTCTACGAATTTGTAGAAAGTGCAGTACTGACGCGTTCCTGGACAAAGGCCGATTCTCCGAACAAATAAAAAATATAAAAATGTATAGAGACATGTATATTTAAAAAATGTATTTTTCTGTGCCGCTGAGGGTAAAAATATGTTTACAATAGCTGGTTGGAAAGCCCTAACGGCAAATGAAGAACGGCAAAAATTCTTAGAAATATAGAACAAATGTCCTCAAATATTAGAAAGTTTTAATGCGTAAAAATTGTGTACACACAAGTAAAATAATATTTTACAGGTATTAAAACGTATAAAGAAGCGAACAACTCTGAAAAAAAGAAATGTGGAGGACAATCTAGTAGTTGCAATAATTAATTATATAAGAACGGCTAACAGACAATCTCAACAATTCCCAGGTAATAGTGGTTTAAGACAGGAAAGAGTACTAAGCCCAGTAGTTTTTGATTTGGTTATAGACTACGTGATGAAGAAAATAAAGATAAAAACATAAAATATATCTATCTATGATTTTAAATTTAAATATAAGGATCGATTTCTCCATTATTAAAAACCATTTTTTCCAATTACTCGTTTGAAAATCCTAAGATATTTCTTTATTTGTTCTAATCTCCTAGTGACATTATAAACATATACATACTCGGAAAGAGTTCAAAGTAATTGCGTTGGCGGGTGATATTCTATTAAGTTGATGCGAACAAAAAATAATAAAGGAAGCCACTAAAATTTCTCAAAACAAAAATAGATTTAATATAATACAACAGGCAGTGCATAAATTAATTTTAATAAATCATACATCATTTCGTATGGTTGCGTTATTTTAAGTTTCACAAATATCCGAGATTCTGTAAACTTGGAAACTTTCCAGTTACGTATTTCGCCTGATTTATTTAACCTTATATGTACAGATCAATAGTTATACTATAAATTTGTCTAAATGTATTTGAAAATAATGCACAACTTTATTATTTTATTAGTTTAGTAGTTAGTTTAGTTATATATATATATATATATATATATATATATATATATATATATATATATATATATATATAACATTTGATAAATTATTGGAGGTTTTCGGCTTTTATATGAAATATTTACAAATATCAAGTATATATATATATATATATATATATATATATATATATATATATAAGTAAAAATTAATTAACGGGTGAGCGGTCTGTCAAGTAAAAAAAACTCCTTTATTTCACTCTATATTTCATAACGAATTTGTTACTTCCTCAGGAGTGTAATTGAGAGTTCAAATTTAGCAAACAACGACACTAAACATGTTAAAATTAATCGAATTTAAAACATTAAATTAATATGATGTTTTAAATTTGATTAATTTTAAGATGTTTAGAGTCGTTGTTTGCTAAATTTTAACTCTCAATTACACTCCTGAGGAAGTAACAAATTCGTTATGAAATATAGAGTGAAATAAAGGAGTTTTTTTTTTACTTGACAGACCGCTTACCCGTTAATTAATTTTTACTTATACAGTACGGTCGATAATACTTAATAGTCTATATATATATAATTTGAAATCTTGGAAATTCGGCTGTATTAAATATTTTAAATTAGATGTTATTGAATGAAGTAATGTGAAATGTAAATATTGCTACCTACAATTATACAACGCTAATTATAGGAAATTTTTATTTAAAAATTTCGTCCTGGGCTAGGTAGGTGGGCTCGAACCCACGACCTTTAGTTCGCTAGACTAACGCTCTATCCTCAGCGCTACGGACTTGGATTCGAGTTTGTTAGAAATGCCTTAAGTTACTTATTAAGGAGCATATAATCATATTCTGTCGTCGGTGGAATTTTGCTAAATTTTTCATCCAAGAAATTTCAAATATAAATGACAGAATATTAATGTATATATATATATATATATATATATATATATATATATATATATATATATTTAGTAAACAGTTTCAGCATTTACTTCGCATTTTCCTTAAAGCGTTTTTATTTGATGTGGGATTATACCATTAAAACGAGATATTTTTGTAAATCAACAAGATTCTTTAAAAAGATTTGGCAAAGTTGCACTGAAGTAGCAGTTGTCAAACTTCGCGGCAATCATTCTTCAAATAACGCTACAGTTTTATTATTGTTCGTAAAAGAAATTTTTCTGAAGATAATGAAGTTACACCTGATTTATTGCAAAAAGTCACCGAAAATTGGGTTCATCGAATTCGATCCTGTAAACGAAGCCAGGACATTTGAATATATTATTCAAAACATAATTGTCATAAGTTGCACTATAGAATAAAGAAAAAGTTTTGATTTTATCTCAAATATTTTGTATTTTATTTAATTTTAAAAACATATCGTCCCTATTGGGAAATCTTTTATATGTTATCTATGAAAAACATTATCATTTCCGTATTGATTTTGATGTAATCTAGTTTTCAATGCAATAGCGTATATTTACATTGATAAAATTTTAAGGATATGACTTTTGATAAAGACAGGTTCGTAGGAGAATTGCGATTTTATTATCTATTTAATATTTTGCCGATTTAAGTTATACACCTAAAAAAGTTTAAATACGTTTTAAAAATTTGGGAATATAAGAAAAACATCATTAAATGCACTAAAACTAAACGTGAATTTCTAAAAGAGCTATAAAATAATATAAATAATCAATAATGTCCATATACTAGGCAAGTCCAGAATGTTCCGTTTGGTAATGAAAATAAATCAAGTAGCGATACAGAAAAACTATTTATTGCAAAACAATCTATAAACTGCTGTTTTTTATACATAATTCCCACCATTTTGTAGAAATTTGTCATAGCGTGGCACAAGTTTTTGCATATCTTCTTCATAAAAGCTTGCCGCTTGTGTCGTCAACCATGTGGTAACATGTCCTTTGAACTAATTTTTTGAGGTGTCAAGATTTGCTGGGCTTTAGTCCTTGTTGGCGAGGAAGTGTGACTACATTCTATCGATTATTGTTTAGTTTCAGGACTGTCGTAAGCAATTCAGGTCTCACCCCTTTTCACTATCTGCCTCAGAAAGTCATTACCGCTATTGTAGTGACGTGTCAAAAAATCAAGTGCACTACTCAGATGTTTTATTGTGTTGCTCTGTGTTTTTGGTACCCGTCAAGAACAAAGTTTTTGAAAACCCAGCTTTACAGTAACAACTGAGTAAATGATCTTGAAATTTGCGAAAAGTCCATAAAAGGAGCAAAAATTGTAAACTTACGGTTTTCCTTAATCACTCATTACATTTTTTCCATAAACCTCCCAGATTTGTCGATAAATATCGACTGGTTTAATGTCCTTTGCATTTAGAAAACCAATTGCAGACCCAATTTGATAAAAAACGCTGAGAAAATTATCCCGATATTTGGGTCTTCATATATCTGTGAACAGGTATTTTCAACAATGAATCTCCGTGAAAGCAAATTGAGGAATAAGATGACCTACGAACATCTTGAGTGCGTTTTACGAATTATTTCCAGTAACTTGGAACCAAATTTCAACGAGATGATTAGAGAACAGTCTAAATTTCATTTCTCACACGGACCCAATACGTCCACATAATAAATTTATTTGGCCCGCCTAAATATTTTAATTATTTTATATGGTCCTTCTCTAAATCTATTTCCCCATCCCTGGTATAGGACATACCTGCTGGAGATACCTGCTAAAGCACTTAACATGCCTATTTAAAAAAGTATACGGCGTTCCATTTAAAATACACGAGATTTTTTAGCGCAGATTTCCTTCACTTTGAACCTTCGCGAACACTCACTATGCATTAGAACAATTTCCGTACAAAAGTATCTCATGGCACACCTTGCGCAAACGCCATACCAAGTTATTTTATTTTATCCATGGCACTCTCGAATTATTATCACTTAAAGACACATAGAAATGTCACTTTTCCTCCATAAATGTAAATATCTGGAAAACTATAGGCTCTAGCTGCTAAGTATTCTTAATAAAAAAGATTCTAAAATTAACGTGTAATCAAAAATTAGACAATATAAAAATAATGTATCTTTTTTGCGCCAACGATTTATGGAACATTCTGTATAAGTCTACTGTTGCGCTTTGCATATTTCATTCTATTTTTAAATTATATTTATTTCTTTAAATATTCCCTATTTTAAACTATTAAATTCACTTAGATATTTTTCTGTGTACATATTCGTTTGCAAAGAGAAAGCCTTTCTTTTGTTGTCGCTCTAGCCGATAGACCCTTCGACATCTACCTGCCTTAAACGGTCAAATTAGCATTTAACGGTCGCTTGAATATTATACATTTCGTTTTTAAACTTAAGTTATTAATTTAATTACGTACGTCTTCTTTAATAAATTGTGTCGCATTAGTTTTGAAGCATGTCCCAAAAAGGATATTTATGTCATCGACATCACAACCTGTTAGCTCGCACTTTTAATTAATTCATTAGTCAAGATATCGACAACTTCGATTTACCCTCTCTCAACTTAGGTCAATAAAAACCTTTTTTCTATACCTGTGTTACTTCGACACAAATCGGTCTTCTACTTAAAACCTTTGTAAGATACAGATCTAACTTTACATGCTGTCCAGCGTGATGTAACACGTTGCCCGGCCTCCATCGCTTCTAAGGTAATCTGTATTGTTCGACATATATTATTCTTTATTTAATCTTCTTCTTATCTTCGCAGACCACGTGGCCGACCATCTTCCCAACTCAAATGTAACTCTGTATTGTTCGATACAGAGATTATTTTATATTATATATATATCCTTAATCTAAAGTTCTTTTCAGTATCTTTTTGTGTTTTAATTTACATATAATTACTTATAAATATATCAACGCTCAATTTCCTTATTGGAAATAATAAATACAAACTTTAAGGAGTTTTATTTAGTTAGTAAGTTGTAATATATATAATTTAAGCATTATTACACACGTCCTGGACCTTTGATGATACTTCACCAGCACCACAATTATTTACATTAAATAATCTCCATTATTGTTAGCAACCACAGCCAACCAGAGCGCTTGTTAGTAATACTACATATTTCTATAATGTGCAGAAATAGCAACCCTATCAACTCCTGCATATGATTTTTTTTATTATATTCACTATTTATGAGTAAAGACCGGCATTCTCGGTCGGCTCACAGAGGCGTGGACCAGCGATAGGTTTGGAAGACTCATTTTACCAGCGCTTCGTATGTTGTGTGTATGTAGCCGCTGTTTGCCTACCTAAGAGCCGGTCTTTATTTACGAGCCAATGTACTTTGTCAGATCGTTGATTCACCCCCGGTACAATTGACAACAACACATAGACGACATCAATGACGTGAACGCAATTTTATCGTGAAAATCCTATATTCAATCTTATACACGGTGGTGTATACCGTATGTGTTAAATATCATTAGGCATAGAGAATCAAAGTATGAGTACATACAATGTATACGTACATGAGAAAGCCAGGCTAATGCCAGCGAAGACCGCGACGACTGACGATTGTCTCCGATACCGATTGACTGGAAATTTTGCATTCAGTCTAGCTGCGGCCGTTACAGTTTGAAAGCGTACAATAAAATTAATGTATAATGGCTCTTTATACACCCACTGAAAAGCTTCAGTTAGTAAAATGGTTTTATGCTGGCAAGTCTACAATGGAGTGCATGAATTTGTTTGCGCTGACTTTTGCAGACCGTTCTGTACCTTGTAGACAAACAATTTATAATATTATAAATAAATTTGAAACTTGTTTCTGTCTCAATAACTGTACGAAATGCAAACCAAGAGAGGTATCACCGCAAAAAATTGAGGAAAGAGAACGGCGGGATGTATTAATTTGTAGTATTGTGGAAATTGATAACACGAGATCTACTAGAAGTGCTGCCGAGGAATTGGGTACAAGTAACACAACTATTTCACGTATTTGGAAACGTAATGGTTTAAAATGTTTCAAATATTCGAAAACTCAAGAAATATTTCCCGAGGACAACTTCCGGAGAATAGAGTTTTGTCAAGACGTTATGGAAAAGATACATCGAGATGAAAATTTCGTTAAAAATATTCTCTTCACCGATGAATCAACTTTTCCATTACACGGAAAGCACAATCCCTCTGTTCTTCGATATTGGGCTTCGGAAAATCAACACCGGCATTTTGCAAATCGCACTCAGTATCCCCAAAACCTAAACGTTTGGGCAGGTATTTTAGGTGAACATTCTATAGGCCCCTATTTTATTGATGGTATATTTAATGCCGACAAGTGTCTCGAATTACTGAAAAATCAAATACTTCCCGCCATTCAAAACATTAGAATAAATCAGGAAATCGTTTGGTTTCAACATGATGGCTGTCCATCACATAATGCAGTGAGGGTAAAGGAATTTTTAGGAAATACTTTTCCTGACCGTCTTATTACTGGAACAGGAAACATTAAATGGCCTCCGCGATCTCCTGATCTATTTCCAAATTATTTCTTTTTGTGGGGATATCTAAAAAATATTGTTTATACTCATGAAGCTAGTAGAACAGAAAATCTAATTGCCTTGAGAGAAAAAATAACTGAGGCTGCGAATTCATTAACTGCCGACATGTTAGCAAATGTAAAAGCTAATTTCTACGACCGCCTATGACAATGTCTTGCTGTGCAAGGAGGAATTTTTGAACCTCTTGTATAATTTATTATAATTTTTAGAATCCTTTTTTATTTATTTTATTAGTACTATTCTTTAATTTTATTAGAATTACGCTTTTGTTTATGCGACGCACCGCAGCTTAAAAATTTCCTGCATCTACTGAAAGAAATAAGAAAAGCAAATCCCTTGCAATTCGTAAATGTTATTTTAGAACGCATTACAAGTACCTATGTCGATGGTCAAATGATTACTGCTAACTTGTATTTGCGAAACAATCGGAGACAATCGTTGCCGGCCGTCGCGGTCCTTGCCGGCATTGTATCGGCTTTTCCATGGTATACATCGTATGTACTCATACGTATTCCCTATGCCTAATGATATTTGACACATGTAGTATAACAAATTTGCATCGATGCTGGTAGAAATATGTATATTGTACACTGCGTAGCCCTCAATTTTGGAATGCTATGGTAAAAAAAAATAGTTTTCTTAATCGTGGTCTTAAAATATATTTATGACTGACTTATTTTTATTTAAACATAATCTGGCAAAATTCCCTTTATAAATTATAGAAGATATATCAGAATGACAATGTAAATTGTTTATCAATGTCAGTGAAATTTATCGGTGTTTAATTATTCCATGTTTGCTTTATCTAATGTTTACGACTTAATTGCTTTTTATTTAATCGCATTCAAGATCAAGATCAAGAGGCATTGGCCAAATGTTCGGAGAGGTCATTTTCGATTAGTTTTAAACAAACTAAAAATAATGAAGGTCGACTAACAAAAGATATCTAAAATTAAAAATATGTATATCGCGACTTACACAGGATAATCTCGTATTGTCATAAGTAGATAATCACAATTAAGAATTAAAACCCGAATATATGTATTGTAAATGTACAATGTACTTTGACCATTTTCACAAAACTGGATATAGATTCTCCTTGAATTACAATGACGCGTAACCTCTGGATTATGTCCTTTATGTTTAGTCATTGTACATACTCTACGCCATGTTCTAAGAAAGTGTTAAATATTTATTATTGTATTTAAGTTTGATTGTATAATATTGAAGTTATATTAAGCTAACATACTGTTAAATATTTACAATGTGGTAAATAAATGATGAGTTGTTAAATTTTGGAGAATACGTGCGTGTAGAATTGATAAATCACAAATTAAACACGATGTGTGTTCACATTTTATTTTTATCTTATTTTGGCTACATTTTATGTTATGGCTAGGCTCAAAAAAAAGAACACTAATTTTTAAGACATTCTTAATTTTCTTTAACGCACATATTTTCTAATTGTAGCTTCTCAATTAAGATATTTGGTCAATGACCTCATAATTATTTCTAAAATAATATGAAGTATAAAAACCAAGTTAATTATAGTTAATTGCAGTTGCAGTTAATTATATTCAATGTAAAATAGCAATTACCCATGAATATAATTTTGATCGTGCTCCGTACGTAATCAATGTTATCTAATATATACGCTGTTAGTCGACTCAGTTGGTGTCCTTCAGTGACCGTACTATTTTAAATGTATAGGATCGCCACATAATAAAACCTACGCGAATTAAAGACTGATCTGTGTCAACAGCCCTATTAGTATCGTTTTTATTTTATTGATGGATGTAGCACACGGTTTTTGAAAAATCATTGCATTTATAAATTTATTGCATTAAATTGTGCCATTAAATTTTATTAGATTTCCCTAACAATACTGTTTCGGTATACAATACCATTATCACAGTTTACTCAATTAAATGTAAGGGTGTTACATATATATTCAGTCCGTGCAAAATTGGAAGATACCAGCGCAGAAACGTATTTTTTACATATAAAGAAATAGGATGAGGATATGAGTGAGATAGAGATTCATTTATTTAGCGTATGGCTTACATGGATAACAATTAAAAAGTTACATATACATCTGCACAGAACAGAGTTAAATTTTAAAATCAAGGCCGTTGATCCAGTTCAACATGGAGTCAGTGGCTTCAAAGAAGTCACTCGTCTCACCTCCATATACTGTCAGAGCCATTCAGCTCTTATATGGTGAATAGTGGCGAGGTTCTCCGCCTTCGCAATGAGTCACGACAGATGCCGAGAGACATTCTTATTCTATTGAGTATCTTTCATTGGTGGTGAGGCAGCTCTATTCCTGGTAGGGGTACGGTAGGATCGGTGATATGGACAGTGGTTTCAAGGCTTTCCAATACTCTCTGCATCTATCACTTGGGTTTAAATTTTCTGCTATAAGTTGTTCTGCTAGCAGTAATGGAGGAGATCTAGACTTCGGTCTCGACAGGCCGGCATCAGACCACTATGTACTGGGAGGTGGAGATTCGATATTATTTTATTATATTCTCTAACCACTTTCCTGTCTCTGGGTGATGGGAGGTGTAATATAGCTTAAAACGGGGAGTCAGGGTGGAGATATACTTTTTAAACAACCACTAATTATTCTCAGTTGTTTAGCCAGACTAGAAATGTAGATATTAAAGACCACCATGAAAACATTGGTCTATTTGCCACCGAATTCAAATAATGCTCTTGTTTTGTATGTGTAGCGTTAGTGTGCCTTTGCTAGACATTTTGAAGGCAAAAACGTTTTTTTTCGGCTAATAAGATTATGGCAACGTTTTTTTTTTAAATTTCAACGATGTAATCTTTATTCAATATTTACAGAAGGGAAGTACAATAACTAGTCAATTTGATTCTGACGTATTGACCCCCTTCGATGCTCTAGTGAAGAAGAAACATCAATTATTTTCAAAGAAAAGTTTTGTTCCACGTAACGCGCCCTCTCAGTCATCAGCTATAGAAACTGTTAAATTTGTCGAATTATGTTGGAAGGCCCGCCCCCGGCCCAGACCAAATAGTAAATGAAATGCTCAAGTACGGGGGGCCTGAATTGGAAACAGCAATCACATTATTATTCCAAAAAATAATCTCGACCCAAAAAGTGCCTAAAGATTGGAAAAATAACATCACAATACCGATCTACAAAAAGGGAAATAAGAACGACCCGGAAAATTACAGAATGATATCTCTCCTACCTAGCATAAGGAAGCTCTTTACAAAAATCATTGCAACAAAGATAATGAAGAGAATAGCAATAAACGAAGAACAACAAGGCTTCAGACAAAATAGATCGACAATTGACGCAATCTTCATCCTTAGACAAATGATCGAAAAATCCCTAGAATACAACAAGCCGCTGTTTCTCTGCTTTGTGGATCTCAAAAAAGCGTTTGATAGAGTACAAATAGCCGACATCATAGATATACTCCAGCAAAACAAGACACCTGTGTCGTACATTAACATAATAAAAGACCTCAGTAAAGCTAATACAACCAAGATCAAAACACCAAAAGGACTCACAGAACAAGTACCAGTACTGACGGGCATACGCCAGGGGGATAGCCTGAGCCCAGTACTATTCAACCTCATCATGGATTAAATAATCAACGCCGTAAAAGAAATGGATGGAAGATATAGAATGGGACAGGAATCGATGCGGATACTGTGCTACGCTGACGACGCAATCCTGATGGCGGATAACGAGGACGATCTTCAGCGACTGCTATATCGGTTCCAAATAAAAGCAAAGAACCTTAACATGCAGATATCAGTGGAGAAGACAGAATCAATGGTCATAGCAAAAGGACCCACCAGATGTAAACTGGCTGTAGATGACAAACCCATCCGACAATGTATGCGATGCACGTACCTGGGAGTCGAGATAACAAGCTCCAAAAACCTACAACAGGAAGTCAGAACACAAATGAATAAAGCCTCAAGAATTTCTGGCTACCTAAGGGACCTCATATGGAGGAATAAATACATGTCCACCGAAAGTAAAGTCCGCATATATAAAACAGCCGTAAGACCGGTGATTACATACGCAGTGGAAACCCGAGCGGACACAACAAAAACGAAGAGCATGATGAGAGCAACGGAGATGAGGACCTTAAGGAATATCAGAGGAGTAAGCTTGTGAGATCATGTAAGAAGCAGGGATATACGAACAGATCTTAAAATTCAAGACGTGGAGCAATTTACGAGAAATAGACGAAGATACTGGCGAGACCACGTCGACCGAATGACGGGGGATCGATGGGCAAAGAACGAAAAACCGAACTCAAGGAGACCTCCAGGCCGACCTCCCAAGAGATGGTGCGAGAGCTGGACATCTGCTTCCCAAGAGGCTGAACAAAATTGAAATAGTAGAAGAAACAAGACTAAGTCTTAAGGAAAGAGAAAGAAGAAGAAAGAAGAATTATGTTGAAAAATAAAATATATAGTATTATTTGTTCATTGCAACTTTGATACGGTTACCATAAACACGGTCATATCGCCCGTGGGCGTATAAACCGGGCGATATGGCCCATAACGCCCTGTAATTTATTTACAATTTTTAATGTTCTGTGAGTATAAATAAAGCCCGAGAAGAAAGGATATACATTTTGCAAAACTAATAATATGAATTTTTAAGAAAGTCTAAAGAAAGAAGCTAAACTTTAGCATTCTTTAATAAAATTATCTAAACATCTAAACATTGACAACTTGAAAACTTCAAAGTGTCAACAACTGTCATTTAAAATACGTAAAACTTAATAGTTGTTTATTTTCAACAATTTCTAAAGAAATAATCAAATTTTTAACATTATTTAGTAAAATTAAAAATACAGTTTTCGAAATGTCCTGAAAAATTATGTGACCCGAAGCTTTCCAAGTTTGTGAAAGTTCTTGGTGAGAAAACATCTCCACTAGTTACTTTGATAAGCGAACAAGATACTGATACTGCAACAGAATTGTGAATATCATGCTGGATACTTTATTCTTAGAAGAAATGCCTTCCTCCATATATCCTCCTGTTACAGATGTACTTTTCCATTTTCCATGCATTTTTAGGGTCTCAAACGATGCACCGGCCTCAACATATTAGATGCGTAACGACTGTCAACGACATGACAGTTGACATAAATCTCGGAACTTTTCCAATGTAATTTGAATTTTCCCCTTTTTCGTGAAAAATAAAATCTTGTATCAACCACTGGCGTTATGGCAATTATATTGCCCTCGGTCGACATTCATCCCTCGGGCCAGAGGCCCTCGGACTGAATTAACGTTGACTTCAGAGCAATATAATACCCATAACGCCCTTGGTGCGTAAATAACTATTTTACCTTAAAATAAGTATTTCATTGAAAAGTATGTAGCAGCGTTTTATAAGAATTCTTCCCGCAATATCACAGGGGCGTTTTCACAACGTTTCGACAGAATCTCATCTGTCATCTTCTGATAGTACTTAGGCCTATTAGTGGTACATGGTACATCTGCGTTGGGTTTGATAGGGATGCTGAAATGAGTTCTGGTTGGCTGTCGAGTTAAGTTGTCGGTGCGTGCAATATGTGTGTACAATATGTAACGTGGTTAGTGCGTTTTGTGTTGAGTGTGTATCAGCTTTTGCCATTTCTTCAGTAACAACAACCAACTTGTGGTAGTCTTGAGTTCAGTTCGTTTTTTCATGGTATCGGAAATCTTCTGTTTCTATAATTCCCTAATTATTGTCTTATATGTGCTTTGTTAGCAATTGCGTTTGTAATCTCTATTACGCCAGGGTCGCGGTGTAATGTGCTGCCGATTAAATGACAAAAACACCTCTTCTACCTTTTTTTCTAGTAAAATTACACTTCAAGTTTCTTTTTTACCAATCAATGTCCAATACTGAACAAAAGTATGAAGGAAAAAGTAATGTGATGATATATCAAAAATATTGGTAAATTACTTTTTTAAAGTTAATTTCTTTTAATTTATGAGTTACCTAAATTACTTCCCAAAATGTAAGCAAACAACTATGCGAAAGTTTAAGGGATTGAGTAAACTATTTCATATTTTATTATAACTATGAACAAAAAAAAAGTTGATTTATGATAAGATCAAAAAATATTAATTTACCGAGAATTGGAAATAAAAAGATACTAATTGCAAAACCATCCTGTTAAAACCTTCGCATTGTTGCATGTATTCTATGAATATGATGAATCATTAACAAAAATAACCGCAGAAAACCAAGCGGGAGAATGAATACCCTTCCTGTGTTTCTTCACGTATTAATTTGCGTGGTTATGTTGACTTAATTACTACGGCGAATGCAGCCGGAAATTTTCTAATTATTCATAATATATTTGGTTTCTGTTGATTAATTTTCCACCGCAAGTAAAAGAAAAATTTCAATAATAGTATGGAAGTAATCAAGCTGTCGTTTGAAAACTTTAGTGCTAGTTTAACGTTTGACTTTATTTCAATTTAATTGCTTCAATTATACAACTTTTATCGTTTTGCAATTGTTTTTGTAAAATATTTTATAATTGGTATTAATTTAGCTGTATATTATGCAATTGCGCGCAAATGTTTCCACATTTTGCGCGCAATTGCAATAACAGTAATTTACAGTTTTAAGTTTGATCGCTGGGTTTTTAATTTTAATAGGTGATCACGAGTAAATATGTTATGATTTCTAACATGATTTAATTTTTTTCCTATGACATCCAGATACATCAGAAATTACGAAATAAAAAAGCATTACTTTTTAAGAACGTATATACAGTGGGGGCCAAAATGTTTTGTTCATTTTTAATTTTTAGTAACACAAGTACGTTAAATATTTAAGTAATTATAATATAACCTTAAACATTAAGAATGGAAGTTTTATTTCTTGAATATTGTATTCGACAAATGTCTTCCTTCTTTCGCCAGACACTCTTTTAAGCTTCGAATAACATCACTCATCACTTTTTGAAGTACCTCCTGGGGACTAGCTTGAACTTCTTGTCAAATAATGGTTTTGAGGTCTTCAACATTTCTTAGTTTACTTTTGCAGACTTTGCCCTTTACATAGCTCCAGAGAAAAAAGTCAATTGAAACTACCGTCTTGAGAAATGAATCAATTCGGGAATGTCTGACGCAGGATTTCCGTACTTATCCTTGTAGTATGACAGGTATTTGTTGGAAAAAGTAATTTCATTCCTCAATGTCAAATTGCGATATAAAAAAATTTTCAAGCATATGTGCATACCGGTCAGAATTGACGGTGACTGTTCTTGAATTTACAGAAAACAGGAAATAAACCGTTTGCATTTCATTAAATGTATATCCTTTCACTGTGGCGTTAAAAATTAGGATAATAGTAAACTTTTAGATTTAATTTTAGCATTTTTGTAATTTACTTTGCATTTCATTAAATGTACATTCTTTCACTGTTTGTGTTACCCAAGGGTAGCCGTGACCGAACTTACGCATGCACAATCAGGCAAAGAAAAATTACGGGACCAAATTTACATGATATTTTTGAACGTGCATTTGCTCGGGACCCAATTTACATGTACCCCCGATAGACAATTAAAAACTTCACATAATTATATTAACACCATTCATCCCAAAATAACATTTACCATAGAAACAGAAATAAATAAAAGCATTCATTTTGTAGACTTAATCATAACACACAAAACTAATAAACGCGAGTTCGCTATATACCATAAACCAACACATACAGACACCACAATATACGCTAATTCATTTCATCCTATAATAATACAAAAATTATCAGCATACCAATCAAAGGTGTATAGATTAATTAACGTACCTATGAGTAAAAGTAATTTCGACCTCGAAGTAAACAGGATATACACAATAGCATTAAACAATCGTTACTCTATAAATAACGAGCGATCATTAAAATTTTCACTCCTAGCTGGCCGTGTATATAAAAATTATGTCGTAGCTTTAGTCATTAAGATGTTATTTCAAACATCTGTCAGTGTCAAATATATATTTTAAAGTTTCATCAAAAGAAAAAGTAATGGCCTTTAATGATATGCATAAAGCGTTTATGGTAGAATGTTACTTCATGACATCTCAAAAAATTGATGGTATTTGACAGCATTCAATAGAAAATTGCCTTGCGGAGTTTGAAGAGAGATATCCAAATACTGTTCCTAGCTATAAAACTTTCCGTGATACGCTAATGCATTGTGTAAATCTTTTTCGTCAAACAGGCAGTATTTTAAGGAAAAAAGGAAGCGGTCCTCCTCTCAAGAGAAGTCGCGGCGTAATTGAAAATGTCAGACAAATTATTAACGAATCTCCTCAAACATTTATTCAGCAGAGTTTCGCAACAAGTAGGGCTTTCGTATGGAACATGTCAAAAAATTTTAGAAAAGGACTTGCACATGTATCCATATAAATTAACTTCTGTACAAAATCTATTACCTACGGATTATGAAAAAAGAACACAATTTTGCCAATGGTTTATTCAAACAATGACAGACAATATTTTAAATCATACTTTTTTCACCGATGAAGCTTGGTGTTATTTGAAAGGTTATGTTAATTCGCAAACTATGCGTATGTGGTCCAGTGAAAATCCTCATTTCTACAGAGAAGTTCCTCTACATCCAGAAAAAATTGGCGTATGGGTAGGTATGAGTCGTCACCGATTAATAGGACCAATATTCTTTGAGGGCACGATAACATCGGAGAAATATCGTAACGAAATTCTCAGTGTTTTTACTAATCAATTGACTAATGATGAACTCCAGGTCGGATATTTTCAACAGGATGGGGCTACATCTCACGTTACACTTGAAAATATTCAGTTTTTGCAATAATTTTATGGCGATAGGATAATAAGTAGAAATACAGCGATTCCATATCCACCACGATCGTGTGATTTAACAGTCATGGATTTTTTTGTGTGGCCATATATAAAGAATATTATTTATGAAACACCAATTAATAATCTACAAGAGTTAAGACATAAAATCATTGAAAAATGTGAACACATCAATAACTCACCGCAAATACTGATCAATGTTTTCAATGTTCTACGAAATAGAGTGCGATTATGCTTGGTGGAGAATGGTCATCATTTTACACATTTTCTATAATATTCTATTACTTTGTATAAAAATTATAAATATATTTAATATAAAAGTCAGCCTTTCAAATTATTTTTTAACAATCATGACGTTTGAAATTATAATGACAGATCTCCTCTAATAACTTAAGTTAGGACATACTTTTTGTGTACATGGCTTACTTGAGCGAAAATTTTAATGATCACTCGTTATTGTCAATAACATCCTGAATAGTCAACAAAAATCTAAAACCCTTCCTTTAGTTTACCCAAAATTTAAAAAAGCAATATAACAAGTTCTTACAATTCAATCACACAATCACAAAAATTTAAAACAGACAATACTATACAGAACATAAAAACAACAAAGATAAAATAGACAAAGAATCAACCTCTGATGTATATAAGTTAACTTGTGTAGATTGTAATAAGGTATACATAGGACAAACGGGGAGGACGTTCAAAATTAGGATAAAAGAACACGAGAGAAGTCATAAAGAAAGGAAAACAGATTCAACTTACGCAAATCATTGTTTAGATATCAATCATAGATTTAATACAGATTTCAAAATTTTCCATATTCAAGATAAGAGTAAAAAACTTAACTTGCAATATTGCAGTAGATTTACAATAAAAAAAATTCGAAATTAGAAGTTTAGTTCTTTTTCTTATCGTTGAATTTATGGCTATATGAAACACTAAAAAGATATCCCTCGTAATATAGGCATCCTAAGCGAAGAATTAAAGATCAACATGAAAATAAACATGTTAAAGACTAACACTATTATTATAGCAAAGCAAAAAAAAAACTTAAAAAAGCTATAAAACTCCTTACCACAATTACTACTCGTATCCTAAATACGTATTTCGAAAACTGAGTTGTCATCTTCAGTACGTAAAATTAATAATCACGGTGCTGAATATGGGGCGCAGTACAGTTAACAAAGACTCGCTCAACACTTTACGAAGCGTCCACGTATACACTGTATAAGTGGCACACGTATGTGGACGCAGATTTGTTGAGTTGTTTAAATATAAATGTACCTAGATTAAATAGTTGGAATAACGCGACGTACTCTCTACCATTTAGTAGAACGCGGCACTATTTTCAGTCGCCTGTAATATCTATGTGTCGAAACATTAATTCTATTACAGACGGAATTCGATATATTTAATACTACTTTAAAATCAATGAAGAAGTTTTTGACTACAAAATTTCATTACATTAAATTTTAATTTCATCCTCTTCATTTTAGTTTCCGGGAATTCTGCTTAAGATGACATACTTCAAATATTTTATTAAATATTACCGCCAGAAATCCGAGAAACTCGTTTACACAGTGACCAGCATATCCCATTAGTTGCCCAAGTAAAACCAGCTGATACAAGGTCTCAGTTTGTACGCAGCCAAAAATATAATGTACCACAGGCGACATAACGCCGCCACTTTAAGATAATTCCTGTTAATCTAGGTCATGTCAACTCAACTTTTGATCGAGACATGAAGAAATAATTGATAAAGCACATTTTAGAGAATGAAGAAAGGTTTTTTGACTTTACTACCAACGATAGTTGATAGATCAGATAATATACATATTTTGCTGTGTACGTGGTCTACCAGAACTTTTGCCTTTTAACATAGATCCTGCGGCCCGAAACTTCTCCACGACTAGACGAATGTGATCAGATCATGTAAAACGGTATTATCCACAACTCTAACAAGTGTTCATTTGAAAAGTCAATCTAGTAGCATGTGATTTACTGAGAACATTTTGAAGTATGTCGTAAATTAAAATTTACTAGTTAACCTACGAAGTCGTATATTTTGACAGTTTCATACATACAAATAAATAACAAATAATAGGTATTTATTGAAAACTATAACGAATGTTGAAAATGTTGTCCTTCAAGATCAATGCACTTTAAAATCCTCCGTTCAAAATTTCTGATGATATTCTGCAACATTACTGGATTGTTATTAATTTCCATGAATTTCTGTTCGATTCTCTGTAGCATATCATTCAAATTCAATATAGGTGTTCGAAATATGTTCTTTTTTAGATAAGGCCACAAAAAGAAGTCGCAAGGTGTTAAATCGCATGAACGTGCAGGCCAGGCAATTTCAGTATTTCGACTAATTATACGCTCATCAAAAAATTCTCTTAAATAATCCAAAGATTCTGCAGTACAGTGACAAGGTGCTCCGTCTTGTTGGAAATATGCATTTTGAAGTTCCTCATCATGATTGACAAATGGTTGTAAAATTTCCGTACGGTACCTTTGAGCAGTTAACGTTCCCTGAAAAAATATTGGTCCAATGATTCGCCTTTGGCTTATCGCTGCCCAAACACCAATTTTCTCTGGATGTAGCGATTCTTCATTAATTACATGTGGATTTTCTCTACTCCACATTCTTGTATTTTGTGAATTTAGGTATCCCGTTTTATAAAACCATGCTTCATCAGTAAAGATGACTCTCTGCGAAAGTTCTCCATTATTGTTCATATTTACAAACCAATTACAAAACTATAGTCTACGTGGGTAATCAATTTCTAACAATTCTTGTACTGCTGTGACACGGTATGGATAAAGTTGCATATCTTTTTTTAATAACTTGTGAGTTGTACCAACAGAAAGGTTTATTTGTTGACTCAAATGTCGAACAGATGTTTGTGGTTCATTTTCCATTATTTCTTCAACACGATTGACAACTTGAGGTGTACGTTTCTTAACTGCTCCGCTGCCTGATTTTCTTAAGAGACTACCAGTTTCAGAAAAAAGTTTTAAAGTTCTATCCAAAGTATTCATAAATTGTATATAATCTATTACAAAATGTGGAAACTCAACTTGAAATTATACCATGCAATCTTGAACTGAATAAACCCATAAACCATCAATTTTATTACCATTTCGAAAATAAGCCTGGACTAAAAAAATTTTATGTTCTAAAGTGAAAGCCATTTTAAAACTGAGAAGCAATTTATTTAAGCCAGAATCGACGCACGATTATTTTATGCACTAACTGATATTTATGATTGACATTATCAAATGTCATTTGGATTTACGTTTACGGAACAAGAAACACATACTAATATATATGCGTCTTATTCTATCAAAATTTCAAAGTAACCTAGATTGACTTTTCAAATAAACACACGTTATTAGGAAACTGCAAGTGAAACTGTCGCTTACAGTCTGCGTAGAAATATTGACATTTTCCGCTAAGAAATTGTGCACTTCGGAAATATGCTTCAACAATAAAAATATTTTCTAGCAATGTCTACATTATTTAGTAGTGTTATTTATGAAGGAAAAAAAAATATTTTTCTACGATCCTTTACAAAATAGTATTTTACATACCGAGGCGGAAAGTAGTTCATTACCGTCGAGAGATAGTAAGTTCACCGAGACGCGCGGCATCGAGGTGAACTTAATCTCGGGGCGGGAATGAATCTTTCCGCCAAGGTTTGTATACTATTTTACTCACGATCGGTTAGTAATTAATTATTATATAAACTATTAAATCACTAAATTTCAAAAATATAATTAGTATTACATTTCATGGCATTTTGATAAATGCTTTTAATAGGTACTTTTGCTAGGTGACGTAACAATTAATAGTGATATTTTCCGACAGATTACTAAATTATTATCGTACGATTTTAAACATGGTCTTTCGCTAACAGTAAACAGTCATGGACATTCTAATGTAGCAATTAATATTAATTCCAAAAGCGAATAAATTTTGTATTAAAACGTTGTCTTGTTATTTACTTAATAAAGATTTGTTAATAGTTTTATTATAATTTAATTTACTTATTTAAATGACACTGACGTTTAAAAAATTCTGAAATGACATTACCTAGTCAGAAAAGTTACAAAGCTAGCCGGTAAAGTGACATAAGCTAGCCAGTAAAGTGTTATTACTAGAGAGCGGACACGCTTACCACCCGGTGCAGTACTGGCGAAAGGCTGTATTTCTAAAATATTTAATTTTATTTATATAATTGGAAAACGAACGGGTGGTGATCTATAAAATTACGAAATACATATTTATTTGTTGAAAAGTTGTATTTATAAAGTTTTTAATTTTATTTATATAATTGGAAAACAAACGGGTGGTGATCTATAAAATTACGAAATACATATGTATTTGTTGAAAAGTTGTATTTTTAAAGTTTTTAATTTTATTTCTATAATTGGAACATTTTTATTTATTCATTTTGTCGTTCAAGTTGAGTAAAGGAGTATTAATATTGACTAGCAATAGTTTCTCAAGGTTTTCTTCTGTCAATTTTGTTCGCTTTGAATTAAGTACATCCTTATAAATAGAAAACGTCCTTTCTACATCGCAACTGGTTATAGGTGCATACTGGAAATATTCTTTTATTTCTTCATATTTAGCCGTTAGATTTTGTGGAATTGTCTCCATACATAATTGCTGCAATGTAATTAAATCTGGATTTCTATTAAGAATTGCTTCAAACTTTTGCCGAAGGCCACATCCGAAGTCACTTGGAATACTTTTCAAATTATTAACAGCCACATCTAATGTGGTTAATCCGTCATTTAATTTGAGATTTCGATTTTCAAAATAAGTGATTAGTTTTGGCAATTTTCCAAAGTGTTCGTGAAGAAAGTACAACTGATTTTTTAAATTTGGGATTTGTGTGAGCTCCTTGCACTCACCAATACTTCTAGCATCCTCCTTTAGCAGTGTTACGAAATGCTTTAGACTATCGAAATTCTCAGCATAATAACTAGTAGCTTCCAGCCATGTTCCCCATCTAGTTATTACTGGAGTGGGAGGCAGTGACAGAGATGGAAATTTTTCCCTGAAAAGAGCTACTCTCAATGGTGCTTTTCTGAAAATTTTTTAAAAGCTGATGCAAGTCTATCAACTTCTGGAAAGGTGCTCTGATATATTCACAGATTCTGCGGAGAACATGTGCTACACAAGTACTATGCAGCAAATTAGGATATGTTTCCTTTAATATATATGCAGATCTGACACTTACAAATAAAAGTACTTTTTCTTTGTACCTGTCGTCGGAATGAAGTATATTTTGAATATTCTCATTAATCGTTTTAGCAACTGTTTCCGCATCAACTGTATTTATAACTTTTGTTGCTATTACATATGCGTTATATGGAATAGTTGGATGTAGTACACCAGCTACAACATTTACCACACAGCGTCCTAACATATCCACCGTTTCGTCGGCGCTTATCCATATGTATTGATTTAAAAGATGGCTTCTAATGCCTTCTACTGTTCTCGTATAGCACCTAGAAACATAATATTTGCGTAAAGTTGATTCATCAGGAACATTTCGACCAGTATATTTTTTCAGAAATGTCTTCAAAATTGGATTGTTCAATTTAAATAATGGAATATTAGCCTCCATAAAAGTTTTACAGAGTTCAGATGTGTTTGCGATCCTAAGTGACGAATTTTTGACGATATTTTACGGATTTTGTAATAAATTTCGGAATCACTGACAATGGACATACAATCAGTATGACGGTCAATCCAACTCGCCATTGTTTTACAATGCCGTTCTCGACATTCTTCCATATCATGTCTGAAAAAGTAACTTAAACAATGCTCTAGATCTAAATAAATGAAAACTAAAAATGTGTGCGTAAGTTATTGAAACTGAACGAAATTCAATGCACACTTACGTCGAAATAATTGGTAGAAATAGATTCAATCAAACGATATTAAACAGGATCTATCACAAAAATTACGATGTAATTAACAGTTAAAACTATGAAAACAAGAAACTTACTCACAGCACTTTATTTATCTTACGAAATATAAACAAATAAATAAAATACATTATAAAAACCCCGCTTCTATCTACGCTCTTGAAAACACTTTAAAAACACTATATTCTCCGAATACAATAGCTGGCTTGTCCATTGTTATCGCGGCGAGACCAAGTGTCCGAGTAAGTCAAACAAATACTTCATTGAATTACGCCGGGATGTACTGAGCGACGTTATACACAATTCCAATTTCCAACCTTCCAAATTCCAACCTTGGCATGTAATAGCGCATTTTCTACCCGGTTTGAAGGTTAGAAATGTTCAGATTACTAACCGATCATGAGTAAAGACATTTTTTGTCACCGAATACTGCAGCGAAAATTTGATTTTCGTCACTAGTGAGAGAAAATCCCATTACGTTACCTTTCGTCCCTAGTGACGGAAATTACCTACTAATTTTCACCTGCGCCTAGTTGCTTGCTATATCGCGACATTTTTAAATCACGTCAGTTTGTAGCTTTAACATAATTTCTGATTCACAAAGTGATTTAGATATTCCCTATACTCCACCAGAAATAGTAACTCAAACTGAGAAAACCTCTGCGGGCTTATTACCAGAAAAATCGAGAAAGAGGTATGAAGAAGTCTATGGAGAATTCATTGAATAGAGGGTTGATAATAGCGTAAATTCAAATTCGGAAATTCTGCTGCTTGCATATTTTGCAAAATTGTGGGAAAATTTGAAGCCATCCACATATTCTATATATTAATATTTAAATCATAACTAATTTAAATATGTTCTATAATTTTGCAATTTTAAATTGAAAATAAAGTATTTGTTTACATAATTTTCTAGTTTGTTATAATGCCATGGGCGAGGTCGTAGAAAAAGTATAGTGTTAAACTCGTCGATATCATTTTTTAAGCTCGCGAACATTACCAAAATCGGCTTCGCCTCGTTTGGTAAACTGTTCTCTCGCTTAAAAAAAAATATTTTTATATATTATTATATATATATTATATATATACATTATATATATATATATATATATATATATATATATATTATATATATTATTTCACTTGTTACACAATATAACGAGCGATCATTAAAATTTTCACTCGTAGCTGGCCGTGTATATAAAAATTATGTCGTAGCTTTAGTCATTAAGATGTTATTTCAAACATCTGTCAGTGTCAAATATATATTTTAAAGTTTCATCAAAAGAAAAAGTAATGGCCTTTAATGATATGCATAAAGCGTTTATGGTAGAATGTTACTTCCTGACATCTCAAAAAATTGATGGTATTTGGCAGCATTCAATAGAAAATTGCCTTGCGGAGTTTGAAGAGAGATATCCAAATACTGTTCCTAGCTATAAAACTTTCCGTGATACGCTAATGCATTGTGTAAATCATTTTCGTCAAACAGGCAGTATTTTAAGGAAAAAAGAAAGCGGTCCTCCTCTCAAGAGAAGTCGCGGCGTAATTGAAAATGTCAGACAAATTATTAACGAATCTCCTCAAACATCTATTCAGCAGAGTTGCAGAGTTTCGCAACAAGTAGGGCTTTCGTATGGAACATGTCAAAAAATTTTAGAAAAGGACTTGCACATGTATCCATATAAATTAACTTCTGTACAAAATCTATTACCTACGGATTATGAAAAAAGAACACAATTTTGCCAATGGTTTATTCAAACAATGACAGACAATATTTTAAATCATACTTTTTTCACCGATGAAGCTTGGTTTTATTTGAAAGGTTATGTTAATTCGCAAAATATGCGTATGTGGTCCAGTGAAAATCCTCATTTCTACAGAGAAGTTCCTCTACATCCAGAAAAAATAGGCGTATGGGTAGGTATGAGTCGTCACCGATTAATAGGCAATATTCTTTGAGGGCACGATAACATCGGAGAAATATCGTAACGAAATTCTCAGTGTTTTTACTAATCAATTGACTAATGATGAACTCCAGGCCGGATATTTTCAACAGGATGGGGCTACATCTCACGTTACACTTGAAAATATTCAGTTTTTGCAACAATTTTATGGCGATAGGATAATAAGTAGAAATACAGCGATTCCATGTCCACCACGATCGTGTGATTTAACAGACATGGATTTTTTTGTGTGGCCATATATAAAGAATATTATTTTTCTATTTTGCGTTCGAAATGAACTCATTATGAAACCAAAAACAGTATCGAAATGAGCTCTATTTCGATACACTTTTTTTCATTTTTCAATGTTGGCGTTGTTCGAATACAGAAATAAATATCATTGCTGTCATATGATTTTAAGAATTTATGTACATTTAACAGATATTATATACAAGGTGTGTATAAATTGTCGCAAAAGCTACACGTAGCGACATTCTTCGATCAGTTCTGAATAAAAAATCTTAATGTTAAAATGTCGTATCACGCTTCGTAAATTCGTAAATGTCAAAATTTGACAGTAATGATTTTGATTGAACTCACTTTGAAATACAAACTTATTGTTCAACAACGTTGCCAAATGTGTTTTTCGTGGAAGTACGTTAATGAATAAATGTTTAAAACAAGCTTTTAAATCAAAAAGAAAACGTTTACGAAATAATACTAGTAAAAATTTTTTCTTTAAACTAAATTGCATCTATCTCTATTAACAGATATCGAAGAGCAAAGGTTAGTTACGCACTAAAAGTCTGAACTTCAAGAACCCCGTGAAAACAAACGAAGCATGATACGACATTTTAACATTAAGATTTTTTATTCAGAACCAAACGAAGAACGTCGCTGCGTGTAGCTTTTGCGACAATTTATACATACGTTATATATTCGTATTTTACACAAACAACGTATGTTGTATACAATTGACAACAACATATATATGTTTTTATGTCACTCATGTTTATATTTTTAAATGAAATATCAAGTAATGTTAACGAAAATTAATAAATAATATGAAATATAATATACTTCGGGGATAGCAAGATTTAAATTTGAAAATGTCAAGTATCAATGTGACCAACTGCATGCTTTATATAAAAATTAAACTCTGAACTTTCAAATTAAATAATTCCAATTTAAGCAATTTATTAATGTAAAAAACGCAAAATAGAAAAAATAGTATAAAAAACTCGTTTCATAAGGCCTTTTGCCGCACTCGCTCTTTAGAAAACTCGCCACAAGCGGCTCGTTTTCTAAACTGATCTCGTGCGGCAAAATGGTGCCTTATGAAACTCGTTTTTTAATATACTATTATGAAAACACCAATTAATAATCTACAAGAGTTAAGACATAAAATCATAGAAAAATGTGAACACATCAATAACTCACCGCAAATACTGATCAATGTTTTCAATGCTCTACGAAATAGAGTGCGATTATGCTTGGTGGAGAATGGTCATCATTTTATACATTTTTTATATTCTATTACTTTGTATATAAATTATAAATAGGTATATTTAATATAAAAGTCAGCATTTCAAATTATTTTTTAACAATCATGACGTTTGAAATTATAATGACAGATCTCCTCTAATAACTTACTCTAGGACATACTTTTTGTGTACATGGCTTACTTGAGCGAAAATTTTAATGATCACTCGTTACTATTGTAAGAAAAAAATATATTGCTATAGATCGTTTCACGTTCACGATGCAATGTACACCGTTGTCAAATGTATCCATATTTTTGTTAGTGATTTTTCATTTGACAGTTAATGAAATTGACATGGTCATAATTTAATTTATTTTTCATCTGTCAAATATTGTTGTTACCTTCCTGTTATTATTATTTATTTGATATTTATATTGGAATTCGTTTTGCTGCCATCAACGTTGACAATGATCTATCTAATTTAACACGATCTACATTATATAGGCTTTTGAAAGACATTGGTTATTAGTATTAGTTTCCAATTTCAAAAAGTAAAACAAAAAAGCCTTCTTATTAAACGGGATGATATGAGATGGAGACGTAAATATTTACGAGATATCAAAAGGTTTAGAGCTGAAGGTAATATTTGTTTATTCTTTACTCGGAAATACTAAAACGACACGCAATTTGCAACCCCAAACGGAAACATGACAAAAAGAAAGAAAGAAGAAATAGTAAGATATTTGAAAAAATTGACTGTATTATAATTAATTAATTAATTAATTAATTGTGGTATAATTATAGAACATGTTTAAATACTATACTTGTCGAAAAGGATATTTTGATGGGTGGTAAAACATCTTTATGGAAAGGGTTGCGGAACATTGGGTTCCTGTATAAAAAGGATGATCCAAGAAGAGCGCTAGTGGAATTACCACACATTGCTCTAAAACGAGTAACTTATTTTTAAGTTGTTTTATAATACCAGGTATCTTTCATTTTCTTTCAACATATATACTGATGTAACACAAATGTCTTTTTAGTATTCTATTTATTATTAAATACGTATAAAGTTTTCACATGTTTTTATTGTTTAATTACTTTGTAAGAGAATTAATAATTTCGCCTATTTATAAATTATAACCTAAATATTGCTAAGTTTCCTAAGTTTGACGTAAGCGTTTAATACCCTAACTTAAAATGTGAACAAATCGATTTTGTCAATGATTTCGCAACATTGTTTTGACATCATTGATGACGTGCACGTCCTCGAATCGTGAACGGCGTTTATTATTGTCACTGTCAATACAAAAAATACATTCAAGAAACATTGATCTCACATTGTAATTTATAAAACATTGCACATGCGATCGAATCTAGTGCAACAGATGACTCTAAAACTGATTTATTAACAGATCAAGTCGATTGCTTTAACATCAAGTGCACGTTCAAATCCTTCATGCTGATAATCAATATTGTATTTCTAATTGAAAAACTACAATTCAACATAAACAAGATTTTTCTTCATTATAATTCCGTGTTTAATTTATGTAGGTTATGTGCTATGACAACGCCGTCAATAGAGGTTATTTTAAAATCAAACTTAAAAAATTATTTTATCAGTTGGCAGATTGTATTGAACAATTTGACAACTATGTAAGCTTTCTCCATAAAGCCCATACTGCACCGTGAACGTGAAACGCTCTGTACTATGGTATATTCCAATTTTCATTACAGTTCTTGTAAAATTATAATTTTATAGCTGTTGATTTCAAATATGGATTGCAGAACCCAGCACCAGTGCTGCTAAAAGCACAAATGTGTGTTCTCCTTCAAGGAAACGAGAGAAAGCAAGTCACTTGAGTAGTGTTGAAAAGCAAACAGCAATAAATGCTTATAAACAACTTGTGACGGAAAAGGTGACATGATTAAGCAGATTTCTCAAGTACTAGGTAACTTTATAAAGTGCAACATATTATATGTTGCTTGTTATACATGTTACATATATAACATATCCCCGTCTTTCAAGACATGATTGTAGGAATTTCAAGACCGACAGTATATCGGGTTATCAACGAATACAAGAAAACAGGGAAAACTTCAGAGCCAAAAAAGATAACTGGTAGACATTTTGTACTGGAATCTTTTGATGAGGCTGTCAAAATTGCTGTTCGTCAAATTGTTCACAACATGTTTCGACAAAATGAACTGCCGATACTAATTAAAGTGCTGGCTCAAATAAATAATAGCAGTGAACTGCCAAATATGAGGCGCTCAACATTGTACAGCTTAATGAAGCAACTAAATTTTAAGTGAGAATATTTATAGTAGGTATATTTATATAACTAAATATAACTGTGCTAAATATTACAGATACCTTAAACGTGTCAGAAACAGCATTCTTACTGAGAGAGATGATATCGTAAGATGGAAACGACAATATCTGAAAGATATTTCATTATACAGATCCCAGAATAG
Source organism: Melolontha melolontha (assembly GCA_935421215.2). NCBI lineage: Eukaryota > Metazoa > Arthropoda > Insecta > Coleoptera > Scarabaeidae > Melolontha > Melolontha melolontha. The sequence continues at coordinate 48,708,423 of OW285236.1, forward strand.
ACCAATTTTCTATTTAGATGAAACCTGGTTGAATGAAGCCATACAGTGCAGAAGATATGAATGGGCACAAGTGTTTTAAGCCATAGACAGGCCTTTGTGGAAGGACTTATAACAGGATTAAAAAATCTGTGTGGTAAGGGACGTCGCCTGATAATATTACATGTTGGCAGTTCGGATGGTTTCATCGAAAATGGTTTGTTACTGTTTGAGGGGAAGAAAACCTCTCATTATCATGAGGAAATGAATGCCACAGTGTTTGAGGATTGGTTCTCTAATATATTACCTTATCTACCAGAGAATGCTGTCATAGTGATGGATAATGCACCGTATCATAGCCACAAGGCTGAAAAGACACCAACAACATTGTGGAGATAAGCAGACATACAAAATTGGTTACGAAATAAGGGGATAGAGTATGAGGAGGATATAGTTAGAGCAGAATTGTTGAACTTAGTAAATATGGTCAAAAGTAAATACAATTCATATGTAATCGAGGACTGTTCTTCGTTTAGCTCCATACCACTGCGAGCTGAATCCGATTGAACTTATGTGGGCACAAATAAAAAATGAGGTAGCAGCAAAAAATAGAACATTTAAATAAAGAAGTTAAGCAACTTTTACATAATGCTCTCAATAACTGCAATGTAACTGCAACAACTTGGCAAAAGTGCATAAATCATGTTATTAAAGAAGAAGTTCGGATGAAAGATATTGACGGAATTATCGATGAAGTTATAGAACCACTCATAATTTCTCTTGGAGACGACAGTGGTAGTGATGATTCCATTTCTTCACCGTCAGACTGAATTCAACAATCTTCAAATAGTTTATAAAATAAGATATTTTTGTTATTAACTTGTTAATCTGTTTTAATTGGAATTAATTGTCATACACTGTTACAGTCGTAGAATTTAAGCTATTTCCTACTGTATTGCATATTAGGTATTACATACAATGTTTATCAGTAAGGACATGTACTATTTGACCTTTTTTTTCAACAAATAAATGAAATAACATGTGTTTTTTAGACAAATTTACTTATTTTCATGTGCTGTAATTACTACATTTACCATTCTGCTGTCTTAACTGTGGATTTATCCCTGAACAATCCATGTACAATTTAATTTGCTACAGATTTTCAAATTTAAATTTACCGCATAAAATGAATGTTGTAATTAGGACTGGGGGACTGTTCAGAAATTTATCTCTCTTTTTGGAATATACCATAGTTACTTCTTTTTGAAACACGTTGTATAAATATTTACACACATATAGAGTGCGTAAATATTTATACAACTACGAACTCAGCAGAAAAATATATATATTACAACACCTTAGTGACTTTATTTATGCAATGAAGTATTGCATTTTTGGTTATCGAAACTTGTTTTCGCAACTACACATATGCGAATATGTATACACATAAATTTAATGTTAATGCAATAAAATGTGCAGCTTCAAAATATATAATGAAGCATAAAAAACAGAAATGACATCAACCTCTAAAATATCACTGCCAAGTTTTTTAAATATCTTAAAGGTTAAAGCATTTAGTATTTACTTTTCCAATACATACATAATTTACATTTTATTTCTCTTCGTATACAAGAGTAATTTATAAAATATTTAATAAGAAGAATTGTTAAGAAAGAATTAGAGTAAGAAATGGATTAATTGGCGATAAAATTTAAAAAATCGAAATTAAAATATTGCGTAATTTTACGACGGAATTCTTCTATTCTTTTCATAGATTTCGTCGTATACACTTCGGAGTAATCAACGTTTTCTTGTTCATACTGGCAGCTTCTATAGAATCTGAGAATAATCGCAGATGCACAGCAAAATCAGAGAAAAACCAGAAAGGACAAAGTTACTAAAATAGAGAACGCTGTTTCAGTGCGTTTTGTAAATAAGTTCAAGAATTTTTGGAATGTTGTTTTCTTTCATAGTAATAGTCGGTTTGCACATTGTAAAAAAGTACAGGATCTTATGGAGCATTTCCATCTCTTAAACAAATTAAAATAATGGAATGAAATTAGTAACTTTATTAATTTATTTATTGCTGTATGCTGTCCTTGTGATACTTGTTTGTTATTGAATAACGTGCCTTCAAAAACTTTCCTCATTAAAGACGGCCATGTTTTTTTTAATGGTTGGTGACAGTGCAGGTAATCTGTCACGACGTATAATTTTGATAGTTTGGTTATGTCATGTAAATGTGTGTAATAATTAGTAAAAAGTCTTTCTTTGGAGACTGTGGTTAAGTAGAAACTTAAAAAAGGTATATAACCCCTTACCACAATTATTAATCGTATCCTAAATACGTATTTCGACAACTAAGTTGTCATCATCAGTAGGTAAAACCACTAATCAAGGTGTCGCACGTACGATATATACAATTAATACGATACGATTAATAATTGTGGTAAGGGGTTATATACCTTTTTTAAGTTAATAATTAGTAATTTAGTTTTTGAAAAAATATTTATTACACAATAGTCAAAATTAAAAGAAAATAATACTAAAGCAGATGAAATGGTATGAAGGAAATGACCATTATTTTGAAGACAAAGTTGACCTCTACGCTTCACGCTTTCAAAGTAGAGATGGGCGGAATCGTTCCTTTTGTGGACTCGTTCCTTCTCATTCCATTCTGCAGATGGAACGAGTCCAGAGGATTCGTTCCGTGGAACGATTATAACAACCTCGATGTTAAACAATGTTAAATGCCGATCTGAGTTGTAAGTCCGACAAAGTGACACATTCATTTCGATCTAGCTTTGTTGGATTGGAATAATTGCCTGCTTGTTCTGTTTATTTAAAAGCTGCATAATATTTATGTAAATTCTAATAATTGCAGACACTGCAAACCTATAAATCTAAAATATACAAACGTAACATATACATATTTCATTACTAGTCTTTACTATTGAAACAAGCGACAATTGATGGAGTAGATAAGAACCAAAAGTTAAAATAAACATAAATAGAGAGAGAAAAAATACGTGGATAATATATACATTTATAATTGGTATCTTTGTAAGTAAGTATGTGGAAAGACCGATAAATGCTTCACGACGTACCGTTCTATCGCGGATATAGATTGAATAATCTCAATGGAACGAAATAGAGGAACGACATACAGTTAGAATTTCGGATTCGTTCCACGGATGGCTTCGTTCCTTTGTACCGAATCCATCCGGATCGACACATCACTATTTCAAAGCCATTTATGATTAGGATTTCTTGGGCTATGTCAGCACAAGAATTCGCAATAGCATTACGAGGCTCTTCGATTGTGTGATGTCTGGTCTTGAAAACGGTATTCTTTAAATATAGAAAAATAAAATAGTCTAAAATTGTCAAATATAGAGATAATTAATAATTCTTGTATCGAAAATTTCTCGCAAAAAGGCTATCTCGAGATTTGTGCGCTGGTGCATTATCTTGCTGGAAATATCCCTCCATAGGTTCATCATCATGAAGTTCATTAATAAACGGCTCTAATAATTCATTTCGATATCTTTCAGCAGTTATGGTTTAATTCAAAAATATAGGCTCAATAATTCCGTCTTCTTAAAACTGCTAGCCAGGCGCCTATTTTTTGTGGATGTATCGTAATTTCCACAAATTCATGAGGGTTTTCTGCAGACCAATTTCTCATATTTTGCTTGTTTAAACATCCTGAAAGATGGAACCAAGCCTCATTCGAAAAGAAGCATTCGTCGAGAATGTCATTATTATTTATGTTATTTAAAAGCCATAGACAATACTGTGCTCTCGTAACAAAATCTACCTACTTGAGTTCCGACACATATTCCCACTGACAAATGAATTTGTGATAGCTTTGCGATTGATTTTTGGGTGAGTTGTCCATTCGAGGTCGAATATCCTCTATGCAATTTGCTGGTCGTTTTCTAGGTACTCCACCGCTAGGTTTACGAGTTATTGCCCCTGTTTCACCGGACACACACGAACTGCGCAAATTTTAAGAGCAGGTAGTAGAGATATGAAAAATGTACCTAATCCCTAAACTGAACTGCGCAAATTTTGAAAGGATGCGGATTAACACATCTATTTTATTTCTTGGAGCAGGTAATTAGTTAAGTAGAGGGTAGGGGTAGAATTATAGACAATGTAAATTATATAAAAAGGCTGTCGCCAACTAATTATGTTAGTTTATCTTTATTTTTGTAAATGTTAAGATGCAGTTAAGTGTGATGTTTGGCGAGCGCGGTAATCAATTATTGATAGATTTCGAAAATTTTAAATATTATATGTTTCGTGAAAGTAAAAAAACAGGTGAAATATGTTGGAGGTGTGCAAAAAAACGTGTAATGCGAAAATATTTACTGTAGGTGGAGACTATGTCTTTTCTAAAAAAGTAGGGATTCATAATCATGGCGCGATAACTGAAAACGTACTAACTAGACAAAAACTTAGCAACTCCGTCAAGAGGAAAGCAGAGGAGAGGTTAGCAGAAACTCCCGAAAAACTAATAAAAAATGAAATTAATACCAATATGTTAGAGACATTAACCACAAAAGATGTTACATATATTCGTAACAACCTTAATCGCGCAAAACTTAAATGTCTACCAAAATTACCAAAATCCATAGAAGATGTTCACCAGTGTGTTCGAGAAATGGATACTAAAACGTCAAAAAACGAGGACTTTGTTTTATTAAATGATGTGGAGAATAATATGATTGTGTTTTCAACGAAAAGTAATATGGAGTTTTTATGTAAAAATCAAGAAAACTTGTTGATGGACGGTACATTTGACTATTGTACCAAATTTTTCATGCAACTTTTTACTATCCATGTGTATTCAAATGACAATTACGTACCGGTCGCTTTTTGTTTGTTAAAAAATAAGAACAAGTTCACCTACGAAACACTTTTTATATTGTTAAAAACAAAATGCAGTGAGCTAGGGCTTGAACTGAGCCCAAGAAAAGTGTATGTAGACTTTGAGCAAGCAATACATTGGAGTGTCAAAGAAGTATTTCCATATTCCGTTATCATAGGATGCCGATTCCATCTAACACAATCCTGGTGAGTAGTGTTTTTTTGTAATAATAATATTATGCACTATAAAAGTAAAAAAAGGAAAAAGTATATAATGTTTGTTCTTTATTTCACAGGAGGAGAAAAATACAGCAAGTGGGGCTGACTGCAGCATACAAAAATAAGGAATCGATAACAGGAAAATGGCTACGATATATTTTTGGACTTTCATATTTAAAACCAGAAGACGTCGGTGACGCGTTTGTGGAGGATTTCATGTGCGAGAAACCAGAAGATAGAAGAGTTGATGAATTTGCCGACTATTTAGTTAATACATACATAGATGAAAATGCAATGTTCCCACCGAAAATTTGGGCGTCACTTGATTCAAGTACATCAAGAACAACTAATTCTTGCGAATCTTTTCACGCACAATTCAACAAAAATTGTGGTGTTCCTCATCCCAATATACATGTGTTTGTCAACGCTTTAAGAGATATGCAAATCCATACATATATAAAGATTAATACTTGTTTGTTGGGGCAGAAAAGATATATAAAAAAAATGTATTTTAAGGAAAAGTTTATATATTGACGAAAAAATTCAACAATTAAAAAATAACACGATCTCTAGATTTATTTTTCTACAATGTGTATCTCATACTTTAAGTTCATTGAATTTGTAATTTTTTCTAATTTTATTGTAATTTGTATATTCATTTCGTTTATGTTTATATGCATGTTCATTAAAATTTGTTCTATATCAATATATGTATTTTCTTTGTACATCTCCCAACCTTGTGCAGTTTGTGTTAAGGATTACATACGGATTAAATTTCTTGTGCAGTTCGTGTTAGGGATTAAGAACCGATGTATTACCCAAAAATTTTGTTGTGCAGTTCGTGTAAGGGATTACGTACGGATTAAATTTGTTGCGCAGTTCGTGTGCACCCGTTTCACCACATTTAATAACACACGCTTGATTATGTTTTAGCAGTTGTGCGTAAGTGACAGATTAGAATACTGTTGCCGGAAATCCTGTAAGCACTGATTAGTGGAATAAACCCAATCTCCAAGTCTGACATTAATACAGCGTATAGAACCAACAACAATTTATCCAAATTTATAAAAAACAATAAAGATTTAACAAACAACAATAAAAAGTCAGGAGTCTATGAGTTAACCTGCGGTAGTTGCCCTATGACGTATATCGGACAGGCAGGCAGATCGTTTGAAATACGCATCAAAGAACATTTTTCTTCATTTAGAAATAATAAAAGTAACTCTTCATATGCGTCTCATATTAATTCAACGAACCACAATTTTAACAAAGAATTTAAAATATTACACATAGAAACTAAGCGCAAAAAACTTAATTTATTAGTCACTTGAAATTAATAAATTAAAGAAAACCGACAAGATCCTAAATGATCAATTAGAAACAAATAATTCAAATTTATTTATTTGATATTCAGACAGTCACATATTGTATTTTTCCATAGAATTTCTTTACCTCCCTCTGTAATATAATGTAAACCCCTAGTTTTATTACTTAAGAACAGTATTGTTAGTATTGTATAAACCGTAGCGAAAGTTTTGTGCATAGACATTTTAGTAATAAAAAGTACCCATTCCTTCAACTATTTAAAATAAAACATGTGTTTGTTACCGTATACTTGTGTTAAAAAATTTGTAAATAAGTTAGTTATATGTCAGATGAAGCTCAAGTTGGAGCGAAACGATCGTTACAGTGTTAATTAAAAAGTGAAATTCATTAAAATTTGTTTTATTTTATCCTGATAATAGCCAATCTCCATTTTCTAATTTTTGGCCAGTTCTAAAGTAACTTTAAATAATATAGTTATTTTTATATTAAGCGCACAAAGCATAGGTTTTTGAGTTTGAGAATGTTGAAAGCACACTCGAAAACCCAAAAACTGCTTTGCACACGTAACATAAACAAATTTTTTTTTTCTTCAAACGTACTAAAATCATTTTGTTACTGAATACATACCTTAGAAATAATTCATTTTTTTACTATATAGTAAAAAATATTTCTTTACTAGTAAAAAAATATAACCGACCAATCACAACTCTTTAAAATGACTGAACGATTATTTGATAACTGTCAAATATTTACAAAATGAACGAAGAAGAATTTCAATGTACGCCACCAGAATTAATGAAAATCGTCAATCAAGCTGTTGCAACACTAATCCCGGACAAATGGCGTAAAGTGTATGAAAATGCGTATGAAAAATTTCTGAAGTGGACTAGAGAACAAAATGTCAACAACTACACCAAAAACGCTTTGTTGGCATATTTTGTAAATTTATCGAAAAGTTTGAAAAGCTCCACCTTATTGGTACAACATTCGATGACTAAAACTCAATTAAATTTAACACTATGTAAATATTTGAAATACCAACAAATTGACAGCATTTTGAAAGCGTCAAGGCGAAGGTTATAAACCAAAAAAATCTAAGATACTGTGTAAAGGGGTAATTGACAATTTCTTACTTAATGCACTGAACAGAGAATATTTAGCTGCCAAGGTTCGTATAAGTGCCAATGTAGAATATAAAAGTTTCACCAAATCTTCTTTTTTAGATTGCATTAATTTTTGAAATTACTGGTGCATTCCGTTGTGATGATGAGCTTCTGCACATGAAAATAGATGACATTTAATAATTTAGGTAATTTATTTTTAGTTAATATACCCAATATCAAAACTAATAATACCCGTTATTTTACTATAATCGGAGACTTTTACATAAATATGTAGAGAGTATGCTGCTCTTCTTCTAAAAGCCACAAACTTGACCAGATTTTTTATTAACTATCAAAATAGAAAATGTCACAATGTTGTAATGGGTATACACAAAATAACAAGCGTATCTAAAGAAACTGCTTCCTATTTAAAATAGCCAGATCCGTCGCAATATACCGGTCATTGTCTTCGACGTACATCAACCACACTTTTTTTGGACGGTGGAGATATTACTTGTTTAAAAAGACACAGAGGATGGAAATCCATTAGGGTTGCTAAAGGTTACATACACGAATCTATATCAAATAAAAAACTACAGCAAGGAGAATATTGAATCCATCGGACTACAGATCCCAAACCACTAATCAGTTACTTGATTCTAGTACCACTGAAAATAGTGTTGAAGCAACTACTACTACTATTATCAACACTAACACTGAAATAGGCAGTAGTTTCAATATACAAAATTGTTCTGTTAATAATTGTACAGTAGTGGACATAATTAACTAGGACAAGTCAAAAAATTAAGTAACCTTTTTTTTATAAAATTTAGGTTGTTTAAATTTGGGTTTATAGTTATGACATTTGTCACGTTGATTTGTCAAAAATATATTTGTCGAACTGAAGTAGAAAAAATGCCTCGAATTAACGATATCGTGAAGTGTTCTGTAATTGCTAGAGCGGAAGAAGGAATGTCGGTCAGACAGATTGTTCAGCGCTATAATATTAACAAAAATTCTGTCACTAACATTGTCAAAAAATGGAGACAAGAAGGGAGAATAGGAAGGAACCCAGGACAAGGACGACATAGGATTTCAAATGAAGAACAGGACAGAAGATTAATTGAGGTACTAAGGGAAAATCCATTTTTCACCGTAATTAGAGCTGCTGAAGAAACAAATTTCCCGGGATCTGCACGAACTGGACGACGACGTGTTAAAGAGTCGGACTTGCGCTACCGTTCAGCAGCAAAAAAAAATATTTTAAGGCAAGAACACAAAGAGGCGCGTGTGGGATTTGCTCTAGAACACATGGTTTTCCATAATAACTTTTGGAATAATGTCATCTTTACGGATGAAAAGACTTTTCAGTCCACATATAGTGGTGCTATTCGTGTATATCGACCTGCTTATTCGCGGTACGATGAAAGATATATTAACAATTCAGACAAGAGTGGCAGATTTTCCATAAATTTGTGGGCTTGGATATCAGCCCGTGGACCTGGTGTTCTGTGGCATATTGACAGTAGATTTAATAGCGAAGAATACATACGGATCTTAGATAATATCATGTTGCCTTCTGTGTCCCAATTATATCCTAATAATGAATTTATATTTCAACAGGACAATTGTCCCATCCATACAGCTCATGCAGTAAAAAACTGGTTTAGAGAAAACAACATTAATATGCTTAACTGGCCTAGTCGCAGCCCCGACTTAAACTGCATTGAAAATGTTTGGGGACTGTTATTAAGAAACATCCGAAACCAAAATATTAGACCCAGAAATGCCCAAGGATTATTAGAAGTGATTAATAATGCATGGGAAAATGTTGTTACCCAAGAGTATTGTATAAATTTGGTAAACTCGATGCAACGGAGACTTACTGATGTTATCAATCGAAATGGTGCGATGACCAAGTATTAGAAAAGTTGTAGTTTTAAAAAATATATGTGTATTAAATCTTTACCGAAATTAAATTGTTCTGTTTTATATGTATTATAAAATTATTAACTTGCATTTGAATTACAATTCTGGTAAGTGAGGATGTCTGTCAAAGCCTAGTTTACATTAGAAAAAAAACACTGTCCTATTTATTTATGTCCATTACTGTACCTTTAATATTTTTGTTTAATATAAATGTTTAAACAAAGTACTTTGACAGTTGTTTGACATATATATAATATCTACTTTTAAGCAACTATAATGCATGTTATATTTAAATGTTTAGTTCACAAGAACGGTAAAAATCATTTGAAGAAAAAATAATATACATCACACGGAGTAGAAAGCTTTTTGTGTCTCGCCCAGTTTGCACTGTCTCGGCTATCGCCTCGACAGCAAACTTTTGGGCTCGACACAAAAATGGCAGCTTTCTACTCCTAGTAATGTAATATACTATTTTCCAATTGTAGTAATTTAAAATTGTAGATTAATATAAATTTAAAAAATGTCACCTACATAATTACGACGGCTACGGCAATTGCGCTAAATTGTCTTAGTAACGAGTGTAAATAAAAAAGTGTTAAGAAATTTGCGCAAGTTAGTTAAAGTTTGATTGCGAAATTTGGGTCCCAATGGAATCCAGTGGTTCAAGCGAAAACCTAGAGGTGGATGAAATTGCAAATTTCACCAACATTTTTATTTGTAGGTTTACCTACTGATGATGGCAGCCTAGTTGCCGAAATACGTATTTAGGATACGATTATTAATTGTGGTAAGGGGTTTTATACCTTTTTTGAGTTTTTACTTAACCACAGTCTCCAAAGAAAGACTAGTACTAGAATTGCTCAAATAGCAGACATAACATAAACCGTCCAAAAATTACTTTCAAAGATGGATAAAATAATAAATGGTTAAAAATACATACTATTAATTAACGTACGAAGAGAGGTCATTTGCAGTTAAACATTAGCCCACAAATGTAATGACATGCGTAATTAACATTAGTAAAGATGGACAAAAGCATCATTACTAGTAGTATTAACTAATAATAAAGGATTGACAAGACATTTCTAATAAATTCAAGGCTAGTAGATAAGAGTAATGAGAATAATATTTGGAGTAATTAGTCAAATCTTTATAAAACGAAAACTAATATTTCTTATCGATTGCCAAGAATTAATTACCGCGCAAAGACACATTATTACTAGTAATTATGAATTGGGCAAGAAAACGTAATCCTGCAAATGTGTGTTTACAATTTCACATTAATTTATATGTTGATAAAAACATATAAATGTTGATGTTTTGATAAATTTACTACACACTACTTACGTAGTAAAGTTTGATTATGCATTTAAATAAATACGAGTTCAAGTTGGTTTCGGACATAAAATCATTAAGTGTAACGTTTAATATCAAAATATTATTGAATATAAAAATATTGTTTACACTACCATTTTGCATTAGACAAAATAATTGTAATCAGTCAAGTTCCAGTTAGCAAAAGGTGATTGATCATCTGATCATGTTAACGGTTGTGGCGGTCCGACGCGGCCGCTATAGTTGTCTCCCTGGCTTTGGCGGTCCTTTGGACCGCTTGATTAATTGTCTTTCAAATGCCTTGCTACAAGCTAAATGACGTCTCTAGCGGTGCTGCCGTTTTAGTACAATTGTATTAAATTTAGTCCATTTTTAGCTATTGCAGTAAATAAGTACATTTCTAAGATTTTTATATAAAAATATAAAAAATATGTTTTTTAATTTTACTAAAGAAATCTGTACAAGAATTCAGCAAAATACAGAATTTTCGCCATTTACCGCTCAAGAGTACATGTATATATTGTCGGTTTTTGTTACTCATTATAATTGAATATAATTTCGAAATGGTAAACTAATTTTTATGTGTAACTATTAAACATTAACTTGACTTTAAAAATATTAAGCGAGAATACAAAACATACTTTTAACAAAAATTTAGGCTTGGAAGAATTAGTGTACGTTAGTTACAAAAATGTTCATGGTGGAAAAACTATTTCAAACTTTGTATGTATTTCTACACTTGAATATCAAGATATAAAATAAACTTATGTTTTTTAAATGGCAATCATAGTTGGCCATGACTTCATTAAAATGCTTATTTTGTTCTGATTTCATAAATATAAGGTTGGTATGGTTATCTTTTTTTAATTTTTTATTATAACGGAAGTAATTTAAATGGTATTACTAATTGAAGAAACAATGGACAAGTGAGCGTTTTGGAAACTACTTTAATGCAGCAAAAATTAATTTACAAGTTGTCAAATCGACGGTAGTCAAATAAGTTGATTTCTCATGAAATATATGCCATTCCAAATAAGAATAAACCGTTGGGAAAGATAGGGCTTAAAATAAGAGCTTGTGATTGGCTAAAATAGAGGCCTCTTTTATGCAGGCAAAATTAAGTTTATTTTGTTCTGTCAAATTTTCTTTTTGGTGTCAGTGGCTGTCAGTACTGATCAGTATTTCTGTCAGTGCTAGTCAATTGCGTGTTTTAGTAGTTGTTTGTTGTGGTATTAATTATTAATATTCGTTAAAAATAGTTTTTTATAAAGATTATAAAGTGAAAAACGAATTTTCTAAAGATATCTTATCACTTTCATTAATTTCTTTATATAATCGCAAACGTTTTAGAGCATGGATGACGCAGCCTTACCAGGTCCATAAAAAAATCGTAAAGGAAAATATATAAAAAGTGGACGGAGGCAGATGGCTTATAATGTGTATTTTAAGAACAAAGCTAATTTGTACAAAAAACAGCTGCTGTTCGTCAAACTTCAAGGAAAGTAGGGATTAGTAGGAATACTATTTTTGACATTATTAGGGAAATTGAAATGTCTGGAGTTACACGTTCTCCTTTAAGAAAACGAAGTTGCCCAGATGCTTACAATAAATTGGATAAAATATCAACAAGTATGATTAGAAGGCATGTGCATTCAATTTTCTTTAAAAATGAGGTACCGACTTGCACAAAAATATGTGAAACTATTAAAGGGGATGCCAGTTTATGTCCTTTAAAATAAACATCACTTTGGAAAATCTTAAAGAAACTAGGATTCAAGTGGTCAAAATGCACACGAAACAACATATTAATTGAATGAAATTATATTATCTTATGGAGACGTGGTTATTTGACAAGTATAAGAAAGTTTCGTGCGCAGAAGGGAGAAAATCTATTATTTAGATGAAACATGGGTGAATGCAGGTTACACAAAATAAAAATAGGGAAAGACACAATGGTACTTAATTAAAGACAAGCATTTGTTGAAGGTCTTTCTACTGGTTTAAAAGATCCATCTGGCAAAGGAAAGCGACTAACTGTGCTTCACATTGTCAGCGAAACTGGTTTTATGAATACGGGTTTGTTATTATTTAAATCCAAGAAAACTGGAGATTATCACGAAGATATGAATAGTGAGGTGTTCATCGCATGGATGCAAAATATATTACCTTTTCTTGAGCCCAATTGTGTTATAGTAATGTATAATGCACCCTATCATTCTACTAAAACAGAAAAGTCACCTACTTCATCATGTAAAAAGGAGGCACTTATTGAATGACTTTTAACAAAACGAATTTTAGCTGATAATACTATGGAATACTATGATAAAGGTTGAATTGTTTGAGCTTGTAAAAAATTAGGCATCCTGGCATCCATTTCATACGTGGTTGATGAAATAATCTGTAATCTGAATCCCATTCAACTTGTATGGGCTCAAGTTAAGTATCACGTTGGCGCCAATAATAAGACATTTAAATTGGACGAAGTAAGGAATTTATTATTTCAAGGATTAGACATGGTTGATGCTGACACATGGAAAAATAGCATTCATCACGTTATAACAGAAGAACACAATATGTATGATTTAGATAAGTGTTGAAAATGTGTAAGAAAATTGTACTTTTACTGTAAATACTGAATCAACGAACACATGTTTAACCAAGTACTGAAACTGGAAAAATGCTTACGCTTTGGACCTTAAACTACTGTTTTACCCTTTTTAATATGTACTTACTTATTTTTGTGGAATGAAAATATTTTTAAATAAATACCTTTTTTTAGATGTATAAACTTTTTTATCAAAATTATGTGAAATGATGTGCAGTTAAATGAATTTCCTTATTGCACTATCATTATAGATACTATTAAAATAACTGTATTTTGTAAAATGCTATATTTGTTAAGTACCCACTAATGTTAAACGATACAGAAATATTATGATAATTATAATACACTGTCACCATCGATCCTTTAAATTTATTAGTTTTACATCTACACAATAGTTTTGCTCTCTGGTAAAATCAAAGATGTAAATATTTCTCCCGTGGTAATTTTAACACATTCTCACTGTATTTACGCACAAATTTATTGTAGATGCAACACCTTCAAGCAATAAATAACAGATTATAAGATATTGATTGAAATATTTTATATAAGTCTAATACCTTATATAACGTGTGTATAAATTGTCGCAAAAGCTACACGTAGCGACATTCTTCGCTCGGTTCTGAATAAAAAATCTTAATGTTAAAATGTCGTATCATGCTTCGTTTGTGTTCACGGGGTTCTTGAAGTTCAGACTTTTAGTGCGTAACTAACCTTTGCTCTTCGATATCTGTTAATAGAGATAGATGCAATTTAGTTTAAAGAATAAATTTTTACTAGTATTATTTCGTAAACATTTTCTTTTTGGAACTTACTGCAAGTGAGAATTAATGAATATTAAATCACATTCTTACATGTAAATGTCGACTTATTTGATGCGTTCATTAATTCATTAATTCTCACTTGCAGTAAGTTCCAAATGTTAACTATATATACAGAAAGTATAGAAATGAAAAAGCAATGTCCGTCTTCGAGGAATGCCGTGCATTGAAAAGTTCCAACTAGAACGAAACGTCGTCTGTACGTTTCCTCCCGTTGATTGACTTGTTTTTTTCAGTATTTCTTAGTTTTCTTTTTGATTTAAAAGCTTGTTTTTAACATTTATTCATTAACGTACTTCCACGAAAAACACATTTGGCAACGTTGTAGAACAATAAGTTTGTATTTCAAAGTGAGTTCAATCAAAATCATTACTGTCAAATTTTTACATTTACGAATTTACGAAGCATGATACGACATTTTAACATTAAGATTTTTTATTCAGAACCGAACGAAGAATGTCGCTACGTGTAGCTTTTGCGACAATTTATACACACCTTGTATATAATCTTTTATATAGGTTAGTAGGTATATAACCTCACATACAAATTATCTACTTTTTTGAAATTCCTGTCTACATTATACTCAGATTGCCGTGCCATCTAGTCCTTTCTTAATTGGAATGGACATTAGTTAACTGTACTAGAGTTAAGTGGTATTATCTATAAAATATTTGTGAAAAAAATGTATTTCAACGAAGAAAAAAATTATATGCTTTTTTGTTATTATGCGTACTAGGAATAGTGATGACAGTGATGACGCTAGCGAATTGTATTATCAACGTATTATAGAAAGAAGACAGCCAGATCGAATACTATTTTCTAAGTTAGAAAATAATTTACAAAGGTATGGTTCGTTTACAAAAGTAGATCACTTGAAAAAAAATTCAAACCGGAAGACGAACGAGTTTTAGCTTATGTAAGTTATAAACCCGCAACATTAACTCGTAAATGTGCTGTTTCCACAGAAAAGGCTCATTTATTTTTAAAACAGAATAAATACAGGTCATTTAAATACAGTGTGAGTAATACATTTTATAGCCAAGATCATGTAAATACAGTGTGAGTAATACATTTTATAGCCAAGATCATGAAAGAAGAATGTTTTGGAAGTAATAAACATTAGTCCGCACTTTTCTTACACAATTCTTTATACAGATGAAACAAAATTTACCAACAATGGATTATTTAATATTCATAATATTTGTTGTTCTCAAGATAACTCTCATTTTACTATGGAAAGGCGAAATCAACGTGTATTTTCTGTAAACGTGTGGTGTGGAATTTTTGGAATGAAAATATTAGGACCATATTTTTATGAGACCAATTTGGAGAACGATATTTACACTTTTTCCGTAACGAGCTGGAAGATATGCTAGATGAATTACCATTAAATTTAATTCAAAATCTCAGATACTTTCAACATGACGGTGTACCCGCTCATAATTTTCAAAACGTTTCTAAGTATCTTTCAGAACGTTTTTTAACTGGAATAGTAACGCTGGTACCGTCCTTCAGCCGGCAATATCACCAGATTTTACGCCATTAGATTTTTTTATGGAGTGCCGTAAATAATAAAGTCTATAAAATCAAACCCAATAACGTTGAAGAATTACAAATTAATACTACGACAGCCATACGAAAATATTCGCCCACAGACTCTGCGAACGGTTCATGCCGATAGGGTGAGAAGGTATATTTATTTAAATTTTAGATTCGTTACTATTTGTATTAACTTAATATTTTTCTCTTACGAATACGATGTGTCCGAGATAAAGAGGGCCACTATGGGGATCTCGGAAACCTTAAGAGTTACAGATTTGATTAAATGGGAGAAAAGTTGCGTAATCAAAGATCTAAGAAATTGGCGTCTAGATTTTTCTGAAATTTTTTTTAGTTTTTGAGAAATTTTGAAAAAATTTCCGATTTTACAAATTATTTTTTCCTGACGTTAATATTTGACCTAGAGCAAAACCAATGACACTTCTCCACAGCAACTTTTAATGCTGTTTAATGTGGCGGTATTAGTTTTTTAATCGAACGTTTCGTCTTTGCGGAACCATCATAAACATAATTTTTTTTTTTAAACGGCCCTAATGTGTTGATATTAGATTCTGAAAACCCTTTTTATTGCGAATTCAACGACCTATCATACTTTATCATTTAATTGCTTTAGGCTTTAGAAAGCAAATGTGGTAGTTGTATTTGGATTGACAGTTGCGTTGGTTTTTTGACATATTAGTTTGGTGTTTAATTTTTTGTGCAATAATTTAATTTTTTTTCTATTAATTATGTTTTCTAACGAAGAGAAGTTTGACAAGCATGTTTCATTTCATCCAACCAAAATTGTTCTGTTACAGAGCGTATGTATTTGCAGAAGTATCCTGAAAGGAGGCAGCCAAATAAAAGGGCTTTTAGAAAATTAGTAGCAAACCCTAAAGTATATGGTTCTTCTAGAAAACCTGTTGTTTCCCGACGAAAAACGGGCAATGAGGAAACCGTACAAAATGTTCTGTTGGCCGTCACTGAGGATCCCGGTACATCAGTCCGGCGGATTGAACAAAACATTGGTATACCAAAATCAACGACACATTGTATTTAAAAAAAACTAAAATTACATCCGTACAAGTACAGAATTTGTCAAGGACTTAGATCAGGTGATTTAGAACGACGTCGCCCATTCTGTGAATGGTGCACAAGAAAATGTTAAGAGAACATGAATTTTCCTTATCAAATAATATGGTCTGATGAGAGTATGATTACGAATAATGGCATTCTCAATAGGCGAATTGTCCATTATTGGTCTGGAACCAATCCACGTTTAAACAAAACGTCAAGGCATCAACACCGTTTTGGCTTCAATATGTGGGCTGGTATTTTCGGTACAACGATTGTAGAACCGTTTATTTACCACCATATCTTAACAACAGAGCGTTACCTACATTTGTTGCAAAACGATTTAGAGGATGCTCTCGATAGCATGCCCCTAGCAATGATCCATAACTCTTGGATACAGAAAGATAGTGCACCTGCACATAATTCCAGAGCCGTTCGGGAATATCTTTCAATGAGATTTCCAGAGAAAATAATTAGCACGCATTCGGAAACCCTGGCCAACGCGTTCACCCGATATAACTCCGCTTGATTTCTTCGTATGGGGATTCATTAAGAATCATGTTTAGCAAAATTTGGAACAGATTGAAGAACTGAGGGGGTTAGTTCTGGAAGCATTTGCCAATATTACTCCACAAATGCTTATTAGGGTGTTAGAATCGACGGTGAGAAAGTGCTATCTGTGCCTGGAAAATAATGGAAATCTTTTCGAACATATGCTCTAAACTTAGTTGTTTTGTTCATATTCGTTTATTGTTGTATTTTACTTTCTATGTCTTCTGTTAATTTAATTTGATTTGTTCTTTTTTTAAATGTAGCCATTGGATTGCTATTAAATATGTAAATGAAATAAACTGTTAATAAACATAACAAATCATTTATTCTTAAAAAAATTTAAAAAATTGGTACATGTCCGTACTAGGAATTTTCTTGATTAAGGTCGAAAAAATGACGAAACTGCAATTGAATGATAAAGGTTAATGATGGGTGGTTGAATTTGCAATAAAAAGGGTTTTCAGAATCTAATATAAACACAACAGGGCCGTATTTAAAAAAAATAAGTTTGTCATGGTTCCGCAAAGACGAAACGTTGGATTAAAAAACTAACGCCACCTTAAACAGCATTAAAAGTTGATGTGGAGAAGTGTCATTGGTCGTCAAATATTAACGCCAGGAAAAAAAAGTTTGTAAAATCGAAAAATTCTATTTTTCATAATTTCTCAAAAACTAAAAAAATTTTCAGGAAAATCTAAACGCCAATTTTGTAGACCTTTGATTACGCAACTTTTTTACCATTTAACCAAATCTGTATCTCTTAAGGTTTCCGAGATCCCCATAGTTGCCCCCTTTATCTCGGACACATCCCATATGTACAACTGACAATTTCGTCAAATTTCAATTTTCCTTAAATATCTCAAAAAGTTGACAACATATAACACATCCGAAAATGCCATCAAATACTCATCAAAATTCTGAGCAACTTTGCTACTTTAATCAATTCGGTATCTTCAATACTAAGAGAGTTACCCATATACGGAGATAGAAAATGGGCAGCCTGTATATACACGCGGTATAGAGAACCATGTCTGTCTCCGAATATCGTGTACTGACAATTTCAAATGAGAATGAAATGCTAGTACAGGTGGCCCAAAATGACCGAAGGGGTTTTAATTCCTTATAACTTTTTTATTATAATTTTTTTTTGTTTTCAGTATTTTGTAAAGAAGACTTGGGGAATTTACAATGGAACAGTACACAATTGAACAACGTGCCAAAATCGTTGACCTTTATTTCTCAAATCAACGATCCATTGCGAGATATAATTTTTTTTTAAAATATTCTCCATTAATATACTGTATTTAAAATTAAAAAAATTTAATAATTATGTCTTAAATAAGAAGTTATAATGAACTCAAACCCCTTCGGTCATTGCGAGATATAATTTTTCATAATTAAATTAAAAATATTCTCCATTAATATATTGTATTTAAAATTTAAAAAATTTAATAATTATGTCTTAAATAAGAAGTTATAATGAACTCAAACCCGTTCGGTCATTTTGGGCCAGCCTGTATATACAAATTTCGCGATAGACGTGAGTTTCATACATTTTTCATTTAAATTATGAATTTCCATCCAATAAAATCCAAATAACAAGCCAATTATCAAAACTAAGTACTTCTCATTAACACAGAAGCTTTGCTTTTGTTTATTATGTTTGCACAGAGCAAATGAGAAGTAATTTTTTAGATTTATTTTTTTCTTATTTTCCTTTTAAAATCAAATCATATCATACTTATCAAACTTAAAAAAAGTGCGATATGAAACGAAATGATTAGTAATAACACTCTAATTGCCCTATAAAAATAAATAATAAATTTAAATAAATTATATAATTTAATAATAATAATAAACTGGTAAATACACAATATTTGTACATAATTCGTTCGTAATTAATCCAAAATTTATTTACTTCATTTGACATTAAAAAAAATCAGTGCAAAAAAACTTATTCGTTTCGTAGAAAATCATTATCAATTAAATAAAATAATAATAATTAAAAAAAAAAGACAGGAACATTAAAACAATGAATGCACTTTCTAATACGCTCTTACAACGCATCGATTTTGTTAGATAATCGGTAAAAAAGAAGCTACAAACACACACGCGTATAAATATGACAAGAATGTTTGTATTTAATCGCCAAATAACTTCTTGCCTAAATCCATAAATCTGTGATTCCGGCACATTTTGAGGGCATCGGCTTTTGTCAACACCTTAATGACATCCTCATTTGCGTCCACGAGATGGCACAAGAAATCTTCGTAAGCGGATTTGACGTTCGGCGGCAGAGTACCGATTTTGACTTTCTTTAACGTGTCAACAATTCCTTCCGCCCATCCACTTTCAATGGCGAATTCGGAAATCCAAGGGACCAACGCCAAAACACCGGACATGGTTTGCATGCCCAGAAACCATAATTCCATCAGCTCGAACCATTTTTCTTTGTAAGCCAATGCGACGACCAAAGCGGTTGGATCGTTGGATTCATCGATGGTGTAGGCATCCCATAAAAATCTAATCGTCGCTTGGATGTAACGACAAATTGAAAAATCGTTTTGTTTGATTTTCTTGGATTGTTGTTTCAATAGAAGAAGTCCTAATACGGCTATATTTCCGTGCAACACAAGATTTTCGGGTATATCTTTGAGTTCTGGTAGATTTTCAAAAATGAACTTCATCAAATTATTAAACAGATTACTCTCCTCTACTATTTTCACTTCTAACACAGTTAAATTCATAAATACATTACAAAGACTAATCATGGCTGTTCTGGAATCTTTCATATCTTCCAAAATCTCTGGAGATAATTCTTGCGGTGGTTGGTTTAAGACTTTAAGCCTTTCGGATCTTGGTACAGGAGGTCGTTTATAGTGAACAATAGACCAATGGAATTGGAAACACTCGTACAATACTTCTTCTTGTTGACATTTAAATAGGATTTTCCTAGCATCATCTTCAACAGCCAAGTGACACAAAGCTGGCATCATAATTCTTAGGACATCAAATTGAGACAGAGGATCCGGTTCAACATCCATCGCATTTCCAGCCTTCTCAGCTAGTCGTCGTGTTCTACACGCTCTAAACGTTTCATTAGCTAGACCCAGCATGAAAGGCAATAATTGGTATACCTGCGGGCGCATTGCAGAAGTTTCTTGAGCGAGCCATGCCACTAACACGCGCACTGTTGCACAAACAAATAACTTCTCACTAGGTGGTAACTTATCTTTATTTTTGTCGTTTGAAATTTTTGTGAGTAAACTAATAACTGCAGAAAAAGCTCCTTTTAATCCAGTATACAATGTTTGTTTTTCCTTTTGGTCTAGGTCTAATTGATCGGTGGCAATATAATTTATTGAAAGTTCCAAGATAATATAACAAGCAGTTATAAGTTCAGCTTGAGAATGAGCTTGCTGCAAACTTTTACCATCCAACTGCATTCTTATTTCAATAGCAGCCAGCTGTATTAATATAAGGAAAAACTGCTTTGATTTGTCTTCATCGTTAATAACAAATTCAACACCAAGCAAATCCATCATAGTAGAGGCTAGAATTAGGGCCGGATTTCTTTGTTGTTTACCAATCTTACTTTGTAATATGTCTGTTAGCCCTTTATATATACTACCTGGCCATATTTCATTTAAAGCTGTATTAGAGATCTCCTTTCTTGGGCAATTAAATAATAATGCTGATAAAATAGAACATAATTCAAACTTTCTCTCATCTTGATCTGTTTCAAAATCCAAAGCAATCTTGTTTACAATTGCATGAAATGCTTTGGGGTTATTTTTGTCCCAAGCTTTGGATCCAAACTTACCCGCTAGAATTACTAAAATATTTAAAGCTTCGTCAGTTTGGAAACTTTGCTGTGAATAAATTTCTGACATTTTTTGTATAGCACCTACTTCAAATAGAGCTTTCTGACCTGGTTCATAAGCTGCGATACTTTTTAAACATCCATATGCCTCCCCGACCACAATTAAATTATCATCGTAATCACTAGCGTCTGCTTGTTGTACAATATCCAAGAAAACTGGTATATTAGCAAGCATTTCTGGATGCGTTGCTAATTCAGGTTCATTACAAAATACAGTAAGTATAGAAAGTGCTACTGATTTATATATTGCTGGTGGACAATCAACTGGCACATCCGTTGTTAAAAGAAGTCTCTTCAAGAATTTGAATCCGATAGCTTCAAATATTGCTTTCTTCGCTGTGGTGTTGCAGTCTTTCCCTTTAACAAGTTTGGTAACCATAAAAAGTGCAGCAAATTTTTCTGTATCACTATTAGCATTTTGAAGTATTGCTATGCACTTTTTTACAGCATCTGATATTTGGCCCGCCATGGTCTCACACCTTCACTAAAACTTTTTCACTAACTACACTGTTTAGTTCGTGTCATGTACAGCCGTACCGGCTTTTGACAACTGCGTTGCATCTGCGTTGGAATAGAGGTTATATTTAGCGAGAGCAATCCCAGGCTTCTAAATTCGGTTATGTTTAAACGTCTCTTTCAACTTCTTATAAATAGAACACGAGTCACTGACTCCAGAATATGCAAAGATCGAAGCGTGTCCAACATGATACATGCACAACACTTTTTGATTTTAATTTTACACTAAAGAACACGGAGCACGTTCCGAATTCTGACAATAAAGTCGCGCACTTCACTCTCATCATCAGCTGTTCTTCCAGAGGCGGATTTACAAAATTTTCAAATAATATTTTATAATTACATGCAATGAATATGCAATTATTATTAAATATTGATACTTAAAATCAATCTAAAAATTTTAATAATATTTAAGAAACGTATAAATGAATAGGTTACTCACCTTATTACAGGTTAATTTGTCTGCTTTTCTAGTAGTTATTAGCGTGTTGTCCAGATCGAAAAATATCGCTGTGATACTATTGTTTCTTTGACGAGAACCCATCGTTTCATGTGATTATTTAATGACATGTGAATCTATTCTGTTTTAAAAGCTACTAATCTTACATCCGTGCCAGTGGTATGAACTAGTGATGGAATAATCCGAATGAAAATACTCGGTGATGCCGAATATCGAACTACTCGGATGATTCCGAGTATTTAAAATTAATCCGAATTCATACTCGGCAACGATATTGTGTTCCAACTTCGGTCAATATTTCAATGCAACGGAATCAACGGATTAATCTAGACGGCATCGAACGTTGTTTTGTATTCTGCATATCTATTAATAGTTTTTATTAATATATTTATCGCCCATATATCAATATATGTACCTTAATAAATAAAATTTGGAATAAATTAATAAATAATAGTTATAAAACTTAACTTAATCTTTATTTCTATAAAAAGACTAAGTACATAAAACAAAATTTATAAACTTACTAAAAGAATAACAAATATATAATAAAACATACGTAATAAATAAATATAATGAGTAATAATGACAATATTAAATATTCTTTAAATAAAAGAAAACAATACTTATCACCGATAATGGGTTTCATTAGGGAATAACGTAGTCTGTTTACAATCAAAAAAAAAAAAAAAAAGTAATTGCACCACAGAATTAACTATACTCATATAAGAAAGAATTAAATTTAAAAACAAGTATTAAGAAATAAATTTTTTTCGAAATCGGTTGAATATGCCGAGTATATAAACCATCCGATTCCGTACACTCGAATATCAGATTAATCCGAATATTTACATCACTGTAATGGTATATATGTGGAAGTGGTAAGATTTCGAAATCGGATGAATATGCCGAATATATAAATCATCCGATTCCGAATACTCGAATATCAGATTAATCCGAATATTTACATCACTAGTATGAACGTTTAACGTCATTAAAATTTCACCGTGAAGTTGATTTACCCCCACTACGTCATACAATTTCGTGCGTTCATCGGATGTTTTACCAAGTCACCAAGTTCACCAGCTGGTTCGCTATCTGATGCAATAATAACAATCGCGTTCTAATAAACATTACACACCCACTTTGTTATTGTATTTTAAATTGTTTTTGGCAATTATTTTTTCTAGAACTAGAAAGCCCTAGGCAAAATTTTTCAAATTTTGATAAAAGTATAAGGTACATATTATTTGTTAGTTTTTATTAAGTTTTGCTGCTATAGTTAAATTTGGATTATATATTGTCTATTCTCTATGTATATTTTGATATTTTATATTTAGAATATGATATTAAAGAATAAATGTTATTTAAAAAATTTAAATATGTAATTTTCCAGAGTTAGAACATTTAGCCTGCAGTTCAATCAAGTTTAACAACATGCTCAATTGAAAAGTTCATCTACATTTTGTTAAAAGAAAACGTATCTAAAAGGGAACCTATTTTCTTTTTTCAATATTTAAATACTGTCAGTAGAGTTGTCAGTTTTTAACAGCGAATTTTAAGATGTATTGAGTTATAATATAAATTTAAGTTACTTACCTATTATTTGCTATTTGTATTAAGCAGTATTTAATTTAAAACAAAAAATTTTAGACATTTAAGAAAAAAATCCTTAAACTGAATAATCTACTATGACACCTTCTATAGTAGATAGATAATCCCATAACCATAACGATAACATAAATATCTAAATAGGACCTATGATGAGTTCAAATAAATTTATTTTCAAAGTAGTCCATGAAAATACAGAAATATGTTTAGAGTAGTTTCTGAAATTCAATTTAATTTTATAACTGTTTATTGGATAAGAATAAGAAGATATTATATTTTCATTAAGAAGATATTAAGTATAATTTTATATTTAAAATAGCTTTGAGTCGTATCTATCTGAACTTAGGTATGATATTTAAAAGCAACTGAAATATAGCGTAAAGTTATATATTTGTTATCTTCATGAATTATAAATTAAATATGTGGGGCGTTCAAATTTATTTTAGGTAAAAATATTCTATAAAAAAATATATGGAGTTTGAGGTAATTCAATTAACTGATAAAACTGAGGTTTTTTTTTGATTATCCAAAATTCATTAATGAATATCTTATAATCACTTTTCATTGATTGATAAATATTAAAATTCCATATGATTATATTTTGAAGGACATGCTTATAAAACGTTGAAAATAAAATTTGAAGTTAGTTTTTTATTCATTATTCATTATTAAAATAAGTAATCCTGCATATATTATATTCACTTTAATTTTCGTGTTTTAAGCTATTATTGTTATGCTTTAACAAAAAAAAAATAAATGCTTTCTTCCTCTATGTTATCAAAATAAATTATTAAATTTTCAAGGCATTTGCGTTTCTAACATTCCAGTAATTACAAATAAATTTGTGTATAACATAGTTAAAATTATCAAAACAAAGTGTTAGTATCTATTAATGTTGAATAATATTTATTTTCCAAAATTAGAAGTCGATATTATATTTTTCGTAAAATTATTTGAATACGGTCGAGTGCCATGATCCGATGAATGTATAATAGAACCGGTATTCGTGCTATCTGTTAACAAATAATATAAACGAGTCATTATTTAATGTGGTTCAAAAGTCATGTTTATATGTAGCCTAATCTTTAGACTTTGTTTTGTATTACGATAAAAATAATGAGATGTAAGTCTTTTGAAATGAAAATCAAGATATCAGTTTGACTAATCGTTTTTTTTTGTAAGTTGATCATAACCTCAACAACATAAATATTAACCTCTCTATTATTATCGATCGAACAAACAAAATACTAGCCGGGAATTTTGAAAAAGAGTTCACCATCGGGTGTTAGTTGAGAGAGATGTGCGAAATAAAGTTACAAAATGGTGTTGAGCACAGAATGGTCACAAGTTGAAGTTATTGATTTGATAAATGATGGGTCAGGTTTGGGTTTTGGTATTGTTGGCGGCAGAAGCACAGGTGTAGTTATCAAATCTATCTTACCTGGCGGAATAGCCGATAGAGACAGTAGATTACAAAGTGGAGATCACATATTACAAATAGGGGATGTAAATTTAAGAGGTTTAGGTTCAGATCAGGTGGCATCTGTTCTTAGGCAAGCTGGTCCTCAAGTGAGAATGGTTGTAGCCCGCCCTGTTGAATCAACATCGAATAGTTTTCATAATTCTTCAGCTCCTGTAGTACCAACAAAAATCCTAACAGATCCAGAAGAATTGGATCGACAATTATATCGTAATGGTTATCCACAAATATGCAGACATCATCAAAATAATATAGTTTATGAAAATGATACATACGATGACATTCCAGATAATATCGATGTCGATGTTATAAATGTATTAAATTCTATAGATACTAATTCTATCAATGTGAATAGTGCAACAATATCGCCAGCTAGTGAAAAGCAATTATTTACACCAGCTGATATTGAATTAGCATTACCCGAAACGGAAAGATATATAGTGCATTTGAAAAAAAATGAATTTGGTTTGGGGATTACAATAGCCGGATATGTTTGTGAAAGGGAAGATTTAAGTGGAATATTTGTAAAAAGTATAAGTGAAGGTAGTGAAGCATATAAATGTGGGAAAATTCTCATTAATGATAGAATTATCGAAGTCGATGGACAATCTTTACATAATCTAAGTAATTATCAGGCCGTTGAAAAATTAAAGCAATATGGTAGTTCAGTAAATTTGACCTTTGAAAGGTATTTACGAGGGCCAAAATATGAACATTTACAAGAGGCCATTGCTAGTCAAGAAACAAGAGATTTAAGTCCTCCATCTCCATCTGTAACCACTTTAAGTTGGATTCCTATTGATACCGAGGTAAATATAATGTAATTTAAATAGATTAATTTTGTTTGAGAAAGCTGTAAATTAATCACTAAAGAAGTAAGATTATTATTCTTTTTTTAACATAATTCTTATACAATTATGGGAAGGCATCAAATTCTTGTAGTAACCATATTGGATATTATTAACCAAAGTACAAGGGATGTCTTTTTTGAATCGCATATAGCCTCATAGAGGGCCCCAGTAATAAAACCTAAATCTAAAGTTTCATGAAGATACGACAAGTGATTTAGGCATACTAAATTTTTAAAGTTTATAAGTTGTCCGAAAAATGGAATTATGTCGAGAAAATTTTCGCGCAATAATTTTTTACAACTTTCGGAGAGGATTAATTCAACAACAATGTCTTGCTGAGTTGGTTTCTAATTTCGGAGATGAAGCAGCTCATCAATCGACAATTTCACGTTGGTACTGTGAATTCCAAGGTTCCATTTTCCAAGATCGAAGAACAGTTAAGGCGGATTGGTACGCAACCGTTTGTTTGCCAGAAATAATCGCCGTGCTCCAAGAAACCAACCCACAACGGCGAAACATCCTGCATCATGGCAATGCGAGTTCGCACACAGCTCGAAAGACAATTGAAGTTTTTGTAGCAGCAAAATATCGAATTATTAAATCATCCTCTGTATAGTCCCGACCTAAGTCCAAACGATTTTTTTGCGTTCCTAAGGATCGAGAATGGAATGCGTGGTCAACGATTTCAATCGCCAGAAGACGCAGTAGATGCTTTCAAAACGACAATTTTGACTGTCCCAACTGAAGACTGGAATAACAGCTTTAACAATTGACGAATGTATCAATTTTAGTCGAAAATATTTGAAAAGCAATAAAACACTTTGAGTCGATCCACTGTTTGATTTTATGACTATATGCCGCACCAAAAAGACATTCCTTGTATTATCAAAAATAAGCTTATTGCTTTTTGTATAACCAATGTCTTATACCGGGTCTTTTTTCATCATTACACATACATCGCACTATGTGTAGAGCTAACAAATTAAAAGTCTATGCATTGGTGGCTTAGTAGGCAACCAGTTTTACACCAGTGACGTATTTTTCCAATTGTCAAATATTTCTGATTTTTCATTCATATTTGAATCTTAAATACACTTAATTGAAAAATAGATAATTTATTTAAAACAGTTAATTATCCTAATGGGCATATATCTTGTGCGAAGATAATTTTAAATATTTTTAACAAATTCAAATATGATGGTTGTTTTCAAAATTCCCACAAAAAAAAAAAAAAGAAACCAAACACGTGTTAACAGAACACATGAAGCTGAGTATCTCGTGTTATGTAGAAGAACAGTCTGTAGGATAGCTTCTAAATGTAGCCAGGCATTTTGGAGTATTGTATAGTTCAGTGTACAAAACCCTGAAAGAATTTAAATATAAACCATACAAGATATCAAACCAGCAAGAGCTTTTCGAGGAAGATAAAGTAAAACGAACTGATTTTTGTGATATAATGTTTCATTTTTTAAATGAAAACAAAGAAATTTTATATAAAACAATTTTTACTGATAAAGCAACCAGTTCGTTAATAGATTTACTTTTGAATTGTTAATGTTTTGACGTACATATTTGTACTGAAAGTGTCAGTTTAATAAATTATTGAATGAATCGTTAAAACTGAATACAAAAGTTTAATTAAATTAATAAATACTGGTTACAGCAAATTTTATAAATGAAATCAAAACTTTGCCCATGATCCATTGTTTGCAATTACCGTTTGAAGACGATTTCTCATCGAAAATATGAGAGATGCTGTATCATTATCAGCTGGATCTTCCCAGGCATTCGCTGTGCTATTGCTAGCGACAGATTGTTTTTATTTCGAGCAATGAAATTATTTTTGTACGTTTTTTTAGTGCCCAAATATTCTCCATCGGATTTAAATCCGGACTATTTGCAGGCCATAGCAAAACGTTGAGATTGTTGTTTTCAAACCATTCTCTAATAATATCTGCGGTATGGATTGGTGAATTGTCATGTTGAAATATAAAGCCATTATAATGAACCTGCCTCACAGGTGGTAGCATTATGTTATTTAAACTGTCAATGTATTGTAAAGCGGCAATTCGTTGATCAATTTCCCAACAAACACCTAAGACACTTGCAGAAATCCAACCCCAAACACTAAGAGAAAATCGTCCACTTTTTCCTAAAGGCTTTGTGTAATCCGCCAAATATTGGGAATTTATAGGTTTGTAGACTTGTACTGATGTGAGGATTGAAACGTTTTTTCATTGGAAAATACAACATTTCTCCAAAAATAATTATTCCTATTATTGTATGTATTTTCAAATTCTAAACGCCTCAGTTTATGCTGATTAGTTAAACAAATTTTAAATAGTTAATTGACGAAGGAGATACTTGTTGAAACTTCATTATAACGCTAAGAAATAAGTAATTAAACTTCTAGTTTTAAAAATTCTTTTGTAAATTCACTATTGTTTCGCCATACAATGGCTTCGTCAAGTAGATGAAATGCTGTATTCATCTACCTGATGAAGCCATTGTATGGCGAAACAATATTGTAATGAATTTACAATAAAAGAATTTTTGAAACTAGAAGTTTAATTTATCAGAATAATTGAAACATACATGAGTAGGTAAACCCCACCAGTTTTGTATAATACAAAGGTATTTTTAATAATATAAAATATTATTAAAAATCTGGTGTGAAGAACACAAATACAGGTTCACTTTTTTTTTTTTCTTTTTTTTTTTAATATTAATAGTGAACCAGTATTTGTGTTCTTCACACCAGATTTTTAATAATATTTTATATTATTAAAAATACCTTTGTATTATACAAAACTGGTGGGGTTTACCTACTCATGTATGTTTCAATTATTCTGATACATTACACATGCGGTTAGTCCGTAGTATGAGTGAAGACACTATTACAAATACAGGGGGGCTGCTATTTATAATAATAAGGAAATTATTCTAAGATAAATAATAAAATTATATTTTAGTTATTTTGTAATAATTAAGATAATTTGTGGATGCTGGTGAAGTTCCTTCAAAGGTCCAGGACGTGCGTGGTGGTGGTTAATTAAAATAAATATACAACAACTTAATACATAAAATAAAACACAGCGGCGTCCTTAAATTTTGTATTTATATTTACATAATAAAAAAAATTGAAACTTGTATATTTAAAGCAATTAAAACAAAGTAATATGTACACGAGGAGCGGCAATTACGTAACTAAAATTAACACATAAAATACTCTGAAACGAACGTTCAACGGGGTAGTAAATTAAGGGTTAATTAATATGTATATAAAATAACCTCTGCATCGAAGAATACAGAGCTTACCTTTTGATTTGCGGCGATAGTAGCCACGTGGTCTCGAAGATATACTCGAACAAGTATAAGTAGGGCGATGTTTTTCCGGAGGAATAAGAAATGAGTTAAATTAATATAAATTCACTTAAAAGAATAATATGCATAGAACAATGCAGTTTACCTTAGAAGCGAAAGAGGCTGGACAGCGTGGTGAGTTCCCTTGTGTGCTTGAACAGCACTAGGAGATGTGTTTCTTACGAAGGTTCGAAAGCGAAGAAGGAACTGTTGGTTTTCGTCAATAGAAAATGTCTAGAAACGCTTGGTTTTATGATGTATCGAAGAGGGGGTCGATATCTCGAATAATAGTTAATTAAACGCGCGGCCTGAAGACGTCGCCTTTCAATGTCATAATTAATCTTAAAATAACCCTTGTGACATAAGTTTCCTAACGATATCAAACACGACACATAAAAGAAGATGTAAATAATATTAAATTTAAACAATTTAAGAAATAGAATGTTCTAGAGAAATTCGATATTCTAAATTCAACATTTCGGTTATCGGTTGACGGTTCAGGTAGAAAAGGGTCGTCGGTCAAGATAAGAAGGTGACAAAAGAAATAGAAATACTTTCTCTTTGTAACGAAAATGAAAGTTTGTACAAATGAAGAAAAATGTCTTAAGTTTAATTATAATTAATATGAGATATTTAAAAACGAATATATATGTGTATTTAAATAAATTAATTAGACTTCTATACGCTATGTGTAACAATTCGCCCACCCTTTGAAAGACATTTTTTTTGTCTATGAGTGTCTTGCGTAAGAATTTATTAATTAGTCGTTACGTTATTTTAAGGACAATAAAATAAAAAAGCGCACCAGGAGCGGCTTGTGCTATACTGTACCCACACCATGTTACGTATGGCGTACGGGGAAACCTGGAAACCCGTACTAGGCAAGTCTGCGCTCTTAAAAATCAGAGGTACAGTTTGAACTAATTGACTTGAGTAATTAATCAGTGTTCGATTAATTAAATGCAAAAGAAAAAAACTGAACTGATTAGTAAGTCGCTAGGTGTTAGTCGCGACCCAATGTAGTATAAATATGTAATATCGAACGAAAACAAAAAAGAGAATGGGCCCTAATCTATCATTACATATCTAACTAATTTGATTAAATTATTATTGCTAACATTTAATTGAAATACCCGTTCGCGTACTATGCACCCTGTAGCGGCGGTCTTGCTGTTGATATCTGGCGTCGGTTCTTGGATTTTCGGTTGCGGCTTTTGTCCGTTGTTGGCCGGTTGCTGTTGACTGTCCCCGGTCTTGCAAATCGACGGCGGCGAAGAGAGGTATGCAGCGGCGTCGCTCGAAGGGGGTCGTTTCTACCTGCTCTTGATGTGTTGTGCTTCGATGTCGATTCGGAGAATTCTTTCGCTGTAGCTGCGTTGACCTAGTTAATTTAGGCGATCTTGATTTCTGTGAAAAACAAACATACTCGATTGCGCGTGGAGGTGGGATAGGGTTAATTGTAGGATTACATTTGGTTTCATGGTAAGATTCGGGAGCTGTAAAGAATTTAATTGTTTTACGATTTTTCTTACCAAAATGTAAACAACGTTGTCCTATATTTAATACCGCTTCTTGCGTTTCGAAGAATGGCATTCCTAATATTAAGTTTTCTCGCAAATCCGGTGCAATTAGTACAGGGACTTCTATTACTTGATTCTGGATGCGTGCACTTACGATCCCAGTTCCGGTAATAGTCATGTGTGCAGATTTGTGTCCTAATGATGCTGTACTGACCTTGTTTGATGTTATGCGTCGAACAATTGCAGGAGCGGCAAAATTATTTGTCGCTGCGGTGTCTAAGATGGCGTCGACAGCGTGTCCTGTGACTTCCACACATATACGAGGTGTCTTCGCTGATGAATTATGCTGTATATAATTCAACGATGGTTCTTGTTTCTTTCGCAGAACTGGGCAGTTGCGATGCCAGTGATTATCAGAACAGTAATCACATGGCGGTAATCCTTTCGTCGTTAATTGCTTCACTTTGTTGCCTGAAATTGATTTAGCTGATAAAGACGATATCTTACTTGCGTAAATGTCTGCTGGATCGCCATGAATGTAGTTGTCTATTTCCATGCATGCTTCTCTTAACGCTTTCGATGTTTCTAGAGGTTTCGGTCCTAACATCACTTTGTATTCGGATCTCAATTGCCTCTTGATTAACGTTGCGATCTTCGTATCATCCCAATTTGGATATAAACGATTGCACAATCGTTTTTTCTTTAAGAGAAAAGGAACTGCGCGTTCATTCTCTTGCTGAAAATGTCCGTATAAAATTTCCTGAAGTTTGTCCTTACGTTCGTTCGACTTGTAACGTTCAAGAAATAATTCGCTAAAACATTCAAAAGAATCAATTTGATTATCGAATTGCTCAAACCATAATGCTGCTTCTCCGTGAAGATATGTTGCGATTTCAATTATCGTTCGTGCGGGGCTTAGCGTTTCTGCTTTCAGATGTGCTTCTAGTTGCTGGAGGAATACTTCAGGGTCCTGGAAAATATCTCCACTAAAAACATCTGGCTTTGGAGGTGATACACGTGGTGTTGCAACTGATCTACAAAATTCCTGTAAAACATTGATTAAACATTGTATCTCTGATGAGTTTTCGTTAGGCGCCACCAAATCATTCGATTTGGAATTAGAAGAGTTTTCCTGTTGTTCCTTTGACTTCACCATGTTGTTGTGGATTCGTTGATTTACACTAAATCAAATTTTGCCTCACGTTCCGGGCGTCACTTATTACAAATACAGGGGGGCTGCTATTTATAATAATAAGGAAATTATTCTAAGATAAATAATAAAATTATATTTTAGTTATTTTGTAATAATTAAGATAATTTGTGGATGCTGGTGAAGTTCCTTCAAAGGTCCAGGACGTGCGTGGTGGTGGTTAATTAAAATAAATATACAACAACTTAATACATAAAATAAAACACAGCGGCGTCCTTAAATTTTGTATTTATATTTACATAATAAAAAAAATTGAAACTTGTATATTTAAAGCAATTAAAACAAAGTAATATGTACACGAGGAGCGGCAATTACGTAACTAAAATTAACACATAAAATACTCTGAAACGAACGTTCAACGGGGTAGTAAATTAAGGGTTAATTAATATGTATATAAAATAACCTCTGCATCGAAGAATACAGAGCTTACCTTTTGATTTGCGGCGATAGTAGCCACGTGGTCTCGAAGATATACTCGAACAAGTATAAGTAGGGCGATGTTTTTCCGGAGGAATAAGAAATGAGTTAAATTAATATAAATTCACTTAAAAGAATAATATGCATAGAACAATGCAGTTTACCTTAGAAGCGAAAGAGGCTGGACAGCGTGGTGAGTTCCCTTGTGTGCTTGAACAGCACTAGGAGATGTGTTTCTTACGAAGGTTCGAAAGCGAAGAAGGAACTGTTGGTTTTCGTCAATAGAAAATGTCTAGAAACGCTTGGTTTTATGATGTATCGAAGAGGGGGTCGATATCTCGAATAATAGTTAATTAAACGCGCGGCCTGAAGACGTCGCCTTTCAATGTCATAATTAATCTTAAAATAACCCTTGTGACATAAGTTTCCTAACGATATCAAACACGACACATAAAAGAAGATGTAAATAATATTAAATTTAAACAATTTAAGAAATAGAATGTTCTAGAGAAATTCGATATTCTAAATTCAACATTTCGGTTATCGGTTGACGGTTCAGGTAGAAAAGGGTCGTCGGTCAAGATAAGAAGGTGACAAAAGAAATAGAAATACTTTCTCTTTGTAACGAAAATGAAAGTTTGTACAAATGAAGAAAAATGTCTTAAGTTTAATTATAATTAATATGAGATATTTAAAAACGAATATATATGTGTATTTAAATAAATTAATTAGACTTCTATACGCTATGTGTAACAATTCGCCCACCCTTTGAAAGACATTTTTTTTGTCTATGAGTGTCTTGCGTAAGAATTTATTAATTAGTCGTTACGTTATTTTAAGGACAATAAAATAAAAAAGCGCACCAGGAGCGGCTTGTGCTATACTGTACCCACACCATGTTACGTATGGCGTACGGGGAAACCTGGAAACCCGTACTAGGCAAGTCTGCGCTCT
This sequence comes from Melolontha melolontha, assembly GCA_935421215.2. Lineage (NCBI taxonomy): Eukaryota > Metazoa > Arthropoda > Insecta > Coleoptera > Scarabaeidae > Melolontha > Melolontha melolontha. Next base: position 48,742,036 of record OW285236.1, read on the forward strand.
TAAAAATCAGAGGTACAGTTTGAACTAATTGACTTGAGTAATTAATCAGTGTTCGATTAATTAAATGCAAAAGAAAAAAACTGAACTGATTAGTAAGTCGCTAGGTGTTAGTCGCGACCCAATGTAGTATAAATATGTAATATCGAACGAAAACAAAAAAGAGAATGGGCCCTAATCTATCATTACATATCTAACTAATTTGATTAAATTATTATTGCTAACATTTAATTGAAATACCCGTTCGCGTACTATGCACCCTGTAGCGGCGGTCTTGCTGTTGATATCTGGCGTCGGTTCTTGGATTTTCGGTTGCGGCTTTTGTCCGTTGTTGGCCGGTTGCTGTTGACTGTCCCCGGTCTTGCAAATCGACGGCGGCGAAGAGAGGTATGCAGCGGCGTCGCTCGAAGGGGGTCGTTTCTACCTGCTCTTGATGTGTTGTGCTTCGATGTCGATTCGGAGAATTCTTTCGCTGTAGCTGCGTTGACCTAGTTAATTTAGGCGATCTTGATTTCTGTGAAAAACAAACATACTCGATTGCGCGTGGAGGTGGGATAGGGTTAATTGTAGGATTACATTTGGTTTCATGGTAAGATTCGGGAGCTGTAAAGAATTTAATTGTTTTACGATTTTTCTTACCAAAATGTAAACAACGTTGTCCTATATTTAATACCGCTTCTTGCGTTTCGAAGAATGGCATTCCTAATATTAAGTTTTCTCGCAAATCCGGTGCAATTAGTACAGGGACTTCTATTACTTGATTCTGGATGCGTGCACTTACGATCCCAGTTCCGGTAATAGTCATGTGTGCAGATTTGTGTCCTAATGATGCTGTACTGACCTTGTTTGATGTTATGCGTCGAACAATTGCAGGAGCGGCAAAATTATTTGTCGCTGCGGTGTCTAAGATGGCGTCGACAGCGTGTCCTGTGACTTCCACACATATACGAGGTGTCTTCGCTGATGAATTATGCTGTATATAATTCAACGATGGTTCTTGTTTCTTTCGCAGAACTGGGCAGTTGCGATGCCAGTGATTATCAGAACAGTAATCACATGGCGGTAATCCTTTCGTCGTTAATTGCTTCACTTTGTTGCCTGAAATTGATTTAGCTGATAAAGACGATATCTTACTTGCGTAAATGTCTGCTGGATCGCCATGAATGTAGTTGTCTATTTCCATGCATGCTTCTCTTAACGCTTTCGATGTTTCTAGAGGTTTCGGTCCTAACATCACTTTGTATTCGGATCTCAATTGCCTCTTGATTAACGTTGCGATCTTCGTATCATCCCAATTTGGATATAAACGATTGCACAATCGTTTTTTCTTTAAGAGAAAAGGAACTGCGCGTTCATTCTCTTGCTGAAAATGTCCGTATAAAATTTCCTGAAGTTTGTCCTTACGTTCGTTCGACTTGTAACGTTCAAGAAATAATTCGCTAAAACATTCAAAAGAATCAATTTGATTATCGAATTGCTCAAACCATAATGCTGCTTCTCCGTGAAGATATGTTGCGATTTCAATTATCGTTCGTGCGGGGCTTAGCGTTTCTGCTTTCAGATGTGCTTCTAGTTGCTGGAGGAATACTTCAGGGTCCTGGAAAATATCTCCACTAAAAACATCTGGCTTTGGAGGTGATACACGTGGTGTTGCAACTGATCTACAAAATTCCTGTAAAACATTGATTAAACATTGTATCTCTGATGAGTTTTCGTTAGGCGCCACCAAATCATTCGATTTGGAATTAGAAGAGTTTTCCTGTTGTTCCTTTGACTTCACCATGTTGTTGTGGATTCGTTGATTTACACTAAATCAAATTTTGCCTCACGTTCCGGGCGTCACTTATTACAAATACAGGGGGGCTGCTATTTATAATAATAAGGAAATTATTCTAAGATAAATAATAAAATTATATTTTAGTTATTTTGTAATAATTAAGATAATTTGTGGATGCTGGTGAAGTTCCTTCAAAGGTCCAGGACGTGCGTGGTGGTGGTTAATTAAAATAAATATACAACAACTTAATACATAAAATAAAACACAGCGGCGTCCTTAAATTTTGTATTTATATTTACATAATAAAAAAAATTGAAACTTGTATATTTAAAGCAATTAAAACAAAGTAATATGTACACGAGGAGCGGCAATTACGTAACTAAAATTAACACATAAAATACTCTGAAACGAACGTTCAACGGGGTAGTAAATTAAGGGTTAATTAATATGTATATAAAATAACCTCTGCATCGAAGAATACAGAGCTTACCTTTTGATTTGCGGCGATAGTAGCCACGTGGTCTCGAAGATATACTCGAACAAGTATAAGTAGGGCGATGTTTTTCCGGAGGAATAAGAAATGAGTTAAATTAATATAAATTCACTTAAAAGAATAATATGCATAGAACAATGCAGTTTACCTTAGAAGCGAAAGAGGCTGGACAGCGTGGTGAGTTCCCTTGTGTGCTTGAACAGCACTAGGAGATGTGTTTCTTACGAAGGTTCGAAAGCGAAGAAGGAACTGTTGGTTTTCGTCAATAGAAAATGTCTAGAAACGCTTGGTTTTATGATGTATCGAAGAGGGGGTCGATATCTCGAATAATAGTTAATTAAACGCGCGGCCTGAAGACGTCGCCTTTCAATGTCATAATTAATCTTAAAATAACCCTTGTGACATAAGTTTCCTAACGATATCAAACACGACACATAAAAGAAGATGTAAATAATATTAAATTTAAACAATTTAAGAAATAGAATGTTCTAGAGAAATTCGATATTCTAAATTCAACATTTCGGTTATCGGTTGACGGTTCAGGTAGAAAAGGGTCGTCGGTCAAGATAAGAAGGTGACAAAAGAAATAGAAATACTTTCTCTTTGTAACGAAAATGAAAGTTTGTACAAATGAAGAAAAATGTCTTAAGTTTAATTATAATTAATATGAGATATTTAAAAACGAATATATATGTGTATTTAAATAAATTAATTAGACTTCTATACGCTATGTGTAACAACACAAACAAAATGCAGTTTCTAGAGAGATTTGGAAGGGCGTCGTTACTTCACGTTGGTTATGTGGACGGGGCGAGGTACTTCGGCTGTCTGACAACAGGCAGCGCTGAATTTACTTCTACGCCCGGTCTGGATAATTTCGGTGATGTGGTTCTTTTTTGTGAATGTGTCTGAGAATATCCTTTCTCCAGCAGGGGCGTACCGACGAGCCTGTAGAAAGACGAAATACGTATCTACGTCTCTGGGGAGGGATATGTTCGGACACGTTCACAAAAAATATTAATAGTGAACCTGTATTTGTGTTCTTCACACCAGATTTTTAATAATATATTATTAAAAATACCTTTGTATTAGAAGTTTAATTAATTACTTTTTCTTAGCGTTGTAACACCAATTTCTTTGTAGCACATTGATTTTGCAAACCTAATTTAAGAATTATTTTACATGCGTCCAACCAGGAAAACCAGTTTCTTCTTTTGCTCTCACAGCAGTGTGAAAAGGTGTTCAGTAATGTTCAGTAAGATGCTGCACAAGAGCATTATCTTGACCTTGATTTAATATTTTCTGTTTACCACCATCATACCATGTCTGCCAGCCACATTTCCTTCTTCATTCCATAATTTCAAAATTTTATAAATACAACTTTTACTAGCACTTAATTGCCGTTCGTCGCAAAGACCAACCGTTCTGCACGTTGGTGATTGCTCTCTGCTTCCGTTAAATGTCTTGGCGTTTTCAATCATTCAAATAAATAACTAAAAAATAAACTTATTATAACTAAAAATAATTTATGTAAATTGGTTTGACAGGAATATTTGACAATATGACATGATAAGTAAATAAATGAAATCTCAATAGCGCCGAATTCGAATAAAGTCTGTATTAAAGTGGAAAAATGAAGTGTCCACTTTCATTTGCTCCCGATAGTACATTCTGTACGGCAATCTAAATAATTTCCTTTTGAATGCTTAAACATTCATATCTTTAATAGTTAGAAAGCGTAGTAAGATGAAACCCATTGAATTATTTTTTTAGCTGCTGAACTTGCTGGAATACAGAAGTATTTCCTAACACATTATTCTAAGGGTTTCAGCTCCATTCCTGTTACCTAAGAGAAAATCCAAATAAAAAATGCAATTACCCTTCTTTTTTAAACTTATCTTTCAAAATAAAAGAGGATCTACATCCTGATTTGAATTTGGCCTTTCGAGGTATTGCCTTTTAGTTATTATTACATCAGCTGTAATTCATTTTACTTTTTCTTATTCTTTCTTGCAAACATCCAAATAATGAAAGTAACTTTTGATGTGGACTAATGTCTGTTTGGATTACAGGCATTTATTCATTATTTTCAGGATCTATTTTCTTCATAATATTAAACAGTTCTTGTTCTAGAAAAGAGGCAGCCCCAGTAGCTTTTTCAGTACTACGAAAACCTCTTTTAAATCGAGTATCTCAGACAGTTGCTACTCTAGTAACTGATCGTCCTTCATATGAAAATAACCTTGCTTTAACAGATTCCAAAAGTTTGTTGCATAGTGTCTTCCCCTCTTCAATCTGTAATTCCAGTAGTGATGCTGTCAGATAATTGTACAGTCCAAAAGTTATTGGGATTATTAAAGAAATAGTAACATATTTATTACCTACAAGAATTTCCCATTACTGCTTTTTAAGATAAATTTCTCCATTTTATAAAACCACTTATTCGTAAGATACCACGAGGTGTTATTTGTTTTTATCGTGTTACTGAAATGCCCCGAATACATGGATTACGTTCGGTAATTCACTAGAAATAATGTGAAGACGTTCTACAATCTCATAGAATGGTAAAATCTATTTGTACTTTTTTGTTAGCAACGTTATCATATTTTTTACCTTTTTTGATACACTAATTTTACTATCTTAGATATATTTCATGCTTAAAGAAATACTATCCATCTTCTTTGAATTTGTTAAAAATATTTAAAATTATCTTCGCACATGGTATACGCCTGTTAGGATAATTAACTGTTTTAAATAAATTATCTATTTCAGTAAAATGTATTTAATTAAAGATTTAAGTATGAATTAAAGATCAGAAATATTTGACAATTGGAAAAATACGTCACTTGTGTATAACTGGTTGCCTACTTGCCACCAATGAATTCTCTTTTAATTTTTTAGCTCTACGCATAGGGCGATGTATGTGTAATGATAAAAAAGAACCCAGTATAAATAAAGAATTGTTTGTCAACTTAATTTATGATTTGAAGGTTCCTATTGAGGCAGAAGGTGAATCAATAATATCAGTGAACAGTGAAATCTATGATAACAATCCCGAAGGTCGAGAAATTTTCGTCGAAGAAAATTTTGAATCGGAACCTTCTGAAGACTGTGAAACAGTTATAAAAAGGAAGTGGGAATCAATAATCGGCGAAGATCGGGAAATAGTCGTAGCACATTTATCAAAATTGAAAGGCTTAGGTATAAGTTTAGAAGGAACCGTTGATGTCGAAGATGGTGTAGAACTAAGACCCCACCATTACATTCGTTCTATTCTGCCTGAAGGTCCGGTTGGTCAAAATGGGAGACTGACGTCCGGCGATGAACTTCTCGAAGTAAACGGTCAAAAACTCTTAGGAATTAAGCACGTAGAGGTTGTGAAAATTCTCAAGGAATTACCCTATACTGTTAGGTTAGTGTGTGCGAGAAAGAACGACCAAAACAGGGTTATTAACACGAGTCAAGACAGGGAAGCTTTCGAAGCGCGAAATATTTTAGGCGGGAGCTTAAAAAATTTACTACCACAACCAGAACAACGCCTGGTGAAGGCTTTGAGCGATACCAGCATAAATACTTCCAGTACTGCCACCATCACGGACGAAAGTAATTTACAAAAGTCGAAATCCCGATCGCTCGAAGCCAATAATCTGGCGATGTGGTCCGATGAAGTGGAAATAGTTGATTTAAAGAAAGGCGACAGGGGCCTGGGTTTCTCTATCTTGGATTATCAAGATCCCTTAGATTTAAATGCTTCTTTAATAGTCATAAGGAGTTTGGTACCGAACGGTCCGGCGGAACAGGATGGCCGCCTGAAACCAGGAGATAGGTTAATATCTGTAAATGGAAAAATCATCAAAAATGCCACTTTGGATGAGGCTGTACAAGCACTTAAAGGTACTTTGCCAGGTATTGTAAAAATAGGGGTGTCTAGGCCTCTACCTTCGGGTAAGAAGGAAGAATCACGCGACAAAAATACAAATTCGTAAGTAACGAAATCTTAGTGGTTTTAATAGTTTAAATTATGTTTTTCAACAAATACAATGTACTCCCCTTTGTCCCGCCAAATAATAGTCATTATTATTATATGTTATATTTGGGGGCGGGAGAGGGTACGTAATATTTTAAAAACATGTAAAATATAGTCGTATGTATAGTCATTCATCAACGCTAGTATTTGTTTACCATAATTATAGTCAAAATTAATCTCTGGTTAGTAAAGGGTGCGCGCAGTTTACTAATATTCAATTCAATTCATGGCTATGTTTCAATTGTTGTTTTTCATTGTTATATAGTTGCACTAGACAGCGCAAGCGCAATATCAAAAATTTTAGCGAATGGCAAATGTTTTAGTTAACTAATAGTTTTGTAATCCCCTTTAGATTATTTCATATGCATTCATGAATGATTTTAGTATTACTAAATATAATTTAAGTATTCTATAAAATACAAGTAAAAGTTCTATTATACATATTTAAGTTTGTAGAGTGTATATGTTGTTATGTCATCAACAAACCTTGGATTATATACATGTAGAAATAGCAAAATATCCACAAAATATTGACAAATATGCTCGAATATAGAAAAATACGCATCAATATGTTAAATGTTTTATAACATTCTAACAAAAACCAACTCCGATTTTATGAAACAAAACTTTATTTTACATTTAAGGTCTGCTACATTACATCATATTTGTGTAACGATATTAACAATATGTTTACAAAAACTTAAAATATCCTTAGACATTATAAATGCTATTCAAGAATATACTACTAGAGACCGGACACGAGAGGTTGATGGCTCATCGTCCACGAGCGTTCTATTGAACATTTGTATTTTTAAAGTTTTTAATTTTATTTATATAATTATACTTATAATAATAAAACGGGTATATATACGGCTACAAAATACGAAATACATTTTTATTTTGTAGTTCAAGTTGGGTAAAGGAGTATTAATATTTACTAGCAATACTTTCTCAAGGTTCTCTTCTGTAAAATTTGTTCTCTTCGAATAAAATACATCCTTGTAAATAGAAAACGTGCTTTCTACATCGCAACTGGTTATAGGTGCATACTGGAAATATTCTTTTATTTCCGCGTATTTTGCAGTTAGATGTTGTGACATTGTCCCCATACACAATTGCCGCAATGTTATTAAATCTGGATTTCTATTAAACACTGCGTCTAACTTTTGTCGAAGGCCACATCCGAAGTCACTTGGAATACTGTTCAAATTATTAATAGCCACATCTAATGTCGTTAAACCATAATTTAATTTGAGATTTCGATTTTCAAAATAAGTGATTAGTTTTGGCAATTTTCCAAAGTGTTCGTGAAGAAAGTACAACTGATTTTTTAAATTTGGGATTTGTGTGAGCTCTTTGCACTCACCAATACTTCTAGCATCCTCCTTTAGCAGTGTTACGAAATGTTTTAGACTATCGAAATTCTCAGCATAATAACTAGTAGCTTCCAGCCATGTTCCCCATCTAGTTATTACTGGAGTGGGAGGCAGTGACAGAGATGGAAATTTTTCCCTGAAAAGAGCTACTCTCAATGGTGCTTTTCTGAAAACTTTTTTAAAAGCTGATACAAGTATATCAACTTCCGGAAAAGTGTCTCTGATATATTCACAGATTCTGTGGAGAGCATGTGCTACACAAGTAATATGCAGCATATTAGGATATGTTTTCTTCAATAGTCTGCCTGTTTTTAACATATACGCAGCACTATCACTGACAAATAAAAGTATTTTTTCTTTGTACGTGGCGTCCGAATGAAGCATTTTTTGCATATTCTCCTTAATGATTTTAGCAACTGTTTCCGCATCAACTGTATTTATAACTTTTGTTGCTATTACATATGCGTTATATGGAATAGTTGGATGTAGTACACCAGCTACAACATTTATCACACAGCGTCTTAATATATCGACAGTTTCGTCGGCTCTTATCCAGAGGTACTGATTTGAAAGATGGCTTCTAATGCGTTCTACAGCTTTCGTGTAGCACTTAGAAACATAATATTTGCGTAAGGTGGATTCATCAGGAACATTTCGACCAGTATATTTTTGGAGAAATATTTTTAATGTGGGATTGTTAAGTTTATTTAATGGAATATTAGCCGCCATAAAAGTTTCACAGAGTAGTTCCTTAAAATTGTCAGATTCCAACGGTTTTAATTTCTGTGCATGTGTTTGCGAAGCTAAGTGACGTCGTACGTGCGATTTCATGGAATTCTTTAACGATATTTTACAGATTTTGCAATAAATTTCGGAATCACTGACAATGGACATACAATCAGTATGACCGTCAATCCAACTCGCCATTGTTTTACGATGCCGTTCTCGACATTCTTCCATATCATATCTGGAAAAGTAACTTAAACAATGCTCTAGATCTGAATAAATGAAAACTAAAAATGTATGTGTAAGTTATTGAAACTGAACGAAATTCAATGCACACTTACGTCGAAATAATTTGGAGAAGTAGATTCAATCAAACGATATTAAACAGGATCTATCGCAAAAATTACGATGTAATTAACAGTTAAAACTATGAAAACAAGAAACTAACTCACAGCACTTTATTTATCTTACGAAATATAAACTAATAAATAAAATAAATTATAAAAACCCCGCTTCTATCTACGCTCATGAAGACAGAAATTTAACTGTAAATATCCACCAAAAAACGTCGCAATTGTCGATGAAAACAGATGTGCGCGGTAGCCAGATCAATAGTGCATTCAATAATTGCGTGATGTACTTATAGATGTTGTAGACTATTTATATCGTCCGTCGTAATGACGACGTCATTTCACTCCGATGTGTCCGGTCTCTAATAATTACTAATATTTACGAGGATGTTTCCAAAGTTCTGGGAATTCGACCTTAAGCAGGATTCGAACCCACGTCCATTGCTTGACGGACCATTGCTTTAACCACTAAGCTATTAAGAACTGTAAATTCGAATGATTGTGAGAAGGCCTTAAGTCACATTAAGGAAATAGATGATAGTACGCCCGTAGTCGGCAGTTGTTGCAAATTTATTGCATTTTCGCGAAGTAATGTAAATGTAAATATGCTTTCTGTAATGCAATAAATTTGCATTACAACGTAGTTTTTCAACACAATCGCCATTTAATGCAATTAAATCTCTTAAATTAATCCTCAAGGAACTTTTTCGGTGTCTCCTCAATCCACTTATTTATGGCATGTTACGTTTGAAGAAAATAGGCACAACACAAATATGCAGTATTTCTTGAAATATGCACCAAGTAGTAAAAATATGCTTTTTTAATTGTTTCATTTTATTCAAAAACCATTAAATACCTAAATCCAGAAAACTCATAATGTTGTTTTTAACAATTGCATTTTACATATAATCCGAGGTTAAATTATCGGTATCAAATCTAGGGAATTTTAGGGGCATTAGATCAAACAAGTAATTTCATAACATTACATATCCATAAATTATATTTTCTTTTAGTTAGTTATTAACAGTGAAACCGGTATAATACAATTCTGGACGTACGAGGGGAGATTTTTATGTCATCCACCTAGCTATGAATATAAATAATTTATGCGTTGTAAGAAAAGCTATATTTTACATTTAAGCGTGTAATCCACTAATGGTTGCTTGCAAAACGTTTTTTAAATTTAGAAATGAGACAATAATCACTCGGTGTCAGGCCCGGGCTGTAGGCTAGATGTTCCATATTTATAAAGTCATAGAGCAGCATAATCGTTTGAGGAAGGTTTTAGGGGTCTTTTTGCTGTATGGCAGTTTTAAAATTTCGGATTGCTTCCTTATATACTCCTGTATTTGTAGAGCGTTTTTGTATCTCAAAATATATTTATTAAGTATGTATATGGCACAGAAGAAGCATGTTGATGTGATATCAGAACTATATGATTTACGTGATTGATCTGAGAATATTAGAAGTATAATAACTAACCACCACCATCCTTGGTAAATTATTTGAGGAAGTGCAAAAAGGGAGGAGCGGTTGAAAATTCGCAATAAGATGAATAAAATAAAATTATAAACACATCAGGACATAGGTAATTTAAAAATTTTGCTTGTAAATTTAAACGCCTTAACAATTACATAGGTTTACAATACATAATAGGGATTAATAATTACAAATATAAAAATTAAATCAATATGGGGATAAAAACACATGAATATAATTAAATTAAATTAACAACTGTTTACATTTAAATTTAAAGATCTGGTCTATGAAAAAGGTTAATTAAAAGGCATTGCTCAGAACAGACGCTTAAACTATACTCATTATTATAATAGTTATATATGATTAGATTAGAAGTACCGCGATATCATAAAGTTTCTGGGTCCAAGATGGCATTGAAATAGAAAATATATGTCTGAACTTTATCCATATTATCATACTGGAACCTTAACCTTAATTTTGGACAATTATTTTGATAGTGTCATCGTGACATCAATAAATATGTCATTTGATTTAATAAAGATACAATAAAACAACAAGCTCAGCTTGTATTCAAAATTTTATTAATAAAAAAAGGCAAAATTAAAGCAAATGTTGAAAGTGTTGTCCGTTATTTTCAATTCCCAATGTGACACGACTTTTCATGCTGTTAAAGGCATTTTGCAGCATTGCGGGCGTTATTAATGCACATTCGTCAATAATTCTTTGTTGCATATCTTGCAAATTAGCAACAGGAGTTTTAAATATTCTATTCTTTAGGTGAGGAAACACGAAAAAGTCCATAATTGTCAAACAAGGTGATCGTGGTGGAAACTCAACTTCCGTATGTAAACTTATGATCCGATCGTCAAAAAACTCACGAAGAAAAGCAATATTTTCTCGTGTTGTGCGTGCCGTTGCACCATCTTGTTGAAAGTATCCATATTGCAATTCATCATCATGCAACTGTTCAATAAATTCATTCAGAATGTTTCTATACCTCTCAGCATTAATTGTGAAATTTAAAAAAATAGGGGCAACAACTCTGCGGCGAGAAACTGCTAGCCAAACACCAAGTTACGCATTATGGAGAAACGATTCAATAAAAATATGAGGATTTTCACTACTCCACATTCGAGTATTTTGGGAATTGACATACCCCGAAAGATGAAACCATGCTTCATCAGAGAAAAATGACAAATTTAGCAGGTCATCATCTTCTATTAAGTTATTTGCAAACCACTGGCAGTACGCACGACGTCTAGGGTAGTCTACCGGCAAAATAGCCTGATGTGATTGCATCTTATACGGATGCATGTGTAAGTTTTTCTTTACAATTTTCTGACATGTTCCATAAGAAAGTCCAATCTCTTGAGAAAGGCGTTTCAAAGGTTTGGTGGGTTCATTTACCATACGTTGACGAACATCATTTATAACTTGTTCCGAACGAACAGTTGGTCTACCAGTACGTGATTTATGACCCACAGAACCAGTCTCACGAAACACACCAACACAATTGGAAAGGCAATTATAAAAATCTTTGGGAATTACAGCTAACTCTGGAAAGTGCTCTCTAAAATCATCCAAACATGCACGTTGACTGTACACCCAAATTCCATCAATTCGCACTCCATTCCGAAAATAGGCTTCAATCATGTACGCTTTTTGCACTATATTGTAAACCATATTTGAATTTACTCGAATGTGCTATGTTTCAAACTCGACGTTCAAACTTGCTTTCAGCAATTCTAACACATTAATGGATGACAGATAATGTCACTGTCAAAATAATTTACAAAACAGAGTTATAGTTCCTAACTTGAGTTCAGACATACAATTTATATTACAAAGCCATCTTCGTCCTAGAAACTTTATGATATCACGGTATATGGGATTGCTTCTAATTAATTATATAAATTACAGAATAGTGAAAATGTATACTATTAGTCTCTGTACTGGTGGACAGTGATAGAATAAGTTTTAAACATATGTACTCAATAAACTTAAATATAACTACACAAAGCAGAAAGTATTTTTATTTTTTTATCTTGTCTGTATTTTTGAAATTCTTTTCTTCTCTCTTTTCTATCTATTGAAATACTTGGCTTCAATTTACCAAAACAAGTATAAAGAAAAATATTTGTATTAAGATATTAATGTTGCTATAATTTTTTACTACCGAATGACTATGCATACGACTAATAGGTTATTTTAAAAAATCGTTCAATATTATGTGAACCCATACAAAATCAATAATTAATATTAGAGAATTAATGTTTCAAAAACTTGCACAAAGTAAATAGATAATCAAGATACTTTTAAAGGCAATCATGCAAAGTTTGAAAACTCGCTATTGTTGGAAAATTCTTCCAATTTACAATACACATATACAAATATACATTATAATAATAATTACATAATATAAATAAAGGTTTTTTACATTTTAAATAAGGAAATATAAATATGAATGATTTTAATATCTCTAGGTTTTTTTAAGTATTTATATTGGTCAACATTAATGGAGAAGCTTAAATATAAACGATGTGACATTAAAAGTTAAAAGAATTTATAAAACTACTTTTTTTTTAACATAACGTTACTAATGAATTTGGACAAACTAATTTACATTAAATTTTTGATTCACACCATTATTTTGAGGGCCTGTCTCCAATTTGTATATATAGATGGCGCTGTGATTAAAAAGCATTCATTTTACTTTATTCAATCGGTCAAAACTTACCCACGGTGTTATAAATTTTAGAAATGATAACAATTTTTCTAAGATCCGGTTCGTCAGCTCGCAGATGTCTAGACAAATTTAGAGGACACTGTTTATCAGCAACCGATAAATGTCATAAATTTAAACGTTTGCGTTTTATCGGAGGCGAAAATGATGCTGAGCTTGTTTGTACAGTATCCACATAAAAAAATCGCCAATAGGGTGATACATTAAACGTTACGCAAATTCTAAAAACAACGGATTTATTTACGTTTTCAATAGCAATAGAATTTAATTGAACAACGGGAATACAAAAATAAAAACGAAATTTCACAAGCGTTTGACATTGATACGACAAAACGCAATTTATTGTACTCTTGTATTCAAAAAAATCGCGTACACCTATTTTTTCCCCGTTTAATTTTGTATTTTTCTGACGTTTATTAAGGTCATGCCGTGACAATTAAGTTAATTAAAAATGCAAATACCAAAAGTTTCCGAACGAGGAAAGTATTTTATTATAGCAAAAGTTGAAGAAGGTTGGTCAATTGGAGATATTGCACTTCATTTACATTACAATAAGAGCACAATTTTAAGAATTAAAAAAAAGATGGTAACAGGAACATTCTAAAAACACATAACCTTTATAATAACTTTTGTCTAAATGATAGAAAGTCCGTTTTTAAACGATAAAAAAACTAATAAAAAATATTTACTTGATTTAAATGGTGTACGCAATTTTTTGGAATACAAGAGTACATAAACCTATCTGTGAACCATCAAATCACATGCAGATTTTAGCGCAATTAATTGAAAAGGGTCCTCTAACTTAAAAAACATTATAAATATGTGACACTTTTAACCATTTAACCAATTTATGTAATTATGACGTATTATAGTATCGATACAAACCACAGTTAACTTATTAATAAAGCGAGGATATTTAGGCAGCATTCATGAGCGGCGAGCGGATTTAAACAACAATAATAACATTAAATATATTGCTTATTACTAGACTTGGCAAAGAGGGGCAATTTCCAGTGCAGTGCCGAGGGTAACGTAGAAGGGAGAAGTGCGCGGCACGGAATCTCAAGCGTCGATAGCAAAACACACTTGTTCATTATTATTCCACTGGTTGTTGTGAGTGCATGTCAGTACACTCATACTTAGAAAATGTCGCATTTGGGTTCGTTTCGGAAACGGCGTATTTCGAAGAAACTAGAAAACATAATAGCCAGTATGCCGGATTTAGAAAACGAAGGCGATAGAATTAAATATGTAAGGTGCGACGACTATTTGACGTGTACCAGCAGGTGGAAGTGTGAGCGCCACCTAAAAAGTATAAAACACTGTTCTGCAATCCGTGGCAAACGATACAGCGAATAATTAACATTTGATATAGGTGTTTGTTTTATTATATGTAATCTACCGTTCACTTTGCTAGACCAAGAAGCATTTGTCTCCTTCTGGAGCAAGTATTCGGATTATACATTACCAAGTCGGACATCGATAAGAAACGTTATGCCATCTGCTCGTAACTATGTTGAAAGAAGAATTAAAGCAAAATTGAAAGATAAAAAATTGTGGTTATCTGTGGACGAAACAACCGATCAGCAAAAAAATTCTGTTGTAAATGTGATGGTACGTATAATGGAAGAATTTAAACCGTCATCCTCTATCTTACTTGCTTCCAAAAGAGTTGAAAATGTCCTAGCGGCGAACTTTTAAAAGTAGTGTTGAGCGGATTGAACAAATTTCAAGTGTCAACAAACCAACTTTTAATGTTTGTGAGTGATTGTGCCGCTAACATGCTTGTCTTAGGCCGATTTCTTAAAGAAGAGAGTGTCAATCTGTTACACGTAACATGTAAAATCCATGCTTTAAACCTTGTGGTGTAATTGATACTTAAATGTTATCCACGAGTAAATGCTTTAATAGCTCATACGAAGGCAGTGAAAGCCCCCAAAACGTACAACTGTGTCCCAAAGTGCCTAAACCACCACAGCCGATTACTACGCATTGGGGAACATGGTTAGAGGCTGCGTTTTACTACTGCGAACATTTTGATGATGGAAAGAAGGTTAGTTTTACAATTCGATTCGAGACACGCCAAAGCTATCAAGAAAAAGCAGAAAATGTTTCAAGATAGTCAGGTAAAAAGTGATTTAGAAACTATTCGCAAGAACTACTATGGACTAGCAGAGGGAATTAAAAAATTACAAAATGATTCGTTGTCGTTTGTGGATTCTGTTAAAATTGTGAATGATGTTCACTCACACGTATGTGCGGCGGAAGGCGAAGAAAATGAGTGCGTAATACGAAAATTTGAAAGTGTTATTGACAAGGATTCAGATTTTCTCATACTAAGACAAATTTGTGAAGGTGCCTCGAAAGATCCATTAAGTTGCCACAACGATTACTTTAAATTTGCAAATATAACATTCGATGTGGAACGGTCGTTTTCATCATTGAAAAATATTTATTCCGCACGCCATACTCATTTAACTGAAACAAGTGTGGAAACATATTTAATGATTCAAATATTTAATAGATGCCACTTAATTTGTGATTTCATGGAAGCTTTTTAAAACAGTAAGTGTTTCAGCACATTATATAATATATTTTTTAACATTATTTTATGTGTAAACATTCATGCGTCTGTATCGCCTATGCTCACTTATAAAGTCAGGAACATAAATGAGTACGTAAACGTTATTGAACGCTTACCTTGCAAGGCCCCTCCGCGTTGTTCTCCGCACTGCACTGAAACTTGCTTCTCTTTGCCGACTCTACTTATTACTATTTATCCATACTGTATCGCGGTATTATACACCTTTTGTATGTCTCACTATGTATGCGTTTTTGACATAGCAACGCCTGATATACGTCGGCGACGGCGTGGATTGGTGGAAACAACCGTACCTTGCCCATGTAAGCTGTCTAAATATTGTCTAAACACTTTTTTAAAGTACATGTATAGCGCGTATTTAATAATATTTATTAATCAAATAAAATTTTAAAATCTATCTTATTAAAAGGAACCTGAACCAAGACAGATTTTAAACCATTTTAAGACATTTTTAAATTTCATGGGTATTTTTCAGTTGTCCAGGGAAAAAGTACATATTCTCTCTCTTGAAAATTATATTGATATTTATTACAACATGAATATATGAATAAGGGAATACATATTTCATTAAAAGCAAAATTAAAATTTAAAATACCACAGAACTTTTAATCTTTCTGGATATTAATGTATGAGAGTTAAAAGCATTCATATTTTATATTTCCTTGTACTCGCACATGCTTGCAAACAACTTATTCGCATCAACGATTTTATATAACTAAATGTAATCAATGTATAAAGAAACAGGGTTGTAAAATATACTTGACAAAAATTATTTTAAACTGTTCTTGAAAGCTCATTTTGAAAGGAAAATTCCAAGAATTTGTACACTTAAGAACTGTTATTTTATCAAGCACATAAATAGTATATGGCAAGAGTAGCTTACATAATTTGGTAAATTAAAGCTAATGGTCCAATTATACAAGAACAAAACTGAAATTTAAGAAATATTATTTCATCAAATTGATTGTTGCTTTTTTATATCATCAAGTTTTAGTTTTGTATGATTTGGGTCTACAGAAAAACACAAAATATTACATAGGATCTATACAAAAGTAATTTTAAATCGTAGTCCCTTTAGTTTATTATTCTTTAACGTTTATTTAATTTTGGTCCGAACATATTTCTAATAAATATAAGTTCGAGATGCAACGGCAGTTTGTCTTATCGGACATGCAATATCGTTTCTGCAATAAATGTTATCGAATTGTGAATTGCCGAAGATGATACTTGTTAAAACTTCATTATAACATTAAGAAATAAGTAATAAGTTTATCATTTTAAATATTTATAGTAAACCACTTCAATTTTGTCTTGTCATACAATGGCTTCATGAGGTGAGCGAAAATTACATATTTAAATGCAAACTGAGAAAATATATCCTAATATTAACAAGAATAGTTCCTTCACCCTAATTAGGAAGAAGAAACACGCAGGAAGTGACTTACCAAAGTCTCGGGTAAAAGGTAGTTTTGTATTTCCCTCAGAATTGCACATATCCAGTCTTTAAATTTATTTAAATATTTATTCTTTAAATAGCATGTATACAAAAATGCACTTAAATGTTAAATTAAAAACTTAGGAAATAAAAATTAAAGAACTTACAATTGTAAAGTTTTAAATTAAACGTTACACAGCATGCTTATTGAGTGAATACAAAGAAAATCAATTTTTTAAAAGGCTATTAGTTCTATTCATTTCGGCAAAACAAAATAACATGCACTCACACAAACGACACAGTCAAAAACAGTAAAAAGTAAAATCCGCGACCGAGTTCGTCAACACTGAATGCAGGGCAGATCTAATTGAGCTAGAAACAAGTTTGCCCCAATGAAGCGTTGATGCCGATTACCGATTCTCTGACCACCTTTTCTATATGCCAGCTCCTCGCAAACGCCCACAAACTGATTAAATGCCGAGCTATTTGATACTTGGCTCGAATGCATTAACCTAGGACTTCCAGGAAAACGGCCTATCCCGTATTACTATATGCTGGGTTTGAGCAAATATTCGGAGATTATTTTGAATTCAATATAGCGTAAGCATTATTATATTTGACTGTTATTTTATTCAACATAAGAAAAGACCATTAGAATAAACCGAAGCAGTAATAATAATAAGTAATAAGACATAAATATTGTAAAATAAAATATATAAATGACTTACATAAAAGTAAAAGTGGGTTAAACACATTTCTTACATATAACCACTGAGTGTTTACCACATACATTGGTTTTACAACGTGCACAAGTTGTTCTTGTTTTTCTGTCTTTTGAAGATGGACAAATATCACGTCTCTTCTTTTTTCTTGGAATCTCAGAACTAGTAGATGCTTCAGCTTCTTCTGCTTCTGGTTTTTCGTGGTCCTTGTATTCTGCTAGCTCCTTTCCTAGCTCAATTAGAAAGTTTCTTCTCTTTTTCAAATCAAAAGCTGAATTAGGTTTCAAGAGCTTCCATAGTATTTATGCGTTCATGGCGCTAGTGTCTATCATGTTGTAAAAACTACAAGAGACCATCTCTACGTCATCCTTTTCACGGTGTAGGATCGTGCCATTTTGTCCATTTTGTCTACGCCACCTTTTGTTTTATTGTAGTCCAGGCTTTCCTGAGGTTTTTTTTTTGCCATTATCAACATTTTTCTCACTGTGCAGAGTACTCAGCAACGTTACAAACTTGCGTTTCTTTGGGCAATACGAAATAATAATCGCATCATCTGTAAAATCAAACTGTGTGGAAAACACTGGACGATTTTTTGAATCACCAAATGAAGATGGCAATTCAGGCTTATTTTTACGGATGGTGCCAACTAATGCTAGGTTTTTTGATAACAAATACTTTGCAAGATTGTACGGAGTAAATAAATTGTCGCAAGTGACATTCCTTCCAGAGTTTTCAATTTCTTTTACTAAACGTTTTAGAACCTTTTCGCCTTGATTCTTGTCTTTTTCCTCCCCCTGCTTGCTAGGATATATTTCCAGTTTCCATGCATAGGTTGTTACACTATCACAAATGGGCCAAAATTTTATTCCATACCGTCCAGGTTTTGATGGAATATATTGTCTAAAGGGACATCTGCCTCTGAAAGTTACAAGCTGTTCATCAACCGTCATACACCAATTGAGGGCTCCAGTGCAAGAACCAGGTATCTCCAAAATGCGAAATTTTACAGGGGGCGAGAAAAAAACACTTCTATACATTTACGTTTCATAAATTTGTATTTTTTAAGTTTCGTGCCGAATTCAGGCTGCAAATAACGAAACCTACAATAGGTATAATTTGGTTTTAAACAATGGTAAAAAAATTATCATGATATTAATAATGGAGATACCTGGTTTTTGTCCATTATTATTAAAAAAAATTGATCGCTGACAACTTTATTATTTTTTTATTATCAAACGGGCGTACACATGAAACAGAACATAATCTGGAAATAAAATACTAACAAAAAGAAAACACTAAAACTTATTTTCGTGCATTTTCGGAACACATAAAACTGGAAATTGTCTCATCATTCTGAGTCACTATATTCAGAATAGTCTGAACCTGCATTCTCTGCCACTTGTGCCTTTGATTGACGATGTGCTACTTCAATGTTATTATAGAACCACATATCACATTGTGCCACATATGCTCTAGCGAGATCCATTACATGCTTAAATTTATGTGGTTTTAAAATCCGTTTGTTTGTGTATAGAAGTACTTTATCATTAGCCGGCAAAGAAGGGTTTTCAACTTTTTTCAAGATTACGAAACTTGAATATGTTGGTAACCCAACCTACACTGTATATCGGGCATTTCCTGAGAGTCATATTTAAATAGTATATACTTTGATATCGCAAACTTATCTTTTTTGTAGAGACTGTTTTGCGAAAGATTGGTAAGAAGTGGTCCTTGAAGTTTATAATCATGCCCTGAGTAACGTTTATGATTTCAAATTTCTTTCCTGTTCACGGATAATTTTGTGATACTCTTCAGGTAAATAAATCCGGTCATGTGTCTTCTTCTTAATCTCTAGGGCGCCGAAGCTTCTGTCGCAGGGCAAAAAGCTGTGGCCCGGTTCAGGAAACCGATGTGTAATAGTGGCAAATTTTCCAAGTTTTACGACTGTGAATAGGAACTGGATTAATACGTAATTTTTGTTTTGAGAACTGCAGTTGTCCGAAAACAAATAGATATGCTTGACTTCCGATCTAATAAAATTGTTAAAGAAGTGATGTAAAAAGCTAAACACTTCATTTTGCCCTTTAGCTCCTACTGTCTCATCATAAACATAAAAATAACTTGTTTTTGAACTGCCAACGTGTATACAAAAATTGTACACCCATAGCTGTATTTTATAAAACACATCACCGCTTGTAGCTACTGGAAGTGGCATATTTTGTTGAAAGTCGAATGTAACCACCTCAACAGAAGGATCTTCACGAGCAAGCTGGGTCTTTGTCTTCAAATCTTTATAAAATGTTTCTGCTTTGGTGACATGTAAATCTTTTAAAGTCTGAAGAGCCCTTCTTTCTTCTTCGTTATCGGCAGATTCAATTTTTTTCAGTAACATATCACACTTTGAGCAGGTGTCTGACTTTGGTTTGCCGACAGAAAGTTTAAAATTCTCTATAAAATATTTTCTATAAAAGTCATACTTAACTTTAGGATTAGCTGCTTTGCTTTCTTGCAGCAAAGCATATTGTTCGGGTTAATATTTCTGCAGATACAAGTTGTGCATTTTTGCTGTGTTCAGGTTTGATGATAAATATTTATGTTTGACGTTGTCCTTTCTACTGTAGTGGGATATATATCTGGGGAAACTGTTAATGTGTCCTGCAATTTGATGTAAGACTACATCTTCGATCTTATTTGGCCTGTTTTGGTGAAGTCCTCTTGCATCTACAGGTGCTGTACAGGAGGTTTTTAAATGATTTGCCACTCTCTCAAGGCCACTTTTGGCTATATCGAAAATTGAGAGCATCGCGTTCTTACAAACTCTGTAGTCATCTGCGTGATTTGTTATCTAAAAAATTAATAAAAATGAACTATACGAATGAGCCATTTACCAAGAATTTTTGTGTGTGTATTGTCTTGTTATTAACAACTTTTATAGCAGAGACAAACATTACTTACAACGTATTCATACGAACCAGTCTTAGGTTGGCCAGCTCCGGATCCAGGTCTATGCCTCTTTACAGCCTTAACTTTTATAAGCCTAGCCAAGAAAGAGTCTTGTAGGTCTTTCGATTTCAGCTGGTAGAAAGATTCTCGTACTTTATGTCTAACTTCTGCGGTAATTTTTTCAAAGCACTTTAACCTACACGAACACGGCTTTCCTTCTTTCTTTGCAGGCACAACATGACCACTAGTATTTACGTATTCCAAGCCATGAGTTCTACACTTTTTTTATATAGATCTCTTCCATCGGTGTTTCAATATGATTCTTTTTTTACCCTTCTGGGGATTCGCATTATGTCGAATTTCATCATCATCAGATTCTAATTCCGCCTCCGAAACAATAAAATCTTCGTCATTATCGGCGTTTGTACTTTCAAACGGTTCTTCCGCATATTCAGACTCGGAAGTTGACATGATATAATATGTTACCAATATATAGCAACAAACAACACGTATGTAAATCACTACGTACTTTCGAGCACAGCAAAACAAACATAAAACATAACCTAACTAACAATGTTATGAAAGAATATGCGCCTGCGCCCAGTAAAAAGTCGACGAATTGTACGCTGCAAGAACAAGGTATATCCAGGAGATATCTCATTATTGCACAGTAAAATTTATATGGTATCTCCATTCGCTAATATATCTAAGCAACGCCGCGGAGGAGATATACTGTTCGTGTAACAAACGATAGAGAATTTTAAAATAGACATATCCGTATATAAAACTCATTTTCCCAAAACTGGAGATACCTGGTTCTTGCACTGGAGCCCTCAATTTGATACATACGCATCTCGTAAATAAGTATTCCATAACTCAAAGCATTCCCGTATTGGCGCTATTTTGTCGCCACTCCTTTTTCTTCGTCTTTCCGCTGCATCGTCGAATCTAAGTACACGAAGTATATTTTGATATCTATTTCGACCGGTAATAGTACCAAAGATTTTTCGACCATTGTTTTTGCTCCAAAGTTGTGTTACGTCCTCGTTATAAGATTTGCATACACCTATTAGTATCAAAACTCCAATAAATTTCTTCAATTCTTGGACATCCATTTTTATCCAATTTTTTTCCGAAAACAATCTCTCCTTCTTCATTCGTCCACTTTAGGATAATTTCAAGAAGAGGTTTACGAAAATAAATAAAAAAAGAAGAAGCAGGTGTATCGATCTCGCGATTTCCAAAACGTGTTGGGCCTGAACGTTCTCGTAAAATATTGTGTCGTGGATGTCTTCCGTGATGAGGTAAAATAGGATCTTGTTACCAAACAACTTGTTTGTTCTTTGATATAAAAGAATTAGCTCCAGCCGGATTTCTGTTGTGGTTGTGTCGTCTGAAGCTTCATATCCGCTATTGTAATCAATGTCACTCATTTCGGCTCCTATCGCCTCTAGCTGTTATTGTGTAAGGTATTCCTTATTCCTTATTTTTACTATCCATTTTCCGTAATGTGTAAAACGCAAAGTAGAGAATAGCCGCAATAAAAGATTCAGAAATAACTACCTGACAATTGATAAAAAATGATGCTAAAATACCAAATCGCAGATCACAACTGAACAAAATATAAATTTTTGTCTTATCACAGTAACAAAGTAACACTACACAGATTCGGCAAGCACTAATGCATTGTTCACGACGTGCGGTTATAAATATGCTGAAACACGTAAAGTCCCCAAAATCCGCATGATATAAGGGTTTCCCCTTTCTGTATACATTGGGGAATGCCAAGAAAGGTTTATCAGCAGCGGAGAAGTCCGCAATTTATAAGCGAACCACTATCATGTAAAACACACTCGCTTTATACATTTATACAGTAAACGACATATGGGTCCAACGGACCCGTTTGGTAAATCGCGAAAGTATTTTTATACTGCCAAAACCATTCTTTCTAAAATATTTTTTTGGCCGAAATTTTAAAGCTATAACTCGTACTTAAAAGTCTATTAATGCCAGTAAATTAGCCCAACCATAAGTACGATATTCATATTCATCTTTATTAATCCTCTCGACCACAATAGTGGTATGGGACAAGTCCAATATTACACAGCATAAAATAATACATGTATTAGTATATCAAGTATGTCAATAGAAAATAAAATAAAACAGACCATTGCTCAAAATCAATCACAAGAACAACAATATATAAAACATACAATACAAAATACAATAATAATAAATAATGAATTAGCTTAGTTGATCATTCAAAAACTCAGTTAGTGAATAGTAGCACTTCCGTAGTAAATATCGTTTGAGTTAAAATTTGAATAGATTGTGGGGTATTATATTTTTGAAGCTTTCTGGCAGCTTATTATAAGCTTTTATTGATAAATACCAAGGATTTCTTTCATAAAAAGATAATCTGTGTTTAGGTATTTCTAACACAGAACTATTTCTTGTCACATATGTGTGGTAACCGCTTATCCTTGGCATGCTTCTCAGGTTTACCTTTGCATACATTATCAGCTGCATTATGTAGACACATGGTAGTGGTAAAATTCCCATTGAGGTGAAGTATGGTCTACAACTAGTTCGACAACCCACGCCATTCATTATACGTATTGCGCGCTTTTGCACCACAAAAACCCTGTTCAAATCAGACGATGATCCCCATGCAATAGTCGCATACGAAAGCAACGAGTGAAAGCACCCAAAATAATACATCAGCAATACATCATAAGCAACCTCTGACTTGAGTCGGGCAAGTACATAACATATAGGGGCCAGTCTCTTACACAGACCATCAATATGCCCGTTCCATGCACACTTATAATCGATTGTAATTCCCAAAAACTGCATTGTCAACTTGGCAAATAGTACGACCATTCGACCTTATTAAACTTGACTCCTTCCTATCATATGAAACGGGCTTAAATTCAATGAACGCACTCTTTTTACTATTTAGCATTAAGTCATTATTTTGCAAGTATTTATTTATTGTCACTAAACTATCTCTAGCCTGATTAATAGTACTTAATTTATTTCGGTCACCTACCAACACATACGTGTCATCAGCAAATAAAGCAGCCCTCTCAATAGGCATATCATTCACATATATTATAAACAATAAAGGGCCAAGAACACTGCCCTGTGGTACACCTCTTTCCAATGTCAATTTACTAGAGCAAAACTCATTTATTTTTACATAGTGTGTCTTCCCCTCGAGATAGCTCTCAAACCCCTTATTACATTACCCCTTATTCCATAATGATATAACTTCCCAAGCAGAATTTTATGATTGACAAGGTCGAAAGCTTTGCTTAAATCTAAGAATATACCCATGCATGTTTTGCCCTCATCAATATCGTTATATAGATACTTTAAAAATGAGACTATGGCACTTGAAGTATTACGACCAGTGCGAAAGCCAAATTGGTTGCTATTTAAAATATTATTCCTTTCTAGAAACTGTATTAATCTTATTGCCATTATTTCATAAAATATTTTGGAAAACGAGCTCAATAAAGATATTGGTCGGTAATTTGCTAATGATTCCTTTGATCCGCTCTTAAACAGAGGTTTAATTTTCGAAATTTTTAATTCATTGGGAAATTTTCCCTGTACTACCGATCTCTCCAATGCACCGTTTCAATAAGCAAGTACTAATTTCGTCATATCCGTACGAATACGTATTTTTAAGGTTATTTACAGTATGCATAATTTCAGTTTCATCAACCGGATAAAAAAAGAATGAAAGCATGATAGGTGAGGAACTATTAATTTGATAGGTAGACTCATCATCTGATCGCAATAGGTCATCCGCAATTTTATTATAATATTTATTGAAACATTCTGCAACTACATTTTGATAAAACAATGGTTACAAATCGTTTTGGGTCCATTGGACCCGCTCGGTAGTCCTAGGGTTAAAATGAAGTGATTTTTGATGAAGTTTCTAACGCAGGCGTACAAAACCAGCTAACGGCAGTTAATGTTTAATCCTAATTACAATTACGCGTTTATTAATTAATTTCGTTATTTTCGAGGAAAATAAAGACTTCTCGTATGATCTGTAGGGCCATGGGTCGGTGATTTTTTAAGAGAAGTCGCCGCTGCCATAATCGACGGAGACTACTATTGTTGTCTGTACTAATTAGCTTGATTAATGTAATGTTTATCATAAGTTCTATATAATATTTTGGCAGTTCACCCTTCTAATAACGAGTTTGATAATAATAATAATATTATGTATATACTATATACATGTTCCAAATTTAATAATTATATTCATATTCCACAGATATTACTTTCAAAATGAGCTTTATTTTTACTTTTCTATAATATAAGTCTTAAATGCTCATAATTACAGAAATAATATAAAATACATATACTATTGAAGCATACAGATTGCTTTGAAACAAAGATTATATATATATAAAACATTTTCTAAGAAAATAATTCATATCTATATATCAACAGCTTAATCAAATCAAAAGCATGTTTATCATCTAATTCATTAGCTTTAAATACAAAAGCTTTCATTTTAAATAAAATAGTGAAACCTTGTGATACACTAGGGTATATACAATTTTAAAAGAAATTATTATTTAAAATGTAACGATTGTTATTTTATATATTTACAACTACATATTGTTAATTAATCTTTTTTGCAGATGCAAAATGTGTAGTTGAAACCCAATATAAATGCATATTTATTACAAAGTATTTATCGCATTTATAATATTCAGAAACGCAAAGCTTAGATGTGTCATGACTCATGAGTCATGACTAAAGACGGCAGACTATGTGCCCACACTGTCAAATTTAATAATAATATGTTTATATACTGAGAAGGATTGTTCGACGTTGAGAGATGTTATATTTGCATAGTTAAAGTGCTCTTTGTATCTGTACAATGGATCTTCAGTATTGGTAAAAAGTTGCCCATAATTTTGTAAAATCTACATTTTTATCTAATACACCTTATGTGTATTATTAAATTTAACAGTGTGAGGCACATAGTCTGCCGTCTTTAGTCATGACTAAAGACCGAGTTGGCTTTACTGGAATAAATGTGCGCGTTTAGAAAAACGCTTTATGTGTATTCGTAAATACGTCTATAAACAACTTCAAACTATCGTAGCTGTTCATGTACTACATACATATAACACGTGAAGCGCTGGTAATATGAGTTTCTCGAACCTCTCGCTTGTCCGCGCCTCTGTTAGCCGACCGAGAATGTTGGTCTTTGGTCATGGCATATCCTTCTTATACATTAGTGTGTCACATATCAAGTATACACAGTATTATCCTTTCGTTTTTCGGTAGGTATACTAGCCCAACGAAGCAATGAGACAACTTGTTTGAGTGTAGACAATATAAATTGTAGATCTGTAGCAAGGTAAGCTACAGTCAGTGGAAACAGATATACTGTTTGATCCAGTAAAAGGACCTAGGACTTAGCTTGCTACAGGTCAGCAATTTGCGTTGTCTTTACCCAAACAAAGTGGTCTCATTGCTTCAATGGGTTGTTGTACATATTTAAAATCAGTAGAAAATACATAATTCATGTCTCAAAAAATAAGTGTTAGGACCCCGACGGAATTTTAGTGAACACTTTTTATCATAAATAGTGATAATACCAATTGAATTTATTAAACATAGATTGCGATTTTTTTAACTGACATTGCAGATTCTTTTGTACCCAAAATAAAAACAAATAGACTTTGGGTCACGTTAGTAATTATATTACGTTTACATTGTTAGCTTTATGAAATGTAAACAAACTTTAAACAAAACAAGTTTTCCAAATCAAAGTTATTGTTTTGATTCGTTTTTAATAGCATTGTATAAACGTTTCATAATTACAGTAACAATACCTTTATATATACAGCAACAACTGCTTATGAACGGTTTGAATTTATCAGCAAAATTACCAAATAATTAGTGCACGTAGCTCACCGTGACGAATTTCTATATTTCTGAACAGGTTATTCTTCTTTTTCGGCCGCTTCTTTGTTTAGTAAGTTTCTAGCTTGTTAAATTATGACACTTCTTAATAATCTTGGAAGCTAAATGAATAAATAGTCTTTCGATTTGATTTGTGTATTTATCTTCGTTTCCTCTTATACTATTTTCATTAATATCAGTAATTCATATTGCGGACACCTCTTCGTGATACATTTTAGATTAAGTATTGAGAATATGCAAACCCTTGGCTATATTTCAGTATTTTAATTATAATAACTCTAACATATTGCTATGAACTGTGGTTTGGAAATTAGCTATTCCACCATTCACGACAAATCTATCAAGCTAGGATATTCAGTCGGCTTATTTCCAAAATGGGACTGCTCTCCTCTCAGGGTTCCAATCGGAAACGTGGTTGTCTCTTCTACAAATTTATAAGGCGTCAGTAAAAAAGTATTGACGAATGTTATAAATATGTATATCTTTAAGTTACTTATTTAAATGTGTAGAAAGGATAATTAAATTAAAGAACGCAATATAAAATTTAAATGAAAATTTAATACAAAAATAAAAAAAAAATCTTTATAAAGTATAAAGATTAATATTGCCTCATTAAACAATATTATAAAGGTAAAAATAACGCATGGAAATGACAGCTGCATACGTGCAAAAACCCCTAATGACAGCCGATCAAAATTAAAAATAATAAATTACAAAGAAACTTTTTAATTTCTTCCAAGAGAACAAAATCAAAATAAACAAACTGATTTGACAGCCCGACAGCCGTAACGCATGTGCACCCACATGTAACAAAAAATGCCCTTGAGATACCAAACGTACTAAAATTTTACAGTTACAGAATTTTTTACTAGAAATTTTAAAAGCCTTCTTTGTTATTTATATCAAATAACTAAGACTAAATCAATACGATAATTAACACAATAGAAAAATACAATATTCAATTCATTCAAAATAATAATAAGATATCTTTTAATAATATGTATATTACTTACGTAAAAAATATATTCAAGACACGTGAGTAAGAAAGTGTAAAATATAACAATTACGAGATCAACAAACTCGTATAAAATATCGGTAATGAATTAACACAGCACCAACCACAATTAAATCAAAAATAAACTCGAAGTTACTTTTAAAAAGATAAAGATTTATCTTTTTATAAACATCTTTCTTATCTCAGAGTACACTTGTGTCTGTCTAAAGGCCAAATCAAGCGCGCAGGCTTAGAATGTAAAACCAGTTTTTTACACAACAAATAATAAATTTCAAAAATATACACTTGCGTTCAAAATAATAATACAACTATAAATACATAAATTTTTTTATAATATTTATGGGGAAAAGTCCACAGCAATATATTCGGGTGTTATGGCATTATCAAAGAGATATCTTTAAATCTAACTTAATAGTTGTAAATATAATATATATTCAATTCTCTCAATCACAAGATACAGAAAAGGAGAAAAATAACAAATTAATTTTTCTAATATTAAAAGAACGCTATTTGGGGTTGAGTTTGACCACGGGAGAGCGTCAAATTGTTACAAGATGGACGCTTGTGGCTCGTGTTGACTAAATAAAACACAACATCGTTGTCCTCAGAGTTTTTATTTAATATTTATAGTCGCGAGTAATCAAATCTGGTCGTCAAGGTCATGCTTCGGCGCAATGGCAAATGCTACATTGTATAACCGTCGTAAATATCATAACCTATAATCATGTTGCATGACAATAATTGTCATTTTTTCTTTGTTAAATTTCATTCATGTTGACACTGTACTAATAAATAACACATACTTGTGTCCAGTGGGGTGATTGGTGTTGACTTTTAATCTAAATAAACTTGTGATTTAGTAAAATCTGTGTTTGGCTTCGCGAAACTATATCTTCATCTCATTCGCACAGTACTTATAGATTATCTTTACAACACGCTTTGAACAAAAACAAAAAAGAAGTTAATATAAGATATAACTCAAAAAAAGAAACCACAAAAAAAAAATATTTGGTCATCTCTCCATTAGCCTCGATAACTTTAATTATGCAGTTAGGCATGGAGAGACATAAAGTTCTGAAATAGTCCTGGCGAAGAGCATGCCAAGCGTAATTTATTACAGCAAGAGCTCGTCCCTGTTCTGCGGTCTTACTTGACGCTTTTCAATATATTTCACTAAAATTCCACTAAAAGTCAGGGCTGTAACTCGGCCAATGAAGCACGTTTATTTTATAGTTCTGAAACCATTCTGCTACCCTGTGTCACCTTCCGGAAAAGATTCTCGCACCGAGGATTGCATTAACTAATATAAACGGTCTGTACACGAACACGCACACAAAAAATACATGTGCAGTTAACCGAATGAATAGTGCTATTCAACAACTGCGTGATGTACTTACAGATGTTGTAGACTATTTATATCATCCGTCGTAATGACGTCCATTTCAGCCCGATGTGTCCGGTCTCTGATAATAATAGTCTTTATTATCCAACAGATACAAAAAGACAAATTAACTTATTTATTTAGTAAAAGGATCCTCATAATACTTATTTGCGTTTTTCGCCATAGGGGCCTTAGCCATAACTTTATTTCTAGCACGAAGAACTGAAAATGTAGCCGATTAACGTGTGCCGTAATTCGGTACAAGAAACTGTACTTCACCGAGTAATGACGGAGAATCAATTTTGTTTGTAATAACTTTGATTAAAAAGGTGGCACTAGACGCATTCCTCCGTTCCGAGAACGACTCCATGCCGTACTCGCTTAAAAGGATATTGTAGTCTACACCATGCGGTGGGTATATTCCATTAGTCTTGAACGACACATATTTCAAAAACCTCCTTTGAATTTTTTCCGAACCCAGTTGCTGGTAGGTATACCGATAGGACCAGCTCTCAACGGGCCATACCGAGCAATAAGTGGCAACAGCTAATCCCCTCTACGCGCAATAGCTTACATTACCATACATTGCAGAGTTATTAACCGCGCAAGGATATAGTCGTTTGCATATTGGTTCTGTATACGTAATTTGCCCATTTGTTTCAGATATAAAAAGGTCGTTATATCTCCAAGTTATTATTATTGTATTCTTAGCTGCTACGGAAAAGTAATTTTAAGTAATAAAAAAACAACGTTTTCTAAAAGATAAAAGTAAAAAAATCAATAATTCTGCAGAATAAATTTTAATTCTAAGAAAGTCACTAAATATAGGATTCGAAAATACCGCCCTCTCTCCCCAAACAATAGCCGAGCCTATTGTAAAACTCCCGCCTCACTCCCTCGAGATTTCTAGGGGTTATTGTCTCGAAAATTCTAAACAGTTGAACTTGCAACTGTTGCAACCTTTACGTTTGCATAGCTAGATACGAATGACGGGCAATCTATTGCTCTCGATCATCGGACTTATGTATGCGCACGCGGAGTGGCGTCGTACATACGTTGCCACATCGCATTACGTTCCATACGTATATTGTTCCGTATGGCCCGTTGCGGGCTGGACCTATCGGTATATGGGATACCATACGACAGAGGCAAATTCCAGTTTAGACCTGACCATAGTAAAATATAACGTTTTTAGTGTAAACACGTTAGAGAATCCTCTGCACGTTCTTATAAGGAAGCCTAAAGGTCGAGAATCAGAGTTGCAGATTGCTTCTATGTGCCCAGTAAATTTAAGCTTTATATTGCTACTTCGGTTTGGAATACTTGTTTTGTAAGGTAAAATAAAATTAAATAAAAAATAAGCAAAATGAACAAATAGTAATATAATAAATATAGGGTCCACTTTACGCATGTGTGTATATACAAGTAAGTAGTATTTTTTAAGTTTGTCATTGCACATTATCACATGTCGATACGTTTTCAGAAAAATTGCTTTTTTTATTAGTTAGCAATTTGACAATAAGCTTGCCAGTTTAGATTATTTTTAACGAAACCTTTTGTGTGAAAATGACTCATTTAGAAAGCAAAACAAATGGAAAGTGTGCTGGAATAGATGAATTTGTTTTTTGTTAATGCCCCACTAAAAGTAATGATTTCAAATTACTACAAAATTAAAAAAAAAAAAAAATTCCGGTCAGGTAAAGTTACAATAATATAATAATAATATTTAAAATAATCTTTTTGATATTTCAATTTAGATTTAGTTCTTGTTTGGATATGTTCGCAAACAGATGGACGTACATTTTGTAACGTTTTCCGACTTGGCAATTTACAGTAGGCGTATTTATTACGCAAGGAAGCAAATGTTTCGTTGTCTAGTAAAATAAACGATAGATTACGTACAATAAGGTTAACACATAAATCAAATTGAAATATTTCATTGGGTCGCCGGCGCTTTGTTATAAGTTATAAAAAAGTACCGGACTTTTACAATCTGTAGTCGATATTTGTTTACGAATTATTTCTTATGACGTAATTTTTATGTACTTACATTTTTGAGTAATAGTGCTCTTTACTTTGCATGTATAAGTGATAATAACGAGTCATCTAACTGTGACGCATAGATGTCAATCAGCATGCATTTCTATTATTATTTTACAGTCATATTGTACACTCAACGGCAGAATTAACTGCCCACCCTATATTTTGTTATTTTGTTGGAGATTTTCGTCAATTTTCGACATTAATTGACATTACATAATACTTTGACAGTAAATAATTAAGTTTAACTGTCATTATCTGTGTTTTACTGCCATTCGTACGCTTATTAGTAATTTCGTTCAAATTTGACTTTCTTAGTGTTAGTGTATTTACGATTTCTTTTTTATTAAACTTAATTAGACTTGTTTAGTGTTGGTGTATATCTTTTCAAATCGGTTTAAGTTAAGTTCAAAAACATTTTTAATTCGAAACAATGCCATTGAACGCAAACTCCGTAGCCAAGGCTGTGGTTCTATTCGATGAAGGTTACAGTCAACGTCGTATAGCTGGAATACTTGGTGCTGCCCGTGAGATAGTCAGAGTTGCCATAGGCGTTTTCGGGAGACGGATTCTTACACCAGAAGGCCTGGTCAGGGCCGCCATCGCTGCACTTCCGTGAGGGGCGATCGTTTTGTTGTAAGCACGATTTTAAGAGATCGGTTTTGTACCGCCGTTGAAGCCCGTAATCGTCTTGCTGAGGTTAGAGTTAGAGAACGTGAGCGAGCGAACTGTAAGAAGATTGGCAGAAAATAATCTTTCAGCGAGACGTCCTTACCCAGCCCCACAGTTTTGCCCGCAGCACAAAACATCTAGACTCCGTTTTGCGCGGGAATACAGTATGTGGAATATGATTCAGTGGAAGAATGTTTTATTCTCCGACGAGAGCAGAATTGTTTTAAGAAATCCTGACGGCCGCCAGCGTGTATACAGACGTCCAAACGAGCGGTTTGCTCCTTGTTCTCTTGTTCAAACTGTGGGTTACCAAGGAGGCTCAATAATGGTATGGGGAGGAATTTCTTACGAGGCTCGTAAGGACCTAGTGATTTTTTATAGAAGCGGTGTAGATGCTCACAGATATGTACACGAAGTTCTTCAAGATCATGTCATTCCGTTTGCGCCATTTATTGGAGACAACTTTGTTTTAATGAAAGACAACGCACGTTGTCACGTCGCTCGAGTGGTTTTGCAATACCTTAATGAAGTCGACATCAGAACTTTATCATGGCCAGCAAATAGTCCAGACATCAATCCAATAGAACACATCTGAGATAACCTGAAACGTCGGATTCGAGCACGGAGACAGCTCCAACCACCATTAGAGTGCTTTGGAAGAATGGGAAAACATCCCACAAGTTGACATTCAAAACGTCATGGATACACGCAGGCTCTTTGATGTGATTAGGGCACGGGGGAGTAACACTCATTATTGAGGTCAAGTTCGTTGGCAACAATACTTTTTTTCCATAAATTTCATGCATTGCAAATCTTATTTATTGTTTGCAAATTTAGCAACTTTGCCAAATTTAAACCTATCCTCTATCTCCAATAAAAAGCGAGATACCCATGGTGAGCGTCGAAAATGAATCAGCCTCTATATATATTTTTGCTTTAAATTTGTGGTGGTACTGACAAATACCGATAAATAATTCGTCGGTAAAGAGAATTACTTATGAATTAGAGGTGGAAGCCTGAAGGTGGACTCGAATAAAGAAAAATCATTTTTTCGTTACTACGGGAACATTGGACCGCGATTGTTTGTATGAAGGCATTACTTATTCATCCCTTTTTTTTTGTCGCTATACACAACTAAGATTGTATATTTACCTGAACCAAATTTTAGGTTTTGATTTAGTTTGCCCGCAATTTGAAGTCGTCACTTTAAATGGGCCATTCTGTATAATGTATAATATAGATAGAAAATGCTTAATTGCAGTTCAAAAATAACTTAGTTTCTCACTATATTTATATAATGCAGTGATATTTTTTATTTCCTCCGAGATAAATTTTCATATAAAAGGTTAGATATAGATACTTCATGGTCATGACTAAAGAAGTGAAATTGAACTGCGCGCTATATTCGCACGCTTAATAGTAGGTACATAAAATAAAATAAATAGTAAGTAGTAATTTATAAAACGTGGTGAATATTTTTGTGCCATTGTAAGTTAAATTCCGTAAATCTGTAATAAACTGATCCACTGCGACATTGTTGTATGTAATAATTAGAGAACGGACATTCTTACCACATGACTAAGTTCTCCGAATCAATAGCCGTTGTCCATTGTTAACGCTGCGAAAAATCAGGTGGCCGAGAAAGTCAAACACAAATACTTCATTGTATTACGGCGGGATGTACTCGGCGAAGTTTATAAACATTTCCAATTGCGGATTGCGTTTAATGGAATATATCCTCCGAATACAATCGCTGTGTTGTCCATTGTAATCGCAACGGACCAGATGGCCGGGTAAGACAACAAATACTTCATTGAATTACGCCGAGTCATGTGGTAAGAATGTCCGTTCTCTAGTAATAATATACAACAATCCATACAGAAGTTTACAAATTTGAAGGAATCGCGCCCGACATACGTTCACCTAAGTCGGTGATTAAATTATTACTGGCGATTGGGTCCGTTTACGGAGCTATCGATATGGATACTACGCTCCTGGCGCGCAGTCCAATATTCGCCTCTTTACTCCTAGCCAAAGTTTATCCTTCGAAATTCGACCGTATTCACTCACAGTCAAAGTCAAACAGCCGTCGATTCGAGTATATGGTTGACGGTTATTTAGCTTTGAATCGTCATAGCGGTTTGAGCATTCCATATACGTTCTTATTTAACACGTCCCAGCGCTAGTTCTCTTTGTTTTAGATAGCTAACTTCAGTTACAAATGTAAACTTTACTTATGCCATGTATATTACCAGGCGAGATTTTAAAGAAAACAACAAAAAGCTATTACCCACTGTATATTTATATCTTTTATTATTTATTTCATTCTTTGCCAGCAGTATTTAAGGAGTGAATAGATGTTATACATATATATGTATGTATTGCACCAAAAATAAGCTTGTAAATGAAATACTCATTTTTTCAGTTGCTAGATAAAAGTATTGAATAGAATATTGTGTGATATATACATTGAAGGAATTGACTCACTAATTACCTATATATAATATACTCACTCACCTTATTTCATATTCACGTATTTATTGGAAGTCATGAGAGCGAGTTCTACAATTCTTTTATGGCAAAATTATTGATAATGTAACTGTTTGCTCCAACATGAAACGAAAGAGTTTATGCCATTAAATTGGATATATTAATATTTGTACTTCGTAATTTTTAAATATTGGAACATGCCATGTATCGACAAGCAAAATTTTAGAATTAATTTATTTATCATATGGCTTACATGGATTAAAAACATACATCTACACAGAACAGAGTTAAATTTTAAAAGCAAGGCCATTGATTCAGTCCAACACGGATTCAGTGGCTTCAAAGAAGTCACTCATCTCACCTCCATATGCTATAAAGGGACACTCAGCTGTAATATGGTGAATAGTATGTGTCTCAGTCAGTTCCCATTTATAGAATGACTCACGGCAGATGTCGTGAGACGTTCTTATTCTATTGAGTGTCTTCCATTCGTGGCGAGACAGCTCCATTCCTGGTAAGGGTACGGTAAATGATATGAGCCACTTGAGCGGGGTTCAAGGCTTCCCAATACTCTCGCTATTATCTGGGTTGAAATTTTCTGCTAGCAGTAGTGGAGGAGATTTGGAGTTCAGACAGGCCGGCATCAGACAGATCGCTGTGTACTGGGAGGTGAGGATTAGATATTATTTTATTATATTGTCTAACCAGGCTTTCCTATCTCCGGATGCAATATGGCTTAGAACGAGGAGCCAAGATAGAGGTATATACTTTTAAAATAACCGCTAATTATTCTGATGGTCTCATTGAATTTGATGTCGATCATCTTTGCTTGGCAGCTGTTTAGTCAGATTTGGGCGCAGTATTCAGCTACCGAGTAAACAAGACTAAGAGCTGACGTTCTAAGGGTGGATGCGTTCGCATTATGTTATTTCTAGTTTTTATTTTGGTTGTGGTGTTCTCTAGATGTTTTTTATATGAGAGTGTACGATCCATTGTAACTCCTAGATATTTTGGGCAGGGATTATAATGTAGTAAGTTATTACTATTTAATATTCCTTAGAATAATAAATAGTAATTCTTGAAGCAGATTGTACTAATAGAATAGAATTTCTAAAGCATGATATTTTTAAAAACCACTTTTTCATTTGTTTGTTATTTATTTTTTCAATTGCTTTTGTTATCATTGCCGGAAATATGGATCTTTGATTTATGGATTGTTCTATTTGATACAAACTGCACGCTGTGACACAAAAAACTATTTAATTTGTTAAAGAGTTTTATAATATTATTTATCAGTTCTAAGATGAGCTAAGCGCTGCAGAAAAAAAATCACTAAATTAACTAAAAGCAAGACGTCTTGAGACGTTGTCTTGGCATTTGAATGTTAAGAATGTGCTTTATTTAAGCGGCAGCAACTAGCAATAGATATGCTTCGATTACGTGCACTGTCGGAATCTAAAATACACATGTTTGTACGTTGAAGTAATAATTGCTTATATACGTTTTTACGTTTTTGAATTTGTAATAATGATTACGTGGCAAAAGCAGGGATAAACGTTCTTTAATATCTCAGAAGGTATAGGATATTGTGTGTTTGTAAAATGACTTCCTAGTTATATTATTAAGTTTACTTTCACAGAAATGTTAGATCTCGTTCTACTGACTTCAAATAATTTCACAAATACATAATTACATTGTACTCTAAGTTCATTTGAATATCTTCCACTTGAAAATACAGAAGGAAGCACAAAAAATTAGTATTGTTCTGCAATTAGGATAAAATATAAATATAATATTAAATGTGTAAGGTTTATGAAGGGAATATATAACTTGATATTTATGAACAACTTGATTTCAACATTTTTTTTTCTCTTCAAACAAAAGTAGTAAATTATGAAAACCTCTCTAGTTAAAATTAAATGTGGTGTGTGCAACATTCGATCTCATAAATTTTTGCTATCCATATTTCATTTTGACGTTCAAAATATATTTATTTTTTGTATTTTTAGATGTTATTTTAACCCAAAAGAATACACGATCAAAAACAGTTATATTACTCTATATGTTGCTTTACAGTTTGCAATTTTTATTGCACGCATGCGCAATCCAACCACTTTCGGTTAGCGAATTGCAATTTTTCTTGCATTGCAAGTAATGGAACATCTTCTATTTTCACGCTAGCTGCAATTCTAGTGTTTTTTTGTGTTGTGGGGGGGATTTTATCATGCCATTTTATCAGCCAACACATGATGAAAATGTCTTTTTACGGATATAACCTAGATGGTTGATATCAAAAAATTCTTCTGTTAAATAATTTTTTTTTCTATTTAACCAGAGTTTAACCCACCATTTTCGTTTCTGAATGTTTGCCTTTTCTGCTAATAATGCAGAAAAGGCAATTAGTAGCAAACTAGCAGTTTTAATTTTAAGTTTTCGTTAATTTTTATCCATAACTGCCGTTTTCTGCTTTTATAGGTTCACCTTGTATGTACAGATTATGTATGTTATTTTGTTTGTGTAATAAATATATGTGTTGGTCAACTAATTTCACAGACTTGCACGTAAGAATTGCAGTGTAAATATACTCGTCCACGGTGCAATATAACTAGCATGATATCTGAAAAGTGGCATCTAGCTTAGGATTGCACTATGTAAACTAGTAAGCAACTCAGAGAAGTGGCCCGTACTTTACAGATGTATGCCACTTTTCTAATTGCGCGCCATTTCAGTAGTGGCATAGTGTAAGCAGTGTAACAATGCTTATTGCGCAAATTAACTGAAATTCAAACTTGTTTGAATTTCTCTGGCATGTGGTCGCGAGAGTAAACGCAAAAATTGATCGAATTAATAGAAGAAAATGTATGTCTACGGAATGTTCAAAAAGAAGAATATAAAAATATACGGTACAATGCCATTCAGCGAATTGCAGCTAATCTCCAAACAACTCGTGATGACATTCGACTTAAAATTCATTTACGATCTCAATAAACAAATGAAAGAATGAAAGTGAATAAAAAGACGTTCTATAGTGGTACATGTGAGTAAATATCTGAAAGTTAGCATGTTAGTAATATATCACGTTTTTCTATCATTAGTCTAATCTTTGATGATTAAAATCATCAGCAGATAATCTATAAAACACTTCGTCTCCTTACTGTAAGTTCCCTCAATAAGTTGTTCAAGCATACCACACTGTTATCAGTTTCCTATCCAATCTTTTACCCAACATTTTCTTGTCTTACTATTTCTAATTTTTCGTTATTTTATTAACACAAGAGATAAATAAACAGCTACCTTAGCAATATCAATAATTGCTTTTCAAACATCCAAAATCGTATCGAAAGAAAATATTGGAGTTTATTTAAAAAAATGCATATATGACAAAGTGTAAGTTGCGTTCTATAAATGGCATATTTTAACGTAAACAAAACAATTTATGTAGTATGTGTAAACACGTTCTTCAATTTTAATGGATCAACTCAAGATTGCATGCTAGTTATATTGCATCGTGGACGAGTACCTTTAAGCCACGACTTAGCGTGCAATAAAAGGTGCTTCAAGAAAAATTGCATCCAATGAAAATTGCAAGCTGTAAAAGGCCTTAAGGAATCTAATGCCTAGTCTAATGCCGCAGATGAAACAGAAAAAATACGTACTAAAATCAAATTTTCCATATATTTATAATATTAATACTAAAAAAATGTATACTTTATCCATCTTACTATATAGATTCATTTAGTAGAATTTGAAGAATTAGATATAAAAGACTATATAATACAAAAATAAAAGCCTTGATAAGTAAGTATGCACATTTGGGACCAGACGCAGCGTCGCAGTGGAAGGGGCTTGGGTTCCATACGCATGTATTATATGTACTTGTGTTTCCGAAACATTCTCAAGCCGGCTGCGATATAGTACAGGTATTTCGTATAAAGTGAAAAATAATAAGTCAATAATGTCAAAAGGTATAACGACAACGTTCTACCACGAAGCACAGAAATTAATAAGTAGATTTCCAGATTTAGTTTACGCTGATACCTACTACAATAAAATGCAAAAAATTGTGAAATACCGCTCTCGTGTACAACAAAATATAACTGCCAAAGGCATGTGAACAGTGCAAAGCATATACGGAAAAAATGATGACGTATTTGTGTTCGGGTTATGTGTAACTTTATAATGTTCTATAATGCTGTGTAATGTTACATTACATAACATTAAAGTTACATATAACTCGAACACAAATACGTCAACATTTTTTACCATAAGTGTTTCTGAATTGTGTATTATCTAAAAGTGAATTCAGAAAGCAGAAACCGTCTAAAATTACTTCTACTGAAACTGATATGTGTGGATCCCCACTACCAACACCATAAACATCATTACAAGAACGTCAATTCACAATTGTGTATCATTTTGTTAGGTTAATTACGAGGGTTCTGCAAAATTTAGTAAAAATACGGAATTTTTAAAGAAAATATGCATGTTATTATCAATGAAGTACTGCTTTAGTTCGCTTTTCAAGTGCGGTCGATTGAAATTTCATATCAAATTTAAACTTAAAAAAATGTTAAGTCAGTACTAACGTAATTAATTAAGCATCAAATAATCTAATAATAATCAAAAACAAATTGTCCATAAAGAAGATAGTTTATATTTAGAATGTTTCCATTGAAAATATACAGTTAAAATATTTTCT
Organism: Melolontha melolontha; assembly: GCA_935421215.2. Lineage (NCBI taxonomy): Eukaryota > Metazoa > Arthropoda > Insecta > Coleoptera > Scarabaeidae > Melolontha > Melolontha melolontha. The sequence continues at coordinate 48,780,970 of OW285236.1, forward strand.
GATACGGCTTGAACTTTATTCCCTCCAGACGCGAGAAAAAATGACAAAGGTATTTATAAAATATTTGCCCCGACACTGTATTTCGAGAAGTGCGACCGACTATAAAGAGGAGGAGTAGCGTTAAGTAGCGAAATAATTGTTTCCCCGTTGAGTCATTTTCGATCGTTACATGAGTACGTTCGATAAGATTTACGTCTTCTTATTAACATGTAGATTGTTACCAAATTACGAAAGTTGCTGACGTTGAGCACACATCTTAATTTTTAATAATTGACTTGCATACAAAATAAAAGTATAAATTTTTAACAGCTGTTTTCGTACGTAAATATATTGAGGCTATTGAACCCCTAGCATACAACATTCTTAGTGTTGTGGTTTTTATAACATCGACAGTTGTTTCGTATATAAAACACACACATACGCTGTAGGGTATGTGTGTGCGCGCTTGTTGACTATGTTGACCTTTTATTTATTTTTTAAATGATTGCATAATTTTCGAAATTAATACGCTAAAAATTGTGTATTGATAGAATGCTTGCGATAGGTTATAATGTGATGATATTATCACAAAAATTTATGATAAGAGAGTCAATCAAAATTCGCACTACTTTTAACTTTAAAGTCTGTGATTTTATTTTGTGAAAAGAGGGCATAAATTCCTGTAATGACATATAGTTAAAGAAAAGCGAAAATAAGTCAAAAAATGACTATCCCTTTTTCTTTAATTTTTTTAACTACTAACAATAACAGACTTTGTATTTCAATTTGCGTCAACCCTTCATAAATCTTTGATTTGTGTTCGTATTGATTTTGTTTTTGTCATAACTGACGATATTTTGTTCCTTTACGTACGCTAACGGATTAAGTAATTAATAAACTAGTTGTATTTACCAAATATATTTCTAATATTTTAATTAACAATGATTGCAATAACGACCGATATCGCAACTGTTAAATATTGATATGAAATTGCATATATGTACTATAAGTACTTTAGTAACACCAATATTGATTGTTGTAAGCTTTTACTTGAACAAAGGAATCTTTAAGTGAATTATTATAAAGAGAATGTTTGAGTTTACTCAAAAAAAAAATTAACTAGTAGATAATGTCGGCTCTTTAATTATGTTATTGAAATATTGTTTTAAGACAATAACATTTCGTTAATTGTGAATAAATAGTTTTAATTTCTATTAACATATTTGTTTTTAGACATGCTTTCTCTCAACATTTGTACAAGTTCAGAGTGGATGTAATAGAAATTGTGAATCTAGGCTAATTTATTTTTGTATAATTTTTACTTCTTTTTATTTCTGATCTAGTTAATTAATTTTAGTCCGTTATTGTATGTTATCGAAAGCTAGTCAATTATACTTTTGTATATTATTATTTGGCTGTATGTATTTTAATTTATTCGTGACGTAATATTCCTAAAAAGCAGTATTTTTGTATTCATACGTATTCGTAAACATTATGTATTCTGTCATTTTTCATTAATAAAACCAATGAAACATTTGTTGATATTTCTTTCTTTTTATTGTAATAAAGAAAAATAAAATTACTGATTTCGTTTTATTGTAAACTTGCGATTCATGCACTGGTGTCCAAGATTTGAAAACAATTTAAAAAAATAGTTAATGTTCATCGATTTTTTTTCGTATTTATAAAATGGGCGAAAACTGCTTAACGTTATCATTAGAGTGGACCAATCCGGAGCGAAAGCAGAGGCGTGACTAACGAATTGGTTCCCGCGTGCCCCATCGCACATACGATTACTTAGTATGTTGTTCACGGTCATCGCGTGTACACGTATAATAGCAACACAACACACAACAATTACTTCGGAATAGTGCAAGCATTAGAAAACCTACAAAATTCTTCGCTATCGTTACAGGAATCAGTGCTAGTTGTGAAAGATACACACGCACAGCTATGTTCGATAGAAGACGCAAGAAATGAGTGTATTTTAAGTAAGTTTGAAAGTGTTTTAGATAAAGATTTAGATTTTGCCAGACTTAGACAAATTTGTGAATGTTCGTCTACAGATGTGTTAAGTTGCTTCAAAGATTATTTTAATTATGCAAACATCACATCACTAGATGTGGAGCGATCGTTTTCTTTATCAAGCACATATTTTCCTCACGGCGGACGCGTTTTCGAGAAATAACTTTGGAGACGTCACGGAAAACGCATAAGACGGTAAGTTTTTTTTTAATCATCTAATTACATACATTTTTGATTTTATTTTTTATACGTATCATCGAGAACGTTTCATAATCTAGAAAAACCGTCTTACATATTTTTTTGTATCTAACATAATAACAGCACCGTTCGTGATAGTATATCTCTAGATATTAATAATGTTTCGCATGCGGGAACCAATTCGTTAGTCACGCCTCTGCTTTCGCTCCGAATTGGTCCACTCTAGTTATCATTAAAGCCCGGCATTTTAGGTCCACTTGTCTCTTTCTACATATTTTCTCCTTGTTTACTCATAGACGTAACAACTTCTTGTTTTTTTCTTATGAAAAAATATTTTATTTTATTTTAGTTTTCAAAAACGCATTCGTAACGTAAATAAAAGTCATAAAAATCCTAGTAGTAATTCAGAGAGCAGTAAATGAAAGAAAGGTTTGTCTACATATCTAAAAACATTTTTTCATACTATTTGCTGTTTTGCTTTTGAAATGTGTACTATCGCGGCATTTAAAATCCGGACGTTTAAATATTTATTTTCACTAACGTGTGTTCATTTGAAAAGTCAATCTAGGTTACTTTGAAGTTTTGATAGAATAAAACGCATATATATTAGTATGTGTTTGTTGTTCCGTAAACGTAAATCCAAATGGCATTTGATAATGTCAATCTCAAATATCAGGTAGTGCATAAAATAATCGTACGTCGATTCTGGTTTAAATAAATTGCTTCTCAGTTTTAAAATGGCTTTCACTTTAGAACATAAAATTTTTTTAGTCCAGGCTTATTTTCGAAGTGGTAATAAAATTGATGGTTTATGGGTTTATTCAGTTCAAGATTGCATGGTAGAATTTCAAGTTGAGTTTCCACATTTTGTAATAGATTATATACAATTTAAGAATACTTTGGATAGAACTTTAAAACTTTTTTCTGAAACTGGTAGTCTCTTAAGAAAATCAGGCAGCGGAGCAGTTAAGAAACGTACACCTCAAGTTGTCAATCGTGTTGAAGAAATAATGGAAAATGAACCACAAACATCTGTTCGACATTTGAGTCAACAAATAAACCTTTCTGTTGGTACAACTCCAGTGGCGGCTGGCGCATAAGCGCTGCAGTGCTGCAGAGCTCCCAAAAAATTGGGCGGGCGAACCTGTATTAGTTATAACTAGTTTTCTTTTACATAATTTTTCCGACATTTCTGATGTTTATAAAAGCGTAACATATTGTTGTGAAAATTCTCCCCCTGTATATCAAAAAATTTGCATATTTTTCTACATCACCTGTAGAGGACATCAAACCCTACAATTTGACACCTCAATCATCAAAATCCGATCAGTAGAAGCCGAGATATTCGCTTCCGATATTCCAACACTAACGCCGGTTATATCGTATATACTATATTATCATATTATCGGGTTAGTGGCTTGGTGGCTTGCACACTTGCCTCGTAGTCCGGCAGTACCGGGTTCGAACCCCGGTGCTTCCTTTCTGAGTTTGGTTTTCTGTAGTTTTCCAAATTCCACGGCAAATGCGGAAAGGTAACATCTTAAGTCGGTCTACAGCCGCAGGCGTAATAATAACTCATGGCCAGCCGATGCCCCCTGTAATTGGCGCAAGCTGTTGGGGGATGCTAAGGCATGGATTATTATTATTATTATTATTATCAAACATACAAAAGGCGACCAGTGGAATAACCAACCTAATTCGCGCGATCGCTCACTTGTTCCTTATCTGGTCCACACGAACGTGCTCTGAGCGCTCCTTCCAACACCCGCGCGCACCCCGCTACCCCCGTGACTGTCTAAAACCAATGCATGATTTTACCAGGCAATATTCGCTGCATTCATTCCAGCGCAGAGGTCATATGAATCGGTATAGGTATTTAATATTTTCGCGTGTTGTTTACTGTGCGGCGAGTGTAACGTAAAAACAATAATATTGTGCGCGTGCTTGTTTGTTTTTGTGTATTGTTGACAATTTATATAAACTCTGTGTATTATGGAGGTGGTCTTTAATTTAATTAATGTGAAGAGATTCTTGAAATATTCATTCGAAGAAAAGATAAAATTAAAAGCAAGTGGTACGCCATTAGTAGATATCACTATTGAAAAAACGTGTAAGTAGAGGGAAAAATTATACACGTAAATTTAGTAGCGATATTTATTCAAAAAACGAATGGATTTGTGGATGCAACAAAAAAAAATGCTTTATATTGTTTTCCCTGTTTACTTTTTGGTGGCGATAAAGCTTGGACGGAAATAGGGGTCACGGATCTAGAGCACTTGAGTTTGAAAATAAAAAGACATGAGAATTCTAAAAGCCATCTTCATAATTGTATGGAATTTGCGTTACTATGGTCAACTAATATTATGGCTCAACTAGATTCTGCTTATTGGGTAAATATACAGAGACATAATGAAAATGTGTCAAAGAATCGTTATATTTTATCAAAAATTATTAATTGTATAAAATTTTGTGGAGCTTTTGAATTGGCCCTTCGGGGACATGATGAGAGCGATACTTCCGAGAATCCGGGGATATTTCGTGGACTTATTAATTTTTCGGCTGAATTAAATGCAACTCTAAGTGAGCACCTAAAAAATTGTTCGGTATTTAAAGGCACTTCCAAAGAAATACAGAATGATCTGTTACAGTGCATACTTGAAGTCTGCCAAGAACAAATAATTGAGGAAATTAATAATTCTCTAGACAATTTTAATGACAAAGTGATAACAAAATTTGCAAATCGAAAAGAACGTAGAATAGATTTAATTTATAAGAAATAATTTGTTAGTAAAGTAGTGCTTAGTGACTCTTATTTTTTTGTGTGACAATTGTTCCAGAAATCCATTACTTCAGTGCGGAAGGCGAAGAAAGCACGATAAGATCGATGGGAGACAACCTCTTACTGCCCGTGCAAGGTAATTTTTTTTGTAAAACTTGCAGAACACCTTAAAATTTTTAGCACGAGCCGCCACTGTACAACTCACAAGTTATTAAAAAAAGATATGCAACTTTATCCATACCGTGTCACAGCAGTACAAGCATTGTTAGAAATTGATTACCCACGTAGACTACAGTTTTGTAATTGGTTTGTAAATATGAACAATAATGGAGAACTTTCGCAAAGAGTCATCTTTACTGATGAAGCATGGTTTTATAAAACGGGATACCTAGTCACAAAATACAAGAATTTGGAGTAGTGAAAATCCACATGTAATTAATGAAAAATCGCTACATCCAGAGAAAATTGGTGTTTGGGCAGCGATAAGCCAAAGGCGAATCATTGGACCAATATTATTTCAGGGAACGTTAACTGCTCAAAGCTACCGTACGGAAATTTTACAACCATTTGTCAATCAGTTGCATGATGATGAACTTCAAAATGCATATTTCCATCAAGACGGAGCACCTTCTCACTGTACTGCAGAATCTTTGGATTATTTAAGAGAATTTTTTGGTGAGCGTATAATTAGTCGAAATACTGAAATGCCTGGCCTGCACGTTCATGCGATTTAACACCTTGCGACTTCTTTTTGTGGCCTTATCTAACACCTATATTGAATTTGAATGATATGCTACAGAGAATCGAACAGAAATGCATAGAAATTAATAACAATCCAGTAATGTTGCAGAATATCATCAGAAATTTTGAACGGAGGATTTTAAAGTGCATTGATCTTGAAGGACAACATTTTCAACATTTGTAGTTTTCAATAAATACCTATTATTTGTTATTTATTTGTATGTATGAAACTGTCAAAATATACGACTTCGTAGGTTAAGTAGTAAATTTTAATTTACGACATACTTCAAAATATTCTCAGTAAATCACATGCTACTATACTCTATTTTTAAAGTAGAGAAACGAATTTCTGAACAGACCACTTTGACAGTGAAATCTCATTGGTTGAAAGCAAGGCCAAATTGCTTTCAACCAATGAGATTTCACTATCAAAGTGGTCTGTTCAGAAATTCGTCTCTCTACTTTAAAAATACAGTATAGATTGACTTTTCAAATGAACACCCGTTATAATTAAGCATTGTAATCGGTTTTTGTATAATTGAGTTGTTGTGTAGCTAACAGCATTTATCTGTAACATTTATCTGTAACCTCTCACGCAAAATTATGTTTACATTTTGTTATAAAATTTTGTTACTGAGTGAATAAATGAAAGACAAGAACTTATTAATCAGAAAACTACAATTATTTGGTTTTAATTTTTAATACTTTATTCCAGCACTATTTCTGGCACACCTCTTGTAATCGTCTAGGAATAGGTGTTACGACATTATATATAAATTCTGGTGACAGGTCATTCCAAATATCCGCGATCTTGTTAGACGATTCTTGGACATTTGCTGGCCTAAAATTATTCCTGCTCATCGTCTTAACAATGTAACCCCACACTTTCAAGATGGGGTTCATATCTGGACTTCTAGAACACCACGGCAAACACTATATTATTTTCTCTAAACCACTGAGAAACGACTCTTGCCGTGTGTTCTAGATTTAACAAACACCTGGCCATGTGCGCAAATCCAGACTCAGACTCAGACGCTCATTTGTGATTTTTGAGTATACTTTTCGTCAAATCGTGAATTAGGTGTCTATAAATATCGTATGATCAAAAAGTCTTGGGATCGCTATTGCCGTGGAATTTACGAGATATCTATGAAATTATTTATTTCAATTAGTTTTGACATTTACTTGACAACTTTTAAGTCAGCTAGCTATAAAATAACGAGCCATCTAAAAAATGCATAATTGGAGTAGACTGTGAAATTGGGTTGGTTCTTTAACCACTTCCACATAATGACATTTATTATTTGACATTGAAACTATAAGTTTGTGTCAAATTTTTCAAAACTCTTATTAAGAAAATTGTTTGTGTTTAGATGTAAATGGACAACATTTTCAACAACTTCTGTAGCTATATGTAAATTTTGATTATGATTTCGATATTAAATAAATTATTTGTTTTCTTTTTTGTTGTAGTATCATTTCAATGCCATAACCTTTTTTTTACAATGAAACCAAATGAAACTGTCAAGCATCAAGTAATGTGTCATTATATCGAAGTGGTTAAAGTATCAACCCAATTTCACAGTCTACTCCAATTATGAATTTTTTCGATGGCTGGTTACAGTGGCGGTCGGGGTGGTTCACATAGAGAGTGATAATTTCAAAATTAAAAAGTGTAATACAAAAACGCTTACCCAATCCTTATAAATTTCACCGACGTAGTGTTACAGACAGGTACTGTTCATTGTAGAGTTTGTTTTGAGGGAATAGTAAATATTACACTACACAGTTTAATTACATCTGACGATAAACGAAGTCCATTTTACGTGTCTTTGACTTGCAGAACAGTTCTATCACTTTTTCGTTAAAGTTTGGAAAATCATTTATACATTCTTTCTCACAAGATAACATAGTAAGGGCATTTAATCTCTCTTCTTTCATTGTATTTCTCAGGAAAGTTTTTATTCTCTTCAGCCGTGAAAACTGGCGTTCCGCTTCGGACGTTGTCATTGGGATTGTAATGACAATTTTTAAAAGCTTAACAACTTCATTAAAGGTGTCGCTTAATCCATCCAGCAGAAGACCTAGCAGACCTTTAGCACCGACTTCTATATTTTGCCTAAATTCTTCTCTAGAATATAGAACGCTTAATTCAGTTCGTAGTCTGCTTTCATTGAGGCATGGATAAAATTTTACTGCTTCTTTAAGGCAATCTTCCGGAAATTTTTTTTGAAAAGAGGAGAACTGTTTAAAAGAAATTCAGTTTGCTAATATTAAGTGCCCTGTATACCGAAATCTAGTTTTTATTTCTAGCAAAATAATATCGCACACTTCAATAGTTTCCCTCCTTCTTTGGCTACCATCAGTTACTCTTCGCCGCTTTGGTGGTCGAGGAGTCAGTTCTGGGTCATTTTGTTTAACTAACTGATTATCTGTGTCAGCGATTTCGGTTCGAATTTTTCCAATAGCGCGTTCAAAATTATCTAAATTATTCTTGATTTTTAATGCATCTGTATTGACATTTTGTAATTGATTAAACAATATGTCCACATGTGGCATAATTTTATGAAAGAAAGTTAACCAGTAGATAAAATTTTCCTCCTCTAAAATTCGCAAATTGGCACCAGCTTGATGAATGGTAGTTTGTAAACTAGCTTCTCCCTCGATTTGTTCTAGAGCTTCAATTATTTCTTCTCGGTGCTCATATATTGTATTCACTGTCCTAGAATTGAAGATCCATCTTATTTTTGAAGAACGAAGTAAGTTTTTTCTCTGAAGGAATTCTTCCAATCTTGCAGCTCGTTGTGGTGAAGTGGAGAAAAATGTACATAATCCCGTCAGATTGGCAAAAAAATTCTGCAATTACTACTGCTCGATGTAGCATGTGACATAATTAGATTTGTCTGATGTGCATAACAATGTACAAAATTAGCCCTTGGATACTGGTCTTGGACATGTCTTTGCACGCCGTTAATAGCACCACTCATGACTGCTGCCCCATCATAGCTCTGTGCAATCAGTTTTTCTGGGTCATCAACAAGCAAACTAATTTCGTTAAGGATGGAGGCAGATAAAGAATTAGCATCATGTCCACTAGGCGGAAGAAATTTCCAAAATCTTTCGACCGGTCTCGCGTTCACAATATATCTTAAAACAACCACCAACTGAAACTGATTGGACACATCTGTGGTTTCATCAGCTATCACAGATATGAAGTCGGTTGCTTTAATTTCACTGGCAACTTGTTCATGATACACGTTCAACATTGCATCAAGCAGCTCATTCTGTATCGTTTTTGATAATCCCTTAAAAGCGGGGCTGCTTCGATGTGATCTCTGAGCGATTTATCCAATTCTCCGTAAAATTTATCAATTCCCGAAAAATGCCCTTGTTATTCGACGTTTGCTGTTCATCATGTCCCCGAAGTGCCAGTTCAAACACGCCACAAAATCTAATGCAAATTATTATTAAATTTAACACATGCCTATTTTTTGTTACCTTTTCATTGTGTTGTTGAATTGCTTTTCTATATGATGAATCTAAAACATTCTGAATGTTATTTTTTCCTAACATTCTTAGACTAAATATATTTTTCAAATGCCCTTCGGAATTTTCATGTTTAATAATTTTAGCACTAAGATGAATTAAGTCTCTTATTCCGTTCTTTGACCAAGACGGTTCACCACCAAACAAAAGACACGAAAAACAAAACAAAGTATTTTTAATTTCACACCCACAAATCCAGTCATTTTTCTGATAAATATTCATTTTGAATTTTCTTATAACGTCTTTACCTTTAACAGATTGTTTATTTTCTAAACATAATTGAGGCATCGGCCGTTTAAGATTTTTTACTGCGATTTTTTCATTATACGTTAACGCGAAAACGCGTTGTTCTCTAAAAAAGACACGGAATTATTGTAACAATGCCCGAGAGCAGTCTGGTTCAGTTGCTCCAACGCTATGTATTATACGACATTGAAGTACGGCAAAATACAGTTCTCCCCACCATCAATGTAATGTTAATGCCTTAAAAGAGCAACAGTTGGGCTTTGCTCAGTACCTAACACAATTGACGAATTAGCACTTGCCTTAACATTACACTCTACAAACGCAACAACTCAACAGATACAATACTTTGTAACGCAAACACAGAAAATAATTACTCTTTACAACAACAAACAGTAAACACACACATGACTGAAACGCAAAAGACCGATGACCAGTGACTTAAACGCAAAAAAGCGATAAACACACGCAACACATGACCGCACAAAAACACACGATTATTTATTAATCAGACACAAACACGTCACAACCCTGGGAAATACAAAACAATGGAGTGGAAATGGAGGCAACTCCGACTACAAAACAAAATTAAAAGGACTCATATACTTTGCTCAGTATATCTATGACGACGATTGGTGTATGTACGTTGTTAGCGTGCCAGGTTCCTCGTCAATAACTATGAAAGTATGAATACATAATATACATAATAAATAAATACTTTCACAGTTAGTCGCCGCTTGGTTTGTTTTGTTTCATAATTCCAGGGGGTGCAATTACTCACTTGCTTTCATTAAAGAGCCGCCACTGGGTGAAGTATTGTCTTAGATCAATTTCCGACGAAAGCACTGTAAGAAGAAAACTAGATTCCATCTATCTGCCACAGATACAGGAAATAAAAAAAAAATAGAAGGCAAAAATATATTTGTGCCAGTGGATGAAACTACAGACACAGTGGGACGTTCAATCAACAATGTTATTGTAGGTACGATAGAATCAACCAAACCTCCAAAATCTCATTTAGTTGCTAGTAAAGATTTGTCTACCATAAATTTTCAATCTATCACGGAATTTGTGAATAGCAGTCTAGATTCCATAATTCCGGACAAGAAAGAGAACGCTCTTCTATTAGTAACTGATGTAGCTTATACGCTCAACGCAGGGACAAATTTAAAAACTCTTTTACCAGGTATGGTTCATGTTCTTGTGCACATTCTTTACATCGCGTATATGAATTTGTGCGAGAAGAATTCGCATATGTAATAATAATTCGTATTAGTAATACGAAAACAATTTTCTTAAAAGCCCCTAGCAAAATACATACAATTTTACAAAGAACCTTGTCCTGGATTAAGTTTACTTCCTCAACCTCTTATTACCAGATATTTCTGGATACAAGCTTGTGTTTTTAATAGTGCCAATTTTAAAACAATTAAAATTACGGTAATGTGTCTAGAAGATATGGTGAAAAGTGTATCAATTAGTAGACCGTTAGTACAAAAACTCTTTTTGCTTAAACAATTACCATTTATTTATAAATATTTTGGTTTTATTCCTCCTGTAATAAAGAATATAGATAGTCAAAAACTATAATTAGAAATATACAATGTGTCCGGGAAAATGTGGGAAATCTCTCGGATTCAGATAGAACATTAGAAAATAAGATGACAAGTTCCCATATTTTTTTTCCTAGCGGCCCTCCTTACGGAGATATGGCCTCCTAAAGGACACCACTGGAAATCAATTTTTCTTGAATAACTTTTAAACTACTTATTATAATTTAATGAAAATTTAAAATGATAAACAGTAGTAAGGACCTCTTAAAATACTGCCCTTAAATTTAAATTAGCTTGTTTAGTTTACTAGGGGCGGACTAGGTTGTACATTTTAATGCTTACATTTTTAACACCTTGTATGATAAGGAGTTAAAAAACAAATTTGGATACCTTGAACATTAAGCTAAAGAAAAGGTACTCTTGTTCATTGTCGATAAAATAAACCGTTTTCGAGGAAAAAAAAATAAAAGAATTAATGTTTTATTTCTATTAAAAAGAACCATGTTTTTTATTTTTTTTGTCTGCAACAAAGTGTGATACAAAAGATTTTCCTCGTAGAATTCAGTTCGCAAACTGGCTGTTAGATCAGCAACGAACAAACCCAAACTTCATTAGCACTATTCTTTTTACCGATGAAGCAGGGTTTACCAAAAATGGTATTGTAAATTTACATAACTCGCATGTATGGGCTGATGAAAACCCTCATGCCACTGTCGTTCATCATTATCAACATCAGTTTCAATCAATTAATGTTTGGGCAGGAATAATTGGCAATTTTTTGATTGGACCTTGCGTATTGCCGCCACGATTGAATGGTGAACTTTATTTACAGTTCCTTCAGAACGCTTTTCTGGATTCAATAGAGCATTTGCCACTTGCAACCCGCCAAAGCATGTATTTTATGCATGATGGGGCCCCACCTCATTTTAGCATTGCTGTACGCGACCACCTGAATAACGTCTATCCAAACCGTTGGATAGGCAGAGGAGGTCCCATTGCCTGGCCTCCACGGTCTCCCGACCTAACGCCAATGGATTTTCACCTGTGGGGTCATCTCAAAACCTTGGTGTATTCCTCTCCGGTTGATACTAGGGAGGAACTTTTACAGAGAATCACATTTCATTGTGATGTGATAAGAAACAATGCTGGGTTGTTGTGGCGAGTACAGCAGTCCTCTATTCGTCCTGCCCGCGAGTGTATCAGAGTTCACGGAGCCCATGTTGAACCCACTTATGAAGTTTTTAATTGATTATTTCTAATTAGCGTATTTAGGTTCAATCGTTGCAAGCTTTAGTGAGTACATTTCTAAACATAATTTTTGTTAAGGTGCCTTTCTGGGACAAAACTGCATTTCTAAGAATCTTTGTTATTTTGTCGTATTAAATAACCTAAACTAAAACTTTTTTGTTCCTGGAATGACTTTTGTATCACACTTTGTTGCAGACAAAAAAAAATAAAAAACATGGTTCTTTTTAATAGAAATAAAACATTAATTCTTTTATTTTTTTTTCCTCGAAAACGGTTCATTTTATCGACAATGAACAAGAGTACCTTTTCTTTAGCTTAATGTTCAAGGTATCCAAATTTGGTTTTTTAACTCCTTATCATACAGGGTGTTAAAAATATAAGCATTAAAATGTTCAACCTAGTCCGCCCCTGGTAAACTAAACAAGCTAATTTAAATTTAAGGGCAGTATTTTAAGAGGTCCTTACTACTGCTTATCATATTAAATTTTCATTAATTTATAATAAGTAGTTTAAAAGTTATTCAAGAAGAATTGATTTCCAGTGGCGTCCTTTAGGAGGCCGTATCACCGTAGGGAGGGCCGCTAGGAAAAAATGATGGGAACTTGTCATCTTATTTTTTAATGTTCTATCTGAATCCGAGAGATTTCCCACATTTTCCCGGACACATTGTATAATAACGCTATTCAAAAGTTAAATAACACACCTGGTGAATTCGGTAATTATGTAGAAACAAAATATATTTTATGCCCTAAAATAAGTATTATATTAAAAAATCACTCTCTCGTTAAAGCACCCTTGTATATTGCTTTTCAAATTTATATTTATTTAATAGGTAACTTTGGCCGCTATAATATTGATGCGGATATAGTCTAAATTATTTTGGTCAAAACTGTACCATATTTTGTAATTTACGAAAACTATTTGCTTTTAAGTTTGTATGAAGCATCCATTACCTTGTCAAAGTGATTAAAGTTTCTTTGTGGGTTAAACCATGCATAAATAACGATGGTGCAATGAACTAGATTCATATGCAAAAAGTATGCGGGTGATATTTCGAATCTACAGGATATTTTGAATAAAGCAACGAAAGTAAGTAAAAAATTTATAATTACGAAATCGAACGCTCTTATAATTTATATAGGAAAAAAAATTATGGCAAAAAACGAGTTATAAAATTTTTAAAAGAGATAATTTGTACAACAACATGCTGAAATGAGTTTGTGTTCGTAGCAACTATTCGCATGAAGAAAATTGCAATCTGCGTATTGGCATTCGTACGGCAACTTGTCTGTAAGTTAAAAATAGTTTGGTGTTAACCCCTTTATTTTCTTATACCTATAGTCTCTTACCGTAAGGATTGTTTGAGTTATGACAACAGCAAGAATCATGGAACAACTTGTCACTGCAATAACCATACACCGAAGAATCACAAATAGGGCATCTTCTTTTCAGTAAGTTATCGAAAATGGATGGTTGTGAGAGAAAGAGGGCTGTAATAGAAAATAATATTAATTATTTGATAAGTTACTAGGTTTGATTTTGAATTCGAAAGAAATTGCCTTTTGTTTTCCTTAAAATAACATTAAAAAGTCAGGAGTCTATGAGTTAACTTGCGGTAGTTGCCCCATGACGTATATAGAATTTAAAATACTACACCTAGTCAATTAGAAATTAATAATTCACCGTTACTTAATTTACTTATTTGATTATTCAGACTGTCATATATTATATTTTTCCATAGCTCTACATTATGTTAAAGGGAGGTTAACATAATGTAGACCCTTTTTTTTTGTTTTATCACTTTATGAACAGTATTGTATAAACCGTAGTTCATTATTTTTGTGAAAGTTTTTGTTCATAGACATTTAAGTAAAAAACCACCCATTCCTTCAACTATTCCAAACATATTACTGTGTACTCTGATTTTCAAAATGGGCGCCAATATATTAAATATGAATCGTCAATTATTAGTAAAACATAGTACCCCAATCTTGTCAGATAATATTCACATTTATATAAATATATAAATAAAACTTTGAAGATTAGATTCCAATATATCAATATTTCAAAACAGAGCTGTGTATTACTTTAAACCAGTGCCTTTTTATACCCTACAAGATGCTAAAGCATGAAACAGTGTTTTTATTTAAAAATGAATATTTTGTAAGGTTTGTGGATTTAATAGTATTAAAGGTTGATAATATTACAAAAGAAAAATGTGTTATTTCATATCTACGTAGCGAGACTTTACCCTGCTACATAAAATCGTCAATAACAAGGATATATTTTAATTAGTATTTCATATATTCAACAAGAGTTTAAAATTTCGAGTTCTAAACCCAGATATCTTTAAATGTTCATGATATTGTTTTCCCTACTTACGAGTTAAAGACAGCTGTATTCTATTTTTTTATCTGTTTTAATACAGAAATTGAAATTACGATCAAGTAAAATGTCCGCATAAAACAAATAAACTCATAAATTTAATTTTGGTATGATGAATCAAGTTCAATACAATATACAAAGCAAAATTTTATTTTGACCACCGCTTGGAAACGTTATTTCGATCAGTGTCTCTCTCCTTGAGAAATTTTCTTTATATATGGCCCGTGACATCAATTCTTTTTCAAATGCATTTTAAGTTAAACCACTCTTGCAAATAATACTCCATATTTAAAAACTTTCTTTCTTATATTGATTTACGTTTTCTTTAATATTTCTTTCTAATAATGTTTCATATTTTAAATGCGTTCTTATTTTCAAGTATTCCTTTTTTTAGCGTCCGACGCCGTGTTTTTTTTTACAATTCACGTTATCTTGTTTGAAACTTTACGTACATCGTAACTGTTACAAAACAATATTTATGTATTTAAGAAATTAATATTGATTATGAAGCTTACTATAACTTAAAAATACTCTTTTATAAATTGGTATATGTAGCATGATTTAAATTTTTTTAATAGCCTTGTCATGTGAGGTATCATTTTAAAGTATTTTTTACAAGAAATCTTTTAACGATAAATTATATTGACGTCATAACTCTTAAGCTCACGTCTTTAATTATAGTTTTTACTGTTTATAAAGTATTTCTTTGCAGTCACAAAGCCAAATTCAAGGTATGAGAATTCCTTAAACCGACTTACGTGTGTAGTGTTACAGCGCGTATTTATGTATGTTAGAAAGAGAAGAAATAAAGTACAATTTGCGGTTCACACTTGGGCATACCAACTGCAAAAAAACACTTTATGAACTGTAAATTTTAATTCTTTAGATATCGCTACTTGCAATATGATTGGTTATTCCTAAGGTAAATCATTATCATAAACTTTCCCTTTTGTTAAATCTTTTCCGAAAATGAGAATGTATAAATTGACATATTATTTAGAAAATTTGTGTCACGAAAAAACTTTATGTATTAATTGTTGCAAGATTTTATTTACTTAGAAAAACTAGATGCTATAATACAAATTTAAATATATATTCTAAGTTCATAATATATTTATGTTAAGAACTATTAGTTATTTAAGAGTTTGAGAACGTCAAAAACACAATATAAGTAAAAATTAACCTCTTATTTGACTTGAATGGTGATTTTATAATCGTCATAAATACTCCGGAGATGTGGGACCTGTTGGGGCCTTCGTAAGTGCCGACATTTTAAAGGTTATTTTCGGCGTTAAATTCAAATAAATATAACGCGTGTTCAATTGAAAAGTCAATCTAGGTTACTTTGAAATTTTGATAGAATAAGACGCATATATATTAGTATGTGTTTGTTGTTCCGTAAACGTAAATTCAAATGACATTTGATAATGGCAATCACATTTGTTATTTATTTGTATGTATGAAACTGTCAAAATATACGACTTCCTAGGTTAAGTAGTAGTAAATTTTAATTTACGACATACTTCAAAATGTTCTCAGTAAATCACATGCTACTAGATTGACTTTTCAAATGAACACCCGTTATAGCAATGCACGAACTGAGAATAATAGTCTAATCAAACATAATATAATTTTATTTTTAATTCATTTAAGTTTGTTCATTTATATGAATTAATGTAAAAAAAATATTCTTTAAACTTTGTATTTTCACATATAGAAATCACCAAAACAGTAATCTGGCAAACATTCAATAAAAATAAGTAATTATGACCAGAGAAGTTACTAGAACTACTTCGAAATGGCACATCTTGAAAGCTCCAAACACAATCCCCTACTCCATACCACAAAATATTAATAAATGCATAACTACCTTGTCAAACTAAATAAAAGATTAGATCAGTAAGTAATAATATTTCTTAATTATAAATTGTAGTATAATCTATAGTATCTTCAATATTGTTTCACATCATTTCAAGGTAGTTGCAATATTTAAAATTAACATCTATCTTTAGGTATCAAAGCCAACAACCTTATAATATATTGAAGTTAATATTCTATTATGTAAGCTTTAATTAAGTTTAAAAGAAAAGACATATAAACGGTCTTAAATAAATGTAAATAATAATTTAATAACATACAAGGAGATATAAGGGAGACATCTATATTCTAAAATAATAACTGTTTTTAATACATTGAAGTTATTATTTTAGAGATGTAATGTTTAATTTTCGCTTGCAAAGAATTAAAAAAATTACATTTAAATTCTTTTTTTAAACATAGGTAATGTGTTGCATGTTAAATGTTATTTATAATACAAGGGCGACATCTAGTGTTCAAAATAATTACTTAAATTTTATCATATTATTGCGAAAATAATTGCAAAAATCTTTTAACAAAAATAAATAAAAAACTTTCTTACCATTCGTGTTGTCAATTGTAAACATCAAGATTACACATAAGCTACCGAATAAAATTAATAGTGCTAGCTTGTTCATTTTTATTCAAAGCGGATACCACAGTTTGTATTTATCGATGCAAAGGTATCGGTGTGAATAGGCGAATTCAAACTGTTCTGCTCCCGCATTCGCGTCTTATGAGAAACACAAAACACGGGGGTCTTTCAACTTAACTGTACTTCTTCATCTGTGGGTGTCCTCTGATTTGTGGAAAACCTCTTTCGAAATAAAAATTTCTTGCGCGTGTTTATCGGACGAACGTGCAAAGCCATCAATTTCCATAAAAAAACTGTCCTTAAATACTTCTATCGTCGTGTAAAATGTAAATTTGATACAGGGACTTTAACGGATATTTGTCATTAAGATATTGAGGAAAACACTTTTGGAGATTATTTATTGTTTAAGGCTACCATTTTTGTAAATTTTGCACATATTATCTGAATGTGTAGATGATCTTGTTTTTATTAAAATCAAATTTATGTATGTAATTTAGGTGCTATTGACATCAAACATATTTTGAAATGAATAAAAGCTATAAAAAGTTTAAGACATTGTCCATATATTTAAAATTACTAAATGATTTTTCTAAATTTTATAGTAACATGAACAGGTTGTACAATATTATTTACTTTATTCTGATGTGAATGTGTATGTAATTATTTATAATATGAACTTATTAACAACGGTGAAATAAGACATCAAATATGTTTAATTACTTACCTTCGTACAATTGATTAAGCCTTTTTTCCAACACTTTGGGTGCGTATTGAAAATATATATGATATGTACAATATACCGATAGGTCCAACCCGCTACGGGCCATACGCAACAATATACATATGGAACGTAATGCGATGTGGCAACGTATGTACATCTGCCACCAACAGGTCTTCATCTGAAGTGCCGACTGATCCACAACCCAGCACGTCTTCAACTCAAACACTGACTGATCTGCAGCCGATTACGTCTTCATCTCAAGTGCTGACTAGGCAGCACGAGCTAATCGATTCAAAAAGAGTAGCAGCAAAAGAGAATCTACTACTCCAAGCAACAAAAATGTTGCGAACCTCAAAGAAAAAGTTTCCTGCGTCCCAAATTGGTGATACCGTAAGAATTAAAGTCCCTGACGTCGATCGTGGTCGTACAGATCCCCGAAATGTGTTAGCCATTGTTGTTGGGATAGAGAATACAGACTTTTATAAATTAGCGAACAAAAATGGCACCTTCAAGCAGCTTTACACTCGTAATCAATTCGCAATTTGCAAAGAAAAGTTAATTTCCATGGATGAGATTTCAGGTCAAGAAATTTCGGTAAGAGAAGCAGCTTCTGCTAATTCAAAAAGTGGAGGGCAAGGCTACACACGCTGTAACTGTAAAAAGAAGTGTTCCGCGGCTAAATGTAGCTGTAAAAACAATAGGCTTTTGTGTAATTCGAAGTGTCATGGTAGCTTAAGTTGTTGCAATAAATAAGGTTGCCATACATTTACTTTGTTTTTTTAAATTTCATTTCAAGAAATAAAATGCATTTTATTTGTTATATTAATATTATGTTTGTTGTGTTTGTTTTAAGTTCAACAATTTCTTTATGTTCATTTGAAAACTTCTTCCATGTTTTAATCAAAATAAATAATAACCTATAGAGTTTTATTTTGTTTTCTTTTTATAAACAAATTATTTTAAACATACACCATGAGTCCATGATGAATGTTGACATTCGCCGGTGTAAGTTAGAAATAATGATATTTGATGAATATATCGGACATACGTCAAGTAACTTGGTGATTGTTGACATTCACCGGCATATCTCGACTATCACCGGTTTTCGGACTTTCACGGTAACATATATATATACTCTTAGAATCGTTAAAAATCACCAACATTGTCTTTCCATTCGATCGACTTTGACGCAGTTTTTTCGGTCTAGTTTCTATTAAG